>OY856409.1:425433360-425838360 GCA_963693085.1 Alisma plantago-aquatica
AAGGAAAGTCTTTTTGAGCCGGATTAGGACCATGAACCGATCGGTTTAGGGCACCAACTGATCGGTTGGAGTGCCCCAAACGGTCGGCTCAGGTCCAACTGATCAGCTCAATGGCCGAACCGATCGGTTCAGTTGTGAACCGATCATTTCAGGTTGCGAACCAGTTGCTTTTTGTGGAAAATCTCGAACCCTTCTACTCCTGCGTTTAGTCCCGTATTGCCCGGGATTGAGAACCCTGTCCCATGACCCTCCTATATATATAGGGGTAGTGGGGGCTTCTTAGACAACAACTCAGTGCAACCAGTTGCTCTGAAAAGTTGTCGTTCTCTCTGGTTTTGGTAACCAAGAGAGAGCCCGAGCAAGTGCTTCCCACAAAGGGAGGTGCAGCAAGGGAAGGACAACTGCAGTTGCAACGGGCAGCAGGAGAGTGTGTTGGTGACTAGTACGTCAGCAGGAGGGTGCGACTCCTTCCACTTCCTTTTGGGACAAGGAGAGTGGAGTTCCAGGTGGTCTGTGTGGACTACTACAGAGGCGGGAGGACACTGTCGCTTAGGAGGACAACTGTCATCCGGCAGTCCGGTAGGAGGAGGAGGAGTCAGTCCCGGTGCGACCAGGAGCTGCACAGACGCCGTCCAAGAATGGAGTTGAAGACTGTGCATTACGCGAGGTATTGTCGCCGAGAAAGCCTCGGGACAAGGTATGATTCCACAAACCATCCTTTCCTATTATATAGACGTTGACGCGTTTCCTCGGTTTGGGTTTGGGGAGAAAATTTTTGTTTCCACTGCCTTCTCTGCCTCCCCTAGAACTACAAGAAACACAAATTCATTCATCATGTAACAATTAGTCTAGTTGTCGAGTTTCACACTACAAACATAATTTTAGATGATTTAATTTATTTTCATGTAACGATTAATAAAGACAATATAAGATTACTCTAATATATTAAATAATATAGTGAATGATTTGAAAACTAGAAACTAATGTAAAACTCAAAATCATACAAGGATTAATTATCTTAAATGTCAGATTTGACTTTATTTTAACTTTGTTTGGACCCTCAAATGAACTAGGAAAGAAAATGAATTAAAAATACACTAATAAGATTATATGATTGAGTGAATTCATTTCATATGGTTCACAATTATTTTCATTGTCATGGTTGTTTTTTGACTTGTTGAAACTCGAACCTATTTTGGTATGTCAGATTTGAATTTTGTGGTAATATCATCTTCTTATTCTTTTGATTCCTTTCCTATTCTATCACCACAATACCCAATTTCTTCTTCTATCTCTCTCTCCATCATTTCTTCATCTCAATTTTAGATTCTACCTCCTACACTTTCCTCTTGCCTTTCTACATTGGTTGATCCTCACTTTCCTAGGGTTTCTTTGTCTCAAATGCTCTAACCACCCCTGACTCTCTTGACTTCTCTATTTCCATCCCCATAACCTTCCCTCATATCTCTAGGTCTTCATACCTACATCATCCTCTCTAAAAAAACATGTACAAGCCCTAAACAACTCAACAAAACCACTAGGGTCCCTTGTGTTGATTAATCACTCAAGATCCAATTTTTCATTTTGTTGTTGTGCTACACGAAGTCCCTTTGATCATTCATTGACACAAAGGGATCACCAGAAACTTTCCATACACTTCCAAGAATCTTTCCTAGCCCATAATTTCCTAAAAAGCAAGGTATTGTTCAAAACCCCCATTTTCTACCCTTACCTGCCCGAGATCGAATTGTGAGTTATGGGGTTCTATTTCTCGATATTTCTAGGCATGTATCTACACTTTCTCCTAGGCATTATTTCCAGAAGTTTTGGACCTTGTTTTTGGAGTTTTCACATGCTCCCAAGGTGTTTCTTTGTTTTGTCCATGGTGTACTCCTATGAGCTCAAATTACCACTTGTACCGAGTTGAGTCTTGTTGGGACCTCATACACTCCAAAGACATCATTAAGGTGTTTATTTTGGATGTCATCTAGGTCTCTGCCATGATTTTATCAGGCTTCAAGGGTTGTTCATGAAGATGACCGCCGTTTTGCTGTGGTTGTTTGGTTAATTCTCATTTTAGGACATAACAATGAGATTTTTATAGTTTTACTACTCTCATTCGCTTTTGCTTTAGGTATAGGATGAGGGCGTCCTTGTACTGTCATTCATTTCTAGTTGGATGTAGCCACATTTTCTTTTGTAAGAACTCATGCCATGTGTCAAAGCTCTATAAGGCCAATGGGCACTCCTCTATAAGAGGATAAGGTGTGATACAGGTGGATTTTTTGAGAGTTCTGATTGGGTGGATTTTATAAAATCATAATAAATCAAGCACGTGTCATAAAAATATGTAAAAATATGCTTTAAATCATGGAACTTTTATCTACATGATTATACACTTTTCATCATCTAATTTCTAATGAAATAAATTTGTGATATTTGGAGGATTTCTTTGTTTTTTATACTTTTCACTAAGGGGTTTGTTTTTGACCTACACACATTGATAGATTCAAAAATGAAGAATAAAATGTGACACCAAAATGTGACATCAACTACCCCCAATTCTCATGGTGGAGAGTTTATTGTGAAGCTAAGAAGCCACATATTCATATTTTTGGATCTTTTACACACTACAACCATGTCCATAGTCCATGCTTTGAGGGTCTAGTTATATAGTCACTAACTAGAATTAGAGAAAGAAGAAGGGTGTAATGGTCATGTTCCCAATAATCCTAGCACTAAGAGGGAATTGTGTAACCTATATTGCAAATGGAGAGTTGGACATGTGTATACTACTTTGGAGCGGAGTTGGCACATATATTTGATACACCCAAAACCAGATCTAAGGTAGAAGAACGATATACCATCTCACTATGGATGGTATCTTATTGGGGGAGTTGGACACAATTACTTACATATTTGGAAGAAGGAGAGATACCAACTATGCATGAGAATGGTGCATTCACCTACCAATAGAGATACATACCTATGACAAGAGATCTTGCTAAGACCGAAAACTAACGTATTTTTGCCTCCACCTAGAAGAAACACCATATGTCCATGACATGGAATTCACAAAGATAGTTGAATTATTGAGAGAATCTCAACTACATTCAAGGGTATTGCACTATCCATTGTATTTCTTTGGATTCCTGAACATTAGGAAGGGAAAAAAAAGGCTTCACACACATGATTTCTCATGCCAGGAGGCTTCAATTATACAACTATAAAAGAAGTGGTGCATTGTGAGGAGACATTTACAATCACCATCTACTATTTCTTGATATGAAAGAGACTTTGAGGGTCCTTGATCAATATCTACATGGAAGGTGTAGATGAATAGAAGTTGTGAGTCGTGCATGGAATCACACTAATGGACATGTTCAAGCTATTTATGAGACAAGGATGATTGGGGGACACAATGTTAAAATGAAGCTCCTTTGTAAAGGTCATGCATTTCTTGATGTCATGGATGGTTTTGTCCTAGATTCTGAGCTTCTATATCACACTTTTAGAATACTTATCACCACTATAAAGAGAATCCCTCATAGTTACCACTTTGCATTCTCTTAAACATTAAAGACAACTCTTTACAAAAGGGATTTATGAGGCTACATTCATATCCACTTAATTATGTTGTGACATCTTCCTTATTGTATGTTGCATCTGTCTAGGCCTAAGGATAGCCTGGACAAAATTTCTATAAATAGGAAGTCATTGCCACAAAGACATATATTGAGATCACTTACTAATTGGGGAGAAGCATATGGTATTTGCAAGTAAGTGAATAGCATATTTATATTTTCTACATAAGAGGCTACATGGCATGGAGGTGATAACTCTAGGTATAATGATAAAAAGGTCAACCCTGACATTAGTCAGTAACTTCACAAAGTGCAAACAATCACTTTACAACAACAATGAATGTTTTGAGGTCATCATGGGTGTCTCCTTCCAATGAAGATATCATGAAGACATTAGAGGCTAAACACCCATCCAAGTCAATTCCTTCCATGCTGACTTCTCTATTTTCAAAATCTCCCATTGTTGCAGATGTTGATACAATTCCTTCTTTAATCAAGTCATATCCTAAATTAACTTTGTGCTGGAAGAAAGGGTTAATATATCAACAAATCTTAGAAGATTTGTCTGGAGAAGGGTCTACTGTAGCCACAAATCTCTTACATGACATCACCTTAGTGGTTAACTTATGGTTGACAAGGGTAGGTGCCTCTTGAGTTTATCACAGTTTGTAACTTCAATACCTTTTATGTCATTGATAAAGCACGACAAACCATCTCGTAGAGACCATATGGCGACATAATGAATAAAGATATGGATAAGTATCTTAATGACTTATAGTTTGAAGTCATTATATATGACAACATAAAGTCACTCTTTCATAGTGTTAGCATGACGTCAAACGAGCATCATGAAGATGAGTCTTTTTTCATGGTCATCATACTTTCAAACTAGTAGATGGGTCAGTGTTACTTCATGAGTTCATAGAAAGGTGCCCATGTATTTCCTTGTGGGTGAAGTTTTTGTATGGCTAGCCAACAAGGTTGTATCTCAGGGGCAGGTTGTCCCCTAGACTTTAATAAGGTGACCCTTATGGGACACTTCTTTTTTCCTTCTACTACATCCACTTACATATGATATTAAAGAGAATTGTGAGCTTCTTCTCCATGCTTGGTATCTTAATTGTAAGATTATTATCTGGGAAACATGGGAGGTGGGAAGGTGTTTGACATTATTTAGCATATTAGACCAGGTTTGGGTCTTGAATGGAGTATGTTTAAGACTGAACTTTTTGTCCTACATGTAGTGGTAGCATGACTCACGAAGGATTGTTTTTGTAGACATTGGGAGGCTTTGTCGGGAGTGAAGTTACTTGGAGTGGCTATTAGTAGGGACATATGTTTCATTGAGGTGTTGGCCATGCAAGGGGTCATCAAGGATGTTATGTTGATGTAGATTTTTCCACAATATCATAATCTATAGAGTGAGATCCTTCTACTCCATTCTTAATAGGGCATTTCCAAAATTTTGTTCAGCCTAAGGACATGCCATCCTATACACATGGAGGCGTCAACAAAGTGGTTTGATAAGTATTATGAAGGTCCATTGATGACACTAATATTTGCAAAGTTCCTTTATTTGGGACCTTCAATGGAATGTGGTTTACTTAATCATTTTCCCATGTGGATAATTGAGGCTTCTTCATATGCCTTTATGTTCTGTAGGATCCAATCTTGGGTGTTTCATGATCATATTTTACAAGACAATATGATATGTGACATGGAATATGATATCAACAATGCTTTGGATTGTCGTTGTGTCATAGTTTTGACTTGTTACCTTAGCAGTTTTGCTGACAAGTACATTGTTCCCACTAAAGACTATAATGTTTGGTGAGTGCCCTTTTGATCACTGTAATTGAAGATATGAAATTCAAGTTGGACATGAATGTTAGACATAAAGTAGTTTTTAGGTGTCTAGAAGCTGATCATGCTAATGATTTTCTTCTTGTTGTTCCCATTTATGTTCTAGTCCTACATGTGTCACCATTGTATTATCATACTTTCCTCAAGTACCGCCTTATTATACCTTTAATTCTAGTTGATGAGGTCTACCCAGTCGGCCATAAGGTGTGTTTTGGATACTTTTACAGAGCATGTAGTTCATTATAGGAAGCTACTTGGTTTCAAGTATATGATGTTGTATATGTTATCTATGATGTACTCAGACACACTAAAGTTATTTCTAAGAAAGAGGCACCTATACTTTTTTAATTGATTCACAAGAGGGGAGATTGACACTTAGACTGACTGATATATTGGTTTTTGGTTGGGTTGAGAAAAATATGTGTGTGAATCTAACAAGAGTTTCTCCATTTGTGTTGGCTTTGGGAGTGGGGTCTTGAATGTGGGGAATGCTTCCCTCCAGGCCACCTCAATCAAAGTTGTCAAGTATAAGAAAGCATGTATCGACAATTATCACAATTGTATTCCTTTTGGAATTGATTCTTTTGGATTTTTAGCAATAGATATTGTGGATCTTCTAAAAAAGATTGAAAAATTATGTATTGTAACATTATGACCCCTAAGTCTATGGATGTAATGCCTTAGATGACAAATTTTGCCTTTCAAAAAGAACTGACTGCTTAGCTTGTTCCCCTTGCCTTCTCGTTCAATGTGTTTTTTTTTCATTTCATTGCCTTAGGAGCACTTTTTGCATGGCCGTCGTGAGGACAACATACATAGATGTGAAATAATACTCAAGACGTATAGTGCATTTTGTTTGAACTTGTAACAATGAGTTTTGGTATATCGAATTGAGATCTTCCAAAAGTCACCCGAATTACTAGTTTCAAATTATGAGATCCCAATTTTATGTACCATGGCCTCAACTTAGCATACACATCTGCTAGTGAGAAAAGGTAGTAGCACATAAGTATTTGAGTTTTTAGGTATGGATTTAACCTGCACATTACTCATGTTGTATAAAAATATGGACCAAAGTTTAGAGACCGACCCATCAATGCAGCTTATATGAATCATGTCTGACTTAGATCATGAACTGAAAAACCAATTGGATCGTGCTAGACCACTCGATGCTCCTTCCATCTTGAATCATTTTCTTGAAGAAGACTAAAATTAAACAACCTAATTAGTAAATAGAGGTAACAACCAACTGAGTTTTTCTGATTTAGGTTTACCTTGACGCTCGCTCAGGCAAAAAAAAGTTTGGACAAAGCCTCTTTGCTGCGACCGTGAATGTTGTTTATTTAATTAGCTCTGGCTTAAATTATGCGGTGGAGACATTGGTCCGGTCAGTAAAAAATGTTAATTAAGAAGTCAAATAGTTACACGTTGGTGAACACCTGAGTTTTTGAAGCTCGGTTTATCTTGACATGACCTATGCCTAAAAATAATCTGAAGCAACATTTTCAGTCTTACCTTCAATATATCTCACTTAGATTATGTGGTCAAGACATTGGCTGGAGATACTGATCCTAACGAATCATTATCTATAAAAAGTAAACATCTCAAATAATAAAATACGAATGACCAATTTTGTGATTGAAAAAGCACTAAGGCACGTAGTTGGAATAGCACACACGTCGGTTGTGCTTATTTATAGGGTAGTAAAGAAGCTGATACTGATCATGTACAACGTTTGAACGTACCTGAAAGAGATAATGGAACTGAAACACAGAATAAAAGGTCTAATATATCTTAGATGATAGTTGTCGGCTACAGTGTACAGATAGGAGGAACTTCTTCCGGCCCAGGTCCGATTATACCGGATTATGCTACTATTATTTCGATCGTGGGCCTGATGCATGTTACGCGTCACCACCCGCGGGCCGCGTGGACTGCAGACAGCGGCCACTTTGTCAGTTTTGAAATGGTTGCAAGGATTTAGCGCGACACGGACTGAAAGAGATGGCCACTAATGTGTCAGTTTTGAGGAATACTGAAAGAGATGGATGGACAGAAGAAGAAGAAGAAGACATACTCTCGCGTGGTGGTGACCGAAAGTGTGACGGCGACACAAGAAGAACAAAGGATCGCGACACAGGAAGAGCAAACGAACACTGACCAATAAATCCCACCAAACTGTAATCACAATCTGTATGTAAATTCTGCCCTGCGACTTATCATCAAGTACCGTAGCAAGACTTCAACCCAATGAAACCAGCATACAAGCACAAAGAAGACGGCAACTTACTACACCAGTGGCCCACATCCATCCCGTAGCATGTATGTCCGTCAAATAGCTCAATCTTAAAGTTTTCTAGTTCCCACTTCCAAATTTGTTCGGAGTTATTGTCAAAACACAAGCTGCATGCACGTTGTCTAATTTAGACAACTTCGACCGAAACCTATTTTGAACTAATGTAAAGTCCTTTTGTTTCACGGACAGACTCATCTCAATTAACCAAAACCCAAACCGTGTTGGTGCTTCCTCTCTAGCAGAAGAGAAATGACTACCATGCTGTTTCCTAGCTAGTTCATGTATTGCTTCAATCAGTACGTCATGTAATCACATCCATAACGGAAAATTTAATTTGGCTCCCGTTTGATTGTGCCTCACAGCCTTTTTGGCTTTTACTCATATCAAGTATGATTCAATCAGGCTACCTATGTAAGAGCTCAAGTATATAATAATTTGCTTATTTGATCTCAAACATATGGCTATTTAAATCAATTTTAACTACTTGGTCTGATTGGACGTACGGACACGTGTTATATCAAAAGGACTGTTATTATTTAGTTCGATATTTTGACCCATCTCGTTCAAACTGTGCTTAGATATATGGGAGGAGTGCTCAGCGTATCCACATCATTTATGACTACAATATCTACTAAGAAGGATGCAGGAATAACTGGGATTGAATTCCCTGTTCCAAGGAGCCGGTTACAGCGTGTTACAATTGATCTAGGCCGTACAGGTATAAAATTAATTTTTTTAACGGGGGTTTTTGTGGTTTTTTTTTTTAATATTAAAAGGGAGGATTCTTCATTCACCCTGGCTCCCTTCCAGGCTCTAGTAAACGCAAAGCAAAAGGATCACGATTACATCTAATTCCCTGTAAACTTCCATACACACTTATTAGGGAAAACAACAATTTGTGGTAGATCAATGGTCAAGATGTTTGCAAGTGGAATAGGAACTCGTCACAGCAGATCTGGACTGGGAATAACTACCTACCATGGGGCCTGACATGACGCAGCCCATGTGTCGTGTTGTCCTCTGGGTATGGGCAGACAGCGATGCCTTTGTCACGGTGGGGAAATAGTACGGTAGGCAGGGGACAAGTTGGAAGCAGGCGAGAAAGGGTTACAACGGTAGCAGTGGTACACCGTGATATGATAGCGACGGGGGAAAAATGCACACACACATGAGCATGATAACAGCCACGACAAGTCAAATTCTGCATTAGTTACCCTTGTCGAGACTCTGTGCTGCACGTTTTCCTTCCTTCTAGATGGCCAGCTCTATTATAGCTAATTTGGTCATGGATATACATACCTAGCAGCCAATTTTTCTCATACGCCCCTCTCGCGCCGGACTAAAATCCTATTTTCTTTTCTTAACAAATCTCGGTTTACACTTACAAGTACCACATTTGTGTAAGTTTTTATGACAGACGCCGCTTTCATCGCCTTCAAACCTTTCTTTGTCTTCTTCTTAGAAACTCAAAGAAATTGTATACATTCCATTTGTCAATAGGAGAACGAAAAGGCTATTGCAAAGTCTGATCTTATCTATCTATCTATCTGTTTAGAGACTCATTAACTAATATATAAATGAAAACACTTTTGCTATTGATTTACATCAAGCCATGTCAACCATAACCATGTTAGCTTCTGTTTGAGATGGGATTGGTGAGATCTTTATCAAATAATACAAAAATTAGAAATGATGTAGCCCAGATTTGGAAAAAAAGAGCCTTTGGGAACATATTCAGGTATCGATCAGATTTTGATTAGAGTAAAATTTAGTTGATCTTAGTTGATTCTAAAATTTTATGCTAAATTTAATTAAAGGAACCCAAATTTTCACTTGTCAAACACATATATCAGAAGTATTTTTGTTCGTTCAAAAACACAGGGTGATTACATTGTAAATCCATGCGACATAGAGGAGCGGATAATATTGGATTTTGTTCATGATGGAAGACACAAAAATCTACCCAGAACTTCATAAATGTAATAAAATAAGGTTGATCTACAACTCAAGATCTAGATAAAACACCTAATTGTGTGTAAAAAAGGAGTTATGCCCCCCCCAACATGTCTAAAAATTAGTGTTGCCTACCCGAGGAAAAACTGAACAAATATTTTAAAGATTGGAAATGATGAAGCCCAAATCCCAAAAAAGAAGCCTTTGGGAACATATTCAGGTTTCAATCAGATTTAACTTAAGTAAATTAAGTTGATCTGATTTGATCCTAGAATATTATGCTAAACATAACTAAAGGACCCTTCTAGTCTAGTTTCAACCCAAATTTCCACTAGTTGGACACACATATAAAGAGTGTTTTTATTCATTCAAAATCACATAGTGTTTACATTGCAAATCCATTCAACATGGAGGACAAGATTGAATGGAATTATGTTCATGATGGAAGACACAAAAAAAACCTACCTGAAACTTTGTAAAAGCAATAAAATAAGGTCAATCTACAACTCGAGATCTAGATAACACACTTGGTTACGTGTGAGAAAGGAGTTATACCCCCACACGTCTAAAAATCAGTGATGGCTACTCGAGTTAAAAATGAACAATCATTTTTATAAAAAATGAGATGCAACATGAGAAAACCTTATGGGTAATTCTTGTGTGTACATACAAGGATCCAAAAAGGGATCAAAAAGAGTTATTGTGCAAGGAAACATTGATACTCGGTTCACATCATCTCATTTGTGTAGTCAAAAAAATAGGGGAAAGAGAGGAGTCTACATTTGGATGAGACCTCTTTTACCTTGCTTAACATTATATACTTGAAGGAAGGAAGTCTGCTTCATTACCACCATATAGCAACACCAAACTCACTACTCGTCAACAAACCTTAGGGGCTATTCAAGGGTTTCAAAATGCTCTGGGTGAATGCCAGTCTCTTACTATCCTTTGGTGTTTGAACCCTTGTAAATGAAGATCGTGGGCTCATTTTTATATAGGTAGGAGGTTGGTTATGTTTTGAAATGAGTGGCACATCATTTGTGTTGCTATTTTTTTATTCAATTGTGAAAATGCACGATCTTTCTATAAGAAGACACCCTATATGCAACAAACACTTTGAATGCCTACTACATGACTGTCACATTTTATTTTTGCAAGATTCATTAAAAAAATTTTGGTGTTGATATCTTCAAGAACCAATGGGAGGCTTTCACTATGAATGGTATCAAGGGAAAAATTGAAGCTTGTGGTGAAAGCTTGCAACATGGGCGACAACAAAGTTTGGGGAAGCAAACAGAAAAAAGGCTAAAAGAAGAACAAAAGAAAAAAAGTGATAATGTGGTACTCAAGAGATGTAGGAAACTTCCAGAAGAACTAGAGTACTAACACAGGAAAGATGATGCATACTGGTGTGCCTAAGAAAAAGTTAATGAGATGAAGGTAGATATAAAAGAATACATCCTATTTCCATCACAAATCCTCTCAAAGAAAAAAGAGAAATACCATTGTGGGCATGAAAGACAAGCAGGGAATATCATAGTTAGAGGAAGAAGAGATAGAGGAGACTATTGTTGATTTCTTTGAAGAACTTTTCAAGACGTCTGGTCCCAAAAGCATGGAAGAGGCAACAAGAGGATCACATAGGAAGATCTCTGTGGAAATGAAGAGGACTCTTGAAAGAGACATCTTTGATGAAGAAATTTGGCGGGTACTCAATCAAATGCACCCAAATAAAGCTCCAGAACTGATGGTATGAAACCCTTTTTTTTTCTTCAAAAGTTCTGGTAGATGTTTGGGCAGGATGTGGTTAGTCACATTAAAGGTTGGTGGAAAGATGAGCAAACCATCTCAGAGGTAAATTAAACTCTTACAATGTTAATTCCTAAGGTGCAAAAGCCAAAAGAAATATCTAGATATAGACATGTTAGTTTGTGTAATGTTGTCTATAAAATAGCATCCAAGGTCATGGCAAATAGGTTGAAGTCGTTTATTGGTTCTATTGTTTCTGAAAATCAAAGTGCTTTCATCTTGAAAGATTGATTACTGATAATGCTCTTGTGGCCTATGAAATTTTCCATAAAATGAAGTTTGGAAATAAAAATAAGATAGGAAGCATAGCCTTAAAGCTGGATATGTCCAAGGAGTATGATAGAGTTGAATGGAGTTTTCATGATTGTGTGAAGAAGAAGAAGTGTTTTGAAGATAAATGGAGGAGAAAGACCCTAGAGTGTACATCTAGAGTCAAATAGTCTTTCATTATCAATGGAGATCGCTCCAAGAAGAATTTTTATTCCTGTGGACTTCGCCAGGGTGACCTTATCTCTGCCTATCTCTTTATTTTATGTACTAAAACTTTCTCCACTTCTATTATACAAGTTGCGGAACAAAATCTTTTGCATGGTATAAAATTTAGCAGACATGCACCATGCATTTCTCACCTATTTTTTACAGATGATATCATACTTTTTGCTAAAATCTCTCATTAGGAATGTCATAATATAGCTAATATTATTAGCCAGTATGAGCAGGCATCGAGTCAGAAGATAAATCTCCAGAAGACTGAGGTGACATCCAAAAAAAGCATGTGTAGTGAATCTACCCAGCATCTACAAGGACTTCTTAAAGTGTGCGAAGTTTACAGACATGCCAAATATCTGGTACTTCTAACATCTATGGGTAGGTCAAAGAAGTAGACTTTCAACTTTGTCAAAGAAAGAGTTTGGAAAAAATTACATAGGTGGAAAGAGAAGTTGTTGTCCAAACTGAGAAAGGAGGTCTTCATCAAGGAAATTGCTTAGGATATCCCGTCTTATATCATGAGCATCTTTTAAATCCCAATGGGTGTACTTGAGGATATCCACAACAATATAATAAGATTTTGGTGGGGAGAAAAAGGCACAAAATGGGAGATCTCTTATCTTAGTTGGGAAAATATGTGTAAACTAAAGTTAGAAGGAGGACTTGATTTGATATTCATGCCTTCAACTAGGCTCTCTTGGCTAAGCAGTTGTGGAGGCTCTTATTGAAGACATGCTCTTTAGCATATATAGTCCTAAAAGCTAGGTATATTCCCCAGGACGTCTATCCTAGAAGCAACACAGGGGCATAATCCGAGTTACACATGAAGAAGCCTATGGGGAGCAAATCCAGTCGTACTTGAGGAGATACACTGGCGAGTTGGTAATGGCAAATCACAGGATATTTGGAAGGATAAATGGGTATAAAATAGGCTGGACACACTAGAAGCTTTTCAATAAGAGGATGAAGGAGCGCCACAGAGGGTGGAAGCTTTGATTGATACAACCACATGCATGTGGAAGGAAGATGCTCGACATGCACTTTTTCTTACTAACATATATATGGAGATTAGAAATACATCGTTGAGCTCTAGATTGTTGGAGGACACACCATTCTGGTGGCTAGACCCAAAAGGAATGTTTTCCATGAAGGTGACATATTGGCTGAGCCAACTTGGCACTCGATAGTTTGTTAATTGTCGTAGTCGGGGGAATGAGAAAATATGGAGCTTTATTTGGAAGTCAAATTGTATGTTGAAGATTCCCCACTTTCTTTAACGGGATTGTACTGGTGAACTTGCAACAAAGGGATGACTATTCGATAGATATTGTGCTTCTGAACGAAGTTGCCCTCTATGTAATGATGTGAAGGAGACCATCCAACATATGTTGTTTGATTGCCCAAAAATTAGAGTAGCATGGGATAGTTTTTAGGCTAGCATCTTCCTTAGGGACTTGAAGGACTACTTACCTAGTGAAGTGATCAACATACTTTATGAGAGACTGACACAGGATGACATGGATAAAGCTATAGCTACTATGCGGGGTGTCTATACATTCTACAATATAGTTGTATTTGGTGAGCCATACGAGGAGCTCTCCTTTTTGACACAACAAGGAGAGGTCCTAATGAGGGACTACAAGAATGCAAATTCAAAGAAAATATATGAATTTTGACAGCAAACGATGTGAGAAGACATAGATGGTCAATATCAGAGGGGATTCTTCTAAAGCTGAACACTGATGTGTCATTTTTAGCCCAGGGCTCGATGGGGATCAGAGGTATATTTCAAGCCAATAATGGAGCCTTCTGAGGTGTATTGGTGGAGAACCAATAGATGCTTCTCAGTACTATACTGGTGAAGCTTCATCAATTCTTTAGGGAATCAAAATGTCACATGAATGGCAATGGAAACATATTGTAGTGGAGTAAGATGCACTATCTCTAATCCAGGAGTTACGATAACCTAGAGGAATACAAGATCATCTTGACATCATGGTCAAAGATATTTTACATTTAGCAAAGTACTTTAATTCCCTTTACTTTTGTTATGTTAGTAGAGTCTATAACAAAGTTGCTCATGCCGTTGCTAAATTAGCTAGTAATGGCCACTGTTCAACTAGTAGGGATATTCTAGCATCCCTAGACATCTCTTGAACCTTATTTGACTTGATTTATTGAATTAATAAAAGGGAGTCCCACCTTCAATTTTTTTGATGTGATTATGCCCAGAGGGAGAAACTCCATGGTCATTTTAGGTAAACCACACATAAATGCAATAAACAAGTGTTTGTGGTGGAGCATGGTGAATCCAATTATGGGTGTGTCCTAGGGGGATACCTACTTTGATATCAATCTCACATATCAAAGTTTGGGATGACATGAAAAGCGTAAACAAAATAGTAAATATTAAATATGGATAGGATCACTATGAGGGCACACCCATGTTGGATATGGGTTCGATGGACCACTAAGGTTGATTTTTTGTTTGACTAAAATTTTGTGCTATAGAGTTGGGTTAGAGCTTTGAAGATAGATTCATGTAGTTCCCTAGTAGTTCTCTCTAGGCAAGATATTTTGTAGTAGAATATCTATTAGTTAGATATCCATTTTGGATAGATGCTTTCACTTTATAAGAATAAATATTTGATTTTGTATGTATAACCATGATCATTAGAGAGACAAGGAGTGTTACTCAAGAAACTCATCCGTAATCAAGAGTTTTTAGGATTTTGAAATAACATCTAAGTTGGAGTTTTTGTTAAATCATAGTTTTCATGGTCTTTTGGATTTAACATGCACAACATAAAAAAGCATCATCCGGTCTCTGGGATATCTTCCTCCCACACCTGCCATCATGTGGCATGTGTCCAAGGGGAAGATGGGAAAATGGGAAATGATACAAAGTGGGGGATGAAACTTTTCTCTAAAAGAGTTTCAAGTACTACAAGATGGTTTTGGGTGTATGCCCTCATAGACATTCATATGATAATTGTTATATCCTTAATATTGATAAAATTGAATGATATAAATTTAAAACATGTTTGATAGATAACTTTCTACAATAGTATTATGAGTGGAATAATAATTTTGATTGCCTTTGTGGTATATGCTCTTGTGGCACAAGTTAAATAAAGGAATTTGTACATGAATTAATGATAATGACCTTTTGAAGTATTGCCTAACCAAAATATTGAATAATATGCAAGTTACCTAAAAAATATATGAGCAATGGTGTTTAGATACTTAAAAGAATAACTATCTAGCTAGGAGTGACAACAGAATGCTCCGGGCATCAAATAAACATTTACACATTTTAACCTTTGTATACTTGAAAATAAAATGGAATGGAAGAGAATTCTAGATTTCAAGTGGAAAAGGATATTCTATGAGAAAATGGTATGGTTTTAATGGAATCCTTAAAATAGTAAAAATTATGTACAAAAGAAATCCTAATAAGACCAAATATAAGTTGGAAAGACATTAATTATTTTTCCTTTTATGTACAATGTTGCCAAATTCATATTTTATGGAAAGTGGAGAGTTCCTTCTCGTAATATTGGGATTTATGTAATAAATAACTTGAGAGTTTTTACATAAAGAAATGAAGGGGGGATGTATTTAATGACTCCTTAGACTAGGTGTCTTGCCTTTCTCCTATTTTGAGTTGGAGACCAATTGTTGGATAAAAGAGATGTATTTTGTTTTGATACTCATAAAAGGTGGTAATTGGTGTTTATGTAATACCTTGCCTTTTATGGTTTTGGTTGGTTGACTAAAAAGAGAATATCAACTTAAAACTTCTAGAAAGGGGTAATGGATGTGCGTTATACAATGTCTTGCCACTTTTGGTAAAGAGAAGAAAAGGAAACAAGAAAGAAAAATTGACTATATGAGAAGACATAGGTGTATATACATAGATGGGGTATATACACAGCCCACCGAGCCTACTTGACACACTTTTACCGTGCGTCGAATGCAAGTGTACGCGTCAATGTAGTATAGGCCCTTGAGAGGCCCGAGTCGAACTCAGGGACACTGAACTATCAGTAGACTACTACTAGCTGTTTACGATCAGCTAAACCGATTAAAAGAGTTTGATAGTTTTTGTTAAATTAAAAAGAAAACAAAATAAAATAAAGCAATCGATTAAGTGTTTAGTTTAATCAATTCAAGTGGAGATCTTTAGGATTGCAGTTTCACCACGGGTTATCATTGCATGGATTTCCATATAATAATTCAGGTTCATCTCTCAATCCGGGTAGTGGCCTGTAGTCAGAATTGCCCACTATCATGGTACAATTCACTACCTATGTCTAGGTCAGTTCCACCGTCGTAGTAACCTATACCCTAAATTAGGTGCATTAGAAACGACCTCTGGGTTTCCACCATTAACCGTACATCACCTTGTTCAAGGGATTTGTTAATTAATGTGAATTTCGTCTCTTTTCAACCTTTAATTCTTCTTTCAAAGCAATTAAAGGCATTAGATTATCATTATGGTGATCAAGCATAACAATATAATTGAGAAAACGAAATCATACCACAGATTTAAGAGATAAATGATGAATTACTATGATAAAAATGTCATACAATGCTTCCTCGGGCTACTCCCGATCCTAAAGAAAAAGAGGATTAGCCCCGCATGTTCATCTCAGAGAAAAACATGGTAGAGAAAAGGGGAAACATGGAGAAAAAATGTGATTAAGTAGTGAAACCCCTGAACGGAGAGGATCCAAGCGTTCCTTATCGTAGAATGTGTGATCTCCGACCTTTCAGTGGTGGAAAACGTCTTCTTCGGCATCCAGAACGGCTGGGGCATGCTTCTGGGCTCCGTCCTTCTCTCCACACCTTCTCGGGACGTGTGTAGTGGCTAATGAAGTGATAGATTACTCTTGTCCGCCGTCATTAGGTATAATCACCGAGTTAGGTTGCAAAAATATCGTAGCCGTCAGATTTAGATCGATCTGAAGCAAACTTGTATCTGACGGTGTCGATACCATCGACGCGAGTCGATGATATCGACCCTGCACGATATCGGCTGGTCTTCTTTTCTTTTCTTTGTCGCAACTGATGCTATCTCGATACTATCGACGAGGGTCGATGGTATCGACATCCTAAGGCGTCTGTTTTTGTCCTTTTCTGTCGATGTAGCTCCACTTGTCGATAGTATCGACTATCTTCTCGCTAGCAACATGATGGTATATCGATACCAGCGACTCTCCTGTCGATAGTATCGACTCTGTGATGCTCCTTGCAGCTGCCAACATGTGGTCTCGTCGATGGTATCGACCACTATCGATGGTATCGACAGTAGCAGATATTCGTTTTTCCTGAAATTGCAACACAAAACCACATAAGCCGAAATAAAACATATAATCGTAATCATTTATGCTCAAAATACCAAAATAAGGGAGATTTGACACCGAGAAGGATCATAGACCAAAGTAAATAAATCATGCAATATTAATCACCAAAATGACCAATAAATACATAAAACACAAGTAAAATATGGCTATGAATGCGACTCAAAATCATCGCATCACTACTCCTCTCACTCTCATCCCTCCGGCCACAACAAGGCCATGTTTCTCCTGGGTAGGACGTGTTACCCCTTGGTAGATTAGGGTTTGCGGCTTGCTGACCTAGCAACTTGGAAGAGACAAAGAGAAGGTAGGACTCCTCTACGCCAAGTAGAAATGCTCCACCCTCTTCTCATCTTCAACCATCACCACGACAAGGGAAACTCCTGGTGCTTTAGTGGCAGGACCCTTGTGCGTGGAATGAGTCCCCAAAGGCTTTTATTGCGGACCTACTTTGTAAGATCAACGCCGAATGAGTGCAAGTGAGATCACTGTCCCTCTTTTTGTATTTATATCCCTGCAACACTACCTGGTTTCCCATCGTCAGTCACCTACGACCAGAACCGCGGCTCCTCCGGGACCGGCAGGGTCCATCAGAGCTGAACCAACTGCCTCTGACGCCCAGGAGCTCTGAGCCACCCCAGTTGCGCGCCGCTCATGGAGCCTAGACTTTGTGCGGTAGACTCATGCGAGGGTAGAAGGCAGAGCTTGATCCATAGGAGGAAACACGGCCAATCGGCAGAAAGAGGGGGTAGAAAGTCTGTGTGGAAGCGGTGCTCATGCATGGGTGAGAGCGTGAGGGGGCCCAGACCGGATGGCTCAAAGGGAAAACCCAACACAATAACGTCTGACTTACCCTGCTGGTTCGCTGGTTTTGGGTGTCGTGGCCAGTGAGAGCCTGCCACATCACCCACACACTAGGTAATTGTTCCTAAACTCTCATTTATATAATCTATCTTCGAAAAATCATAGAACATGATAGGGTTGTCAAAATATAGTAAACCTACATACGAAATCGATCAGCAAAATGAGAGAAATATAAATAAAATATGTTTAAAGCATAATTATGCATCCTTTTCTAAAAGTTGTGCCAATATGTGTTTCAGTAGTTATTAATTCATAAAAATCCTAGATTGATGAATTATCTTGTTAAATACATTAATGATCTCAAATCATGTTATAATATGATAATTTTGAAGATAATTCAAGATAATCATGACCATGTTGATAATACTTAAGGCATGTAATGAGAATGATCATGTATATGAATAAGTAGGGATTAGAGATCCTAACTTGTCATGTTGTTATTGAAACTAACTAGATCTAAGTGGTCATCATGAAAGGACATGTTGAATCTAGTAATTAGGGTTTCACCTAATTATCAATATGAGTAAGAAATAGGCTTTGAGATCTTAATACATATCCTTAACCTAAGAAAACTCTAAACCCTATATTAGGGCTAAGTAGGGTTTAATGTGATTAGTATGTGATGGTGATACTTTAGGAAGTACATTCATTCAAACTAAAATGTAGATTGATTTATTTGCTTGTTGATTGGATAATATGCTTGAGGTGTATTCTACAAGATAATCTACATGGCTCGCCAACAAGGTGTGTGGTACGCTTAAGAATAGCTGCCTAAGTTTCACATGACTTTCTTGGAGTTTTTCGCATGGATTGAAAATAGATGCTTGCTTATTTATTTATTTCTTGCAAATTATAATGCCACTCTGAATATCACATAAAATAAAGATTATGTGAAGAAAATGCCAGTTTATATTTGCAAGTATTTGTTGGAATATATGTTGTTATTTACTTGCACATTTTGGATGCATTGCATGTACTAGTATGGCAACATACTGATCGCATATTTGTTTCATGTCATTTTAGATATAAGTTGATATACATGATAAATGACATGAAGCTATAAATGGAAATGTCATGAAAGAAATAAAGATTTAAAAGAAGGATTTGCTAGTTTTTATTCTCAGGATGTGTGAATGTTGATGAGCGTAGAATTTTTGGGTTGAAATCTCATGATTTTCATGTATTTTTACAAAAAATCCTTCCTCTTGCAACGCGTGGAATCTTTCCAAAGGATGTATCTAAGACATTGACCGAGTTTAGTATATCATTTACAGAGTTGTGCTCTAAAGTTTCAATGGTAGAAGATCTGAAGAGGTTAGAAAATCATATTGTTGTTACACTATGTAAAATGGAGCAGATATTTATACCATCATTCTTCAATGTAATGGTACACCTTCTCGTTCACCTAGCAAACCAAGCAATTCTTGGAGGCCCTGTGCAATATAGATGAATGTATCCAATTGAGAGGTGATAATGTTTTACATAATTTTTTATTAAAATTTTCTATGTTTTAAATTTTCCTTGATTTCGTAGGTTTCTCTTAACATTAAAGTCATATGTGCAGAATGAAAACCGAGCAGAAGGTTCAATAGTTGAGATGTATATCACCAATGAATGCTTGGTTTTTTGCTCAAGATACATGAAGGAGAATGACACTATATTTAATCAGCCACGATACCATGACACTAGAGAGACAAAAATTTCATCTCAATATACAATTTTCAAATATATCAGGAAAACATTATCTGTAGGCACAACCATTAGCCTTAGTGTTAATGAATGGCAGCAAGCTCATAAGTATGTTCTTGAAAATTCAGATGCAATATTACCGTTTATAAGATAACTTATATTTATTTAGCTACATTTTTACTTGACTTGATGTTAAGTTTTCCAAGTTTAAAATAAATATTTTTTTAGTGAGAACAAACAACTAATCCAAGATATGGGTGTTCACAATATTGAGGCGCACCATAAAAAGTTCTTCTTTGAGTTGTTGGAGAGTCGGGTAAGCTTTTAAATTATTCTAAACTAATTTAAACTAAAAAATAGGCCATTGTGGTTAATGTGTATTTATATATTATGATAGGTAATTCAATTACATACACAAGGCAGAGTGGACGATGAACTTCTAAGTTTAGTTCGTGGTCCTGATAAAGAGGTGTTAACTTTTATAGTTCTAGACAAAAATGGATTCTGATTCCATACTAAAGAGTGTGATGATAGGTTAACAACACAAAACAGTGGTGTTCTTGTTAAAGTAGACTCCACCAATGGACGATTTATCTATTACGGTGTTTTGACTGAAATTTTAGAGTTGAGATACACAGGTGGAAGACGAGCTCATATTTTTAGGTGTGAGTGGTGGGACATGCATAATGAAGGAAGAGGATTTGAGTGAAACAAATTCGGTCTTGTTAGTTCAAATACAAAATGCAAGTTGAAAACCAATGAACCGTTTATACTAGCATGCCAAGAAGAATAATGCTTTTATGCTCGTGACCTTTCCAAAAGTAATTGGATTGTTGCTATCGAATCACCACCACGCGACTTGTACAACGTGACACATGGAGATGAAGCTATTATTGATGATGAAAGTGCATTTCAAGAAAACACATCAAATTTATCTACATCTTCATATTTCCCCTTAGATGCATTTTATGTTTCAAATTGAAAGAGGCATGATGTAGTGAAGTATTTGTCCATCAAATCTGCAAAGAAAAAAGGATGGTTGGAAAAAGATGGAGACCATACATGGGAGACAATGAATTGAATTTATAATTTGTTAATCTGTATTTTCTTTATAGACTTTGGTTAATTTTACTAATTTCTTTGTGAACATTGATGGATGTCATTTCCTTTGGGTTATCTACCATTTTGTGATTTTAATTAGCAAATGCTTATAAATGTTGCCTTTAATTTCTTCTTTTGATATTTTTTTGGATCATTATCCTTTTAAATGATATGATGAGATACATGTAGGAAATATGGTCAATCTCTCTAGTACCCACAACCAACTTGCAGGTAATTATGAGATTCTAATGGCTAGTCATTGTAGCAAGACCCAAAGTAAGTAATGTATGCTATATTTTTTAAATGTTTCAATTGAATCTCATGTGTAGCTTACTAAATTTTAATTATGCAGATCAGTTAAAAAAATAGAGATTTATTCCATAATTTTTTCCACTTAATAACTTCATCTTTGCAGAAAAATCTATTGATGAGATTGCACAAAAACATGCACGCATGTTGATGGATGGTCCATGGAATTCATCCAGCAACAATCCAAGTATAGTTTTTATATAAATTAATACATATGTCTCTATGCATACAGTAGTATAAAATTATGTTCATGAAATGTAGTTAAATCTAGCAACAATATTCAAAACCCTCATCAAGTTGAAGATTTTGGTCTTACAAAAGAAAAAAATGGGGCACCATCCCTTCCTCACATGGTAGCAAGTCCCATTCAAATTTCTCAAGACAAGAATGTAGATGCCCTGCATGATGGTTTTCTTCAACAAATTCAAACCTATAAGGACTTTTTGATGAGAAAGATGAGTGAAGGTCTATTAGTTGTTGACTTCTATATTTTAGGTTTAAGGAAGAAGTATGTGTTCTTTATGCTAACTTCTTCTTTCCCTTTTCTTTTAGAAGCACTAGCCCTTGACAATTTGCAAAAACATTCACATATGTTGATGTATGGTCCAAGAAATCTATCCACTCAGAATATTGGTGATAATTTGACTTTGTATGTTTACAATTAATACATAATACCTTTTGAGCATTATGTTTTAGCAATACTTGTATAAAATGCAGTCAACAATAGCCCAAAAAGTTGTAATCTGCATCAACATGAATGTTCTGGTGTTTCGAATGAAAAGATAGGATCATCTCTACATGATAAGCAGTGTAAAGCTCCTCTAAATGTGCATGCTACAAAAGCTCAAGGTAACATTAAATCTGCGTTTTTATATGTATGTACATATATCATATATTTTTGCAAATATTGATAAAGTTAAGAATTTATATCATTTCAATATGAATATGGGGGATTGGCCATGAATAATCTTAGAGAAGATTACGTGAACAAATATGAAGTTGCGGTAAGGTAGAAAAATACTGGCAACAGTGCTCTAAAGTCTCAAAATGCTGGGCAGACTACTGAACCAACTCAAAATCTGATCAAGAATAACTCTAGTGATAATTTGACTTTGTATCTTTACATGTAAAATATATTTCCTATGTATACATAATGCTTAACACATTTTGGTGTTGTAAAAGACAAAAAAAGGGGCACTGAATAGGAATGGTTTCTGTCTACACGACAAGAATTGCAAATATCCTCCTAATGTGCATTCTAGAAATGATCAAGGTAATATTAGAATTTCAATATTTGTTATATCTATATGTTTATCCTACATATGTATATATTGATAGTTCCTCATGTATGGTTGATCAATGTGTAGAGGAAGGGCATGCAGTAAAATTTATCCACAAAGCATGTAATCCTTCGCATCAACTTGAACATTTTGGAGTTGCAAAACAAAAAAGAGGGGGACAAAACAATGAGGGTGTTTCTTTAAATGCGAAGCAACATGAAACATCTCCCATTGCACATGCTAGAAAAGTTCAGGGAACTATCAAATTTTGAATATTCAAGTATTGTTTGCTAGTCCTATGTGTCTGTATATATTGTTATAGATTTGAGTGTATTCAACTTCATTGTGAAGATGGAGGATTCACCATGGATGATGTTCCTGAAGGTCACATAAAGGATGATGATGTTTCAGTAAGGTGAACAAACACTGGCAAGAGGATCTTGAGGGATCAATACGTTAATAATTACTCTAACCAAGCTATTGAACCACTTCAAAATTTGACCAAAAAGAATACTGGTGAGAACATGACCTTGTTTGTACATAAGTAATGCAAAAAAGCTTCTACATAGACAATATTTTAACATTAGTTTTTACTAAATGCAGTAAATTTTGGTAGCAAAACTTGTAATACACGTCAATCTAAAAATGTTGATGTTGGGAAAGATATAAGAGGGTCATATAGTGGTGAAGGAAATTATCTTCATAAAACACCATGTGTACCATCTCCTATTGTGCGCGATAGAATGGATCGTGGTAAATTTATTTTTTTATATGTGTTCATTTCTCTTACAAATATGTTTCTCTAATTAGATTCTTAATATTTGGCAGCTCAACCTGAGGAGGAGGACATGGTCACATATATAATTCTTGAGGGTTTAGTGAATGATGATGATGTACCCATAAGGCATGCTAATGTTAGTAATAGGGTTTTGAGGTTCCATACTTTAGACAATCACTCACAACCAGATATTGATCCAAATCAAGTTATGGAAGAGACGGGTTGTCATCATGGTAATACTTAATTAGTTCTAGCTTAATTATGAAGAAGGTATTCGTTATTTTTTTCATGTCTTAGATCAACCGAAGAGAAATATGGTTAGAAGGAAAACAAAAAATATAAGTTTTAGGTTATTCAGAAATGGTGGTGGAACTAAAATAAAGATAGAATTTAATTCTGAAGGTAGTCCAATAAATAAAAGTCAATCTCTTATGGCCAGTCGAGTTGGAGTTATTGTTCACAATTCTATAAATGCTTCTCTTAGTAATACAAGGTGGGGTTGCATGCCTAGTGAAAAGAAGGAGAAGATGCTCTAATTGATTCAGGTTTCATTTAGTTTATAAGTGTTACTTCATTGACTAATAAATGTACATTTCTAATATTTTCTTAACTATTACGTAGGACAATTTTATCATTCATAGTAATGAGTTATTACCTGAGGAAAATGATCTTAGAACACGTTCAATTTATCGATCATTGAATAAGGCTTGGTGTGAATTCAAGACTGAATTGTATGCTCTTTATCTGACACACGCCACTAATGATGAAGCTCTAAGAATTTGTCCTCCAAATGTAACAAAATCTGATTGGGAGTTTCTTGTGAA
Source organism: Alisma plantago-aquatica (assembly GCA_963693085.1). Lineage (NCBI taxonomy): Eukaryota > Viridiplantae > Streptophyta > Magnoliopsida > Alismatales > Alismataceae > Alisma > Alisma plantago-aquatica. Next base: position 425,457,566 of record OY856409.1, read on the forward strand.
AAAATACTGGAAAAGTGACTATTTTCAGATAAACATGAAATAAATTTGTGAGTCTAGCAATGATCTACCCTCTTTATTGTGTATATTTTCTTGTATCAATTTTTTCACTTGATTTATATTTGTATCCATTGATCTTGTTTTATATTTATTTTCAAGGCTTCCAGTGCTCGTAACAAGATCATTCGTTCTAAATAAGTAATGCTTCACTTCACTGGAAGGACTCGATTTAGTGTTATAGAACATGAAGAAGTGTGAAATTTGTTCTTATTGTTACTATTTTTATAGTATAAAGTTATATTTCATATTACATAATCTATTATTATGAAATTACAGACTATCAATAACAATGGAGTTGTGCCAAGTCGAGTGAGGATGTTGAAAAAGACTCAAACGAGAAAAGACAAAAAACTTGTAGATGTTGTTGCTGAAGAAAAGATGGTAACCATGATAATAGTTTTACATAAATTCCAAAAAAATTGCAAAATGAAAATTCTAACAAGTTAATTTGCTGTTTAGGCACAAATCACAGATCTGGTGTCTCAACGTGAACATGGAACAATTGAAATTAGTGATGACGTGATATGCTTGAAGGTCTTTGGACCTGAAAGATCAGGCCATGTACGCATGAGAGGAAGTAGAGTTGCAGGTCATTCTCACTATAGCAATCCTATGTATCTGAAGAGATTAAAAAATATAAGCAACAAGCAAATGATGCACGAGCTTGAGTTGAACAAGCAGAAAAAGTTGCAGCAGATGATAGAGCTAGAGCTGAACAGGCTTATCAGAAAGCTAAAAAAGCTCACACTTACATCAAAGAGTTATTCAATGTAATAAAGTCTAGCAAGATTATAGATGTCATGAATATTAAAAACCCTAATGATGAGGTATTTCATAAATTTAATATTACATTTCTAATCATAGATCATATCATTAACACAATTTCTTTATAGGTTTTGGAGTAATATTGGAGTCCCTATTACTCATGGACTTATGGAACTCATTGTTTAGATGACACAATCAAGCATTGGACCTCATAGATGATCATTTTTTTTCTATTATCTTATTTTTAGATAATATATAAATGTTTTTAATTTAAGATTGGCAGTGTATTACTTGACTACTTCTTTGTAGTTAAGACAATGCATGGAGCCTCATAGATGATTTTTTTTAATATTCTTTTAAGATAATGCACACATAGATAGATACATGTTTTCATTTAAGATTGGAAACTGAGTAAATTCACTATTTATATGTTTTCTCCTGGTGTATATTTCTGTTTGAAACTGTATGTAGTCTTTTTTCATCCAAACATTGTTGTTTTATCTATTCTAGTTACTTGGCGCCGAATCTATTATTTTCATTTTTTTTTTGTGAAATTTGTTCCCTAAACCACTTTTCTAGTTTTTAGTTTCATTGATCCTTTATCATGAATGTTTTCTTCTCCCAATAGTCTAGAATATGCAAAAAGACTTGCTGAGCTAGTTTAAGATATCCCTTGAAAAATTTATCTTATTTCATTAAACCCACTAAATATATTCCTTAAGGTTGTCGTTCAATATAGTGCCACATAAACTTCATGATGGTTTATTAGTAAGTTGCGCTTACATCATGCTATCATCAAGGGATTTATTGTGGCTAAAGATAGAGAAGTTATTCAAAACAAAATTTCCTATGCATTATTCATTTTGCTATGCAAAATGCACACAATTTTATCATCCAATGGTGCTTTTATTTCAATACTATGCAAGTGCAGGGCTACTTTCTATTGATCTTAGTGATTACTTGGATTTTCTTAATTTGGTGTACTCTATCATGGGTTTAACCTTTAACACAATTTGAGTTTCTTATATGTTTATCACATTTATCCTATTACAAAGTGCCACTTGTAGAACAGTGGGAAACAGAGGTTGTCCTATTATTCAATAAATTTTTAAGATCAAGGATCCAACTACTCCTCTTGTCCCCCATAATTTCTCTCTATTTTATTGGATTTTTTTAGAAATTGTGTGTTCTGATTTTGTTTGGTTGGATCATCATCAGGTCCAAGAGTAAACCTTGTTCTTCATTTATACACATCGACTGCTTCAAAATTGATTAAGAAGCTACTAAAGGTATGTTCTATTATGTTGTCATTGTAAATTATGAGTTTCTTGTACTCCTTGTTTTCATTTGCAGCCAAGAAAATTAGTTTTGGATCCAGTGTTTGGTGTTAATCTTGTGTGTATGATCATTAATAGTTTCTTGGATCAATCTCCATGGAATTTAAGATGCCACCATAGGTTTAATGAGTTCTCTCATTGAAGTAATGGATTTATCTCATTCTAGCACTAGATTATTAATAGTTTAGATGTTGGTTCACCTAGACAAGTTTAATTACTTGGATGGGTTTTCTTAAGAAATCAATATCCACATGCCTTCAATGTTAAATTAAGAAAAGCTTGCTCAAATGTAGATTCTGGTCCAACCTTGGATACCATTTTTATAGGCCTTCTCATCGACTAATATCATGTCTAACCAATAAATTATTTTGTTCTCATTTTAACAAAACCTAATGGCATTTGCTCATTGGCTGTGCTCATTGCACTGTTGTTCACTCTCATCATGTTGTCATTGGATGCTAACCTCGGAGTTGCAATAGGTACAAGCACATGAACTGATGGTTAGTATTACTTTATCTTCTTGATTCAGTTACTCGCAAAGATGGACAAAAGAGGCTTCTATAGGTTAGTTAAATTTCTAATTACACCGTTGGTTTCAAGGAAGCATATGGAAGAGATATGCAAGGAAGAGTATCCCTAGTACGTGAAGATCTAGCTCTGGCTTGTGATAGAGGTGAAAATCATCTCATCCAACAACCCAGAAGGTATTGATATTGTTCTATACTGATCAGTCTTACTCTATCTTCATTTATACTCAAGATTACACCCTCTGGACAGGAAGTTTGAAACGACATATTCGTTTCTCAAGTCCTATAAGGTCAACAACAGTAGGAGAAACTTTAACTATTTCCATAACAACAGAAGAAACCTGGAGCGATGTCTTAATATTACCATGATATATGACATTGAATCAACCATGAATGAACAAGGCATGAGTCTTACATTGATATACCATTGTTCTGCAACTATACTAGTGATTAATGTTTCCTAAATTCATGCAAATTCTCTCATATGAATAGATAAAGTCTCTACCACCAGTGCCTCTAGTGAGCTTCAAGGAAGAGCTGGTTATTTGTGTTCATGGTTGTTTTTGAATAAGCCCCAAGATGCCATACAATTAGCTCTAACCATATGGCAAGTCTTCATCTCTGTTCTACATTTTTTTTGTAAACTACTTACTCTGAATTTAAACCACTAATTATATCTCTGTAATTTAGAAATCCATTGCCAAGCAACTTCTAAAAAGGAGCTCACATGCTATGAAGCAGAGCCTAGATGAGGGTGATATAAACACTCGTTGGTGTGATGTTGCTCATAGATTTGTATGTATAAAAAGGTGTTCTCTATTTTCATCATGTGGTTGTTAACAACATTGTACATGGAGGCAATCTATATGTGACATTGCTTCACCTCAGAATTGAGTGGAAGGATATTTGTTAACAATTTCCAACAGAATGTGTTGTTCCTTACAGGGAGATTTTTAGACCAGAACCATTGGGCCATGTGTTATGTCTTCACCTTGGTGCACAATAATGATTTGGAGCTGCATATGGTGAATTATCCTGACTATGTGAGCCTCGAAACAAACTCTCCTTTCTTTTCAATAATGCCATGCCCAAAAATATGTATTTGTTAATCCCTTCCTCAGTGAGTAAATCTCTTAATAATGCCCAGTTCCAGCCTCCTTGCTGATTCCTTACATCACACACCATTAGATATAACTCATGATCACTACATTTTGCCTAGTAAATATTTTTAATTGTTGCTGACCACACCACAAGTCTTGCCAAAAACTCAATTTACATTTCCCTATAACCTCACTAGTGTTCCCAAGTGTAGATGGGATTAGTTTCCATATACACTTTCAATATGGTGAGGCAAATGTTCCTTTTTTTAATCTGAGTGGATGATACTCATCACACCCCCATCTGTCAAAATATTTCTCCCTATAGTACGAGGACCAGATGGAATCACTCTCGATAGTTCTCCAAGCAAATATTTTAATATCTTAACATGTTTTTAACATATTTTCATATATTTATTTGTAGTTCCCCTATTGCAACATTCAGTCTATTCTAAAATTAAAGTCTGCACATTATGCTTTAGTAATCCAAAAGCCGAGTTTCAGTTGGACAGTGCTTCGAGGTTGCACCACGCTACTTTGTTCTAATGATGCACTTTTTTCCGATGTACACTATATTTATACTTCTATTGTTTGGTTGTTTCTAGGGTGCACAAGAAGACTCTTCGACGAGCTTCTATTGGCTGGACAAGTTTAAGTAAGTGTTGATCTTCTGCTAGTTCTTGGGTTTGACCAATATATGCCTTTCATTGCTGTTGAAATTCACACATGGTAGATAGGTTAACCACTTTTCTACCTTCTTTCTCCTAATAATAAGGGTAATCCTTACGAGTATCAACTATGTTTATAATAATGAACATTGTAGTATTTCTAGAAAATCTATGTTGCTACTTCAAATGAGGTTATTGTTCTTCATTGGTAAAATGATCTATGTTACTGTGTTGATATAAATTCAAAACAATAAATGATACTGCCAATCAAATTTTAATTTCGTGAGACCAACCACAATTAGTCACTAAGGATTCTGAAAATATCTTATCAGATTTTGAGGCGTATCTCATTTTATATAGGTAACAAAGCCCATAAAGATTAGTCTCATTGCAAATTTTTGGTCATATGATAACACATCTTGCTGATGTCAAAATGTGTGTGAAAGGCAATTTTACTTATGGCATTGGTAGATTTCACCCTATGCCACGCTAACAATGGATGATGGTTTAGTGGATTTCTTCAAAATAGACCCTTGGCATTTAAGCATGACAAGGCAGAGTGAAAACACGTCTTAATCTTTATTCCACATATGGCATGTACATAGCCTTTCAGATCCCAAGGTATGTAGCCCATGTAATTACTAAGAATAGGCTTCCACGGATATACATCACATTGCTAGAAACTCCATCTATGAGTTGGGGATCTCGCAGTCATCCTACCCCATTGTTAGGAAAGTCTTGACGTGGGGCAACTCATCTCAATCTGAATGACCTTATGAACGTCGCCCTCCATATTGAAGAGCTCATCCTTAGTGTATATATAGTTAGTTATGTAACAGAAGCTCTCAATATGGGAGAGTTGATTCCTTTTTTATGGATGCGGCGAGCATACATATGATGCGGGGGAGCTGGAGCTGCTTCTAGTCGATGGCTTTTATGAGAGGATGCAGTCAGTATAAGGCCCAGTGAGCTAGAGGTTAGTAGAGAGAATATGGTACTCCTTGGCCACCTCATGAATTGAGTCACATCTATCTAGATCTTCTCGATGTAGTGTACTACCTGAGAAACACCATAAGAATGAGTCACAGTCAGTGAAGAGATTTGACAGCAACAAGACGTATGCTGTTTTTTTTACGCACATAAGTAAGTTTTTTTTTTTGCGCACATAAGTAATCAAGCAACGAGTTTTACTTGTTTATTGCAATGAAAGGGATTGTAAGTAAAAGAATGTCAAGTTGTTTGCGGGGAAGAAAACTTTAATGATACACTTTCTTCTGAAATAGTATATAAAGAATGAAATAGCCATTACCGTAAGTAGGAACAATCAATTACAATAATTCATCATTGAATACACTTTATTCAACTATGTTTTGGAACATCCAATTTTGGGGATAAGAATACAGTCCTTAGAACATTAGACCTCCTCAGCTTGAAATCAATACCCCATTTTGTCTTGACACAGGCGTCAGTTTGCATACTCTTGAAGCAGTGGTACTGCCATGATTGTGCATTGTCCACCATTCCCCTCTCCTTTTCAAGCTCCCTCATGATTGTGTTTGGCGGTAAATACTGACAGCTGTGTTTGATTATAATTGATTGGTATTTGCAATCATATAATATTCACTATAAGCGATTTCCATTCACAATCACACAGCAAGGGGTTTTACCTTTGCTAGTCAGTTCAGCCACTGCACGTGACTACTACATCTTTAGCTCTTTGTAATTAGCTATAGTTACTAAAGACTTGAACAAAAAGTTACTTTCTCACATTTCAACTTCTAAAAAAATCTTTTCAATCACACCGTGCATTAATTGATCAGTCTTTTGTGAGAAATAATGTAGAAAGCGATAGTTCTATGATGGCGTTCAAGCAACCAGTTGTTTTCACATTGACACAGAGTGCACCTTGCTTCCTTGAGATTGGATTGTCTTTCAACGAAACATTAACTCTTTGCCATCTGGTTTTTAGGTTTGTTTCGTGAAACATATACTTGCTGAAGACTTTGGCAAGGTATGAGACTGTAGGGGTGCAAAATCAGTTTATGTTGCATTTTGTGTTGACACTCTTTGAAATAATATTCAAGCAAGGAAAAGATGCATTGGGCCTATTTGCTTTGGGCTCCTTAGCATCAAATTTTGCTGAAAGTCGACAATTCTTCTAGCCTCATTTTATACATATATTGCAAAATTGACAACTCAGAGACGGTTTTTTTTGCTTCTATTAAGACTATATACTCAGAATTTTGAAGTGGTAGTCTTTGAATTTAATGTTAGAGATGTTTATCTTCCAAATTATTTGGTGGGTTTGAACAAATGAGTCATTCTTTTATCATGTGAATAAACATCATTAGCATCATTTCTTTGTCAGGCCATTGAAGTCTAATGTAGATGATGAAAGATAAATCTATGCTGCAATTTTTGTGTGACTCATAGTGAGAAAGGCTCTTTTGCCAGACAATCTTTGGTCAAAAATCTACCAGTTCCTTGTCAGCATGTGAAGCCGAGTAGCTGCTTAACCCAGTGTCTGTGAAATCTCAAATAGAATATAAGCTCATTCTCTCCTGGACTACACTAAACATTCTGCATCAATAATAACTACTCAGCTTAAATATATGTTATCCACTGCGTTATTCACGTCTTTAGAGAATGACAATAGAATTTAGCTGCTTGGTGCATCCGTTGGATTCATTACAAGAGTACATTTGTTACCTTGTACATATTCATTTAACATTAGAAAATATGCCTTGAAGAATAAGTATGTCACAAATGACAAATTGTAAAAGACAATGTATTACCTTTTCTATTATGACAATGTATAATGTATAAAGAGAAATGTACATGTAATTATGTACTTGTTAACTTATTCATTTGAATAAAAAATTATGTACTATATAATATTTTTAACCTTGACAAGTAATTGTTGCAATTGACATTGTGTTGTATGAAGTATGTATGCACGCCTGCCTGTGCATGGACGTATGTGCTCACCACATTGCGATTTCATTTTTCCGCTTGCGTGCTAGCTAGCTTGTCCATGAAGTGTGTGAGGGGAGCACCTGTGTGTGAGCTGCCTGCTTGAGCACGCTCACGGGTGTACACCAGTTTATACATGCGCCCACACAGGCATATGCACACACAACCACCTAGGTATTTGCATACATCCTCCTGTGTGTGCTATCATTTGTGCTTTTTCCAAAAGTGTAAACGTGTTGTTTACAGTCAATTTTTGGCATAGAAGTTGTGTTGGAAATGAGAATTCCCGACATCAATATAATTCCGGTTTTGATTTCATTCTCCGACATATTAGAGATGCCAGAAAACTTTTCCTGACATGCTTTTCTACGACATATTTCCGGCATTGTGAAAAGTGTCGGTGAAGAACAATGCCAGCATATTTTTTATTTTTTCTCGGCATTTTTCTATGATGAAAAATGTGATATTTGTTGTAGTGAGTTCCTAAGATATTTTATAAGATATGATCTCTTAAAAATAGATATGCTTTTGGTTTTTTCTTATGATTTTGTTTTCCATCTCACGTCACCTATACATCCTCATCCACCATGAATATGCAACCAAATCACATCTTCTTGTCATAAGAATTCAGGTTAAGTGAAAAATCATATACTAGATCATCCATTCTACATATCCTTGTTCCATATACACAAAAATACTTAATAAAAAAATATCAAATTTTGGTTAACCCAAATCCAAGTAAACTATGAAAATTGGCATTTCTTCATAGGTATTACCAAATTGCACCAAATCCTAGATAACCTTCCCAAAATACTACCTAGTTGTCATAGAAATTCTTGTTTGGTGGACATTTAGATATTGAATCTCAAATATTATAAATCCTGACCCCATATGCACACCGATACTTAATCAACAACTCTAAAATTCAAGTTAACACAAATCTAGATTAACTATAAAGCACAATACTAATTATCATACCAGTATAATAATGGTTCATAGTTCGTTAAATCTTGGATAGTCACACAAAGTAGTGCATAGTTGTGTCATTAAAATTTTGGTCCAGTGAAGATTAAATAATGGTTCATGTTGCGTTGAATCTTGGATAGTCACACAAAGTAGTACATAGTTGTGTCATAAAAATTTTGATCCATTGAAGATTAAATGTTGGATCACTAGTACTATGAATCATGGTTCCACATGCACAAAAATCCTAAATAATGAATCATTTAAACCATAAAACCTGAATCTAGGTTAACTATAAATCTTAAGGTTGGTTCACTAATATACCAATAATAGTTTACATTACACTCAAATCATGGATAACCATCCCAACTAATCCCTATTTTTATCTTATTTGGAAGATATAAAACAAGTAAAATAATATCATACTATAATTAGGTACATACAAGTCATTGTAATCGACACAAATTGCCTCTTCCTGTCCCAATCACGTCTTATTAGCACCAATATCTTGCTTATGGATGGATGTACTGAGAGTATTCTTCAAAATTCTCCTCTTGCTGTGGCAATGAGTGCACTTGAGTGAAATCTTCATGTATCTATGATCGTTGGTTGCATCTCATCAAAAATCGTATCAATAATTTTCACCCACTCGTCATCCATCATTTGTTTAGAGTCACACACATAAACAGGAGTGATGTGAAGGAGAATGTGTCGGCTATGTTTTCTTATGATGGAAACAATATATATAATGTTTACCATGAAAATATATACTTTACAACACAAATGATGTCTAGTATAATGATGCGCATGTGAAAGAACTACACACTTTTTTTTAGCAATCGAGTCGACCAATGAGATGAAGAGGTGAAAGTCTTCAAATTAGAGAGGAAACAAGATTTTTCTAGCCACGAACCTTTTGTGCTAAAATTTAGAGCTCGTGTGATGGAGCTAACTTGAGAGAGAGAGAGAGAGGGAGGGAGGGACAAATGAGAGTGAGAGACGATGATCTTATACAACTGTAGTAGTGTTATATCCTGAGTTGGAAAACATTCCATCGATCTCTTAGTTTGAGCAAAATGGTTAAAAAGAAAATGTTCCAAAAATACCCCACATATCGGTTCAATTAGAAATAAATAAATCAGTATAAGATAGGACACCTCATAGGTTAGATTCTTGATTTTTTATAAGAAGTCTCAGGCCCAAGACCTGACATGAATAGAATGGTCATTTAAAAAAATAAATTCATATATCAAATAGTAAAAAATAAGTTCAAAATGTTGTTTGGAAACAACCCATTGTATGAGTGATCATTCGGTTAATTCAATTGTTTATGGTAAATTCGATTCGGTTAAGTCAGTTAATTCATCTTTTAAAATTTAAGCATTAATTATTCTAAAATTCAGCGGTTAATGCAGTTCGGTAAACCAAATATTTTGATTTGGTTGATACTAGAAAGATGAACAATAAGCTCAAACAAGTACAAGTTAATATACTTAAAGTTAGAAAATGATGCATACTATGTAGTACAGAAACATGACTGAAAATATTTGTAGTATTCATATAGAAGAATCCAAACTACTACAATGGGTTGTCATAAAACCAAATATGTACAATAAGAAGAGAAGTATGGCTGTCATAATTGTTTTTTTGGGGGGGAGAATATAGAGAATTATATCTTATTCATTCTGGGCTCTATTCCAGAGGGGACTAGAAAAGTTAAGTTCACTGCTTACATAAAGCCAAGGAGGCTTAGAAGTTGTAAATTGAAAAGACATTAAGGACGAAAGAGTGTGTTTTGCAAGGGCATCTGAAACAACATTCAGTGCGCAGGGAATGAATTGAATCTTGACGCCTGTGCTGAGACTCAGTTCATTCCAGATGGATCTCCGAATTGGTTCTATTCTTGGTGCCGAAGGGAGATTGCTTGTCACCAAGGTTACTTCTTTCTGGGAGTCTGATAGAATTTTGACCTACAGGAAGCCCTTGTTCTTGCAGGTATTTATTGCTAGTTGAATGCCCCACAGTTCAGCATCAAGGGGTGAATAGGCATATGAATGGTGGCCAATGCCAAGCATGCAGGTTCCAGTATTGTTGACAATGTGGAGACCATATCCAGTTTCTTTAGAGCTATGCTGAAAGGCTACATCCGTGAAGGCGTAGAATGATGAGTGTTGAAGATGGAAAACTGGATTGGGAGCATTGCAGACGGTAGCTTCGTTAGTTGCATGCAGAGAAGAAGCAATTGTATTAGTCCGTTCTTTGATGAAGGCAATACAGGAGTCAATGTGGGGCTGCTTTCTGTCATGGATAAGTAAGTTCCGGACCTGCCATATGTGCCAACATGCCACAATAAAGAGGATATTCCCTTCCAAGATGGATTCAATCCAGGCGTCCTCATCGAGCTCAAAGAACCCTGGGTGGATAGGGAGGCCATGCCATATAGGATTTATGATCGGACAGTCCCTGATGTTGTGGAGCAAGGTGTCTGCAACATTTTGACAAGCTGAGCAAGTCACATCCACTTCGATATGCCGCCTGAGGTTTTCCACATTGTTCAGCAGAGCCTTGTGTTGGAGAAGCCAGGCAAAGACCTTGATCCGCTCAGGGACCTTGGAGCGCCAGATTATGTCCCATTTCCCGGGTATGTTAGCATCTTTCTCCTGTCTAATCCAAGCATAAACAGATTTGGATCGCAGTAAGCCATCATCTTCGTGTGGCCAGTCCCAACTTTCTGGGCCGGAGGAGGGCATCGGCGATGCGATATGTTGTATCACCTGGAACACATCAGGAGATATATACATGTTGATGAAGTCATTGTCCTAGGAGGCGTCGGTTTGGACCATGGAGCTGACAGTGAGGTCTTCAAGTCCTTGTGGCACTTGGCAGGACGGATCGATGTCTTGGGGGTGGAGGTCGGTGATCCAGCGATCAACCCAAACATTCACATCAGTGCCTGAGTTCACAATTCTGCCGCATTCTTCTTTTAGTTTGGGAAGGTGTTTCTTGATAAAGGACCAAGTAGGTGAACATGGCTTGTTCGTAAGGTGTCCCTGTCACATATATTTCTCCTTCATGACTCGTACCCACAACAAGTCAGGGTTGTTTAGGAAGTTCCAGACATTCTTCAACATGAGTGCTTCGTTCAGGTCTCGAGCATCTTTAAGGCCAAGTCCGCCATGATTCTTCGGTGAGGTGATTTTCCTCTAAGAGACTAGAGAGAGCTTCTTGTGTTCACGTCCTCCTGACCAGATAAAATCTTTAATCTGTCGATTGATTTTATCACAAATGGCTGGGGAGATTCTAACAGACTACATCACATATGCCGGGATGGCTTGTAGAGTCGATTTGGCGAGGGTGATCCTCCCAGCTATGGACAGTTGTTTAGCGGTCCAGCTGTTTATACGGTCACTCATCGTTGCAACTATAGTCTCATGAGTTGATTGATTCAGTCGATTATGAAGCAGTGGAACACCCAGGTACCTCCCCAGGTTGTCGGTGCGGGTGATGCCAAGTTTGTTACAGAAGGATAGTCGTGCTGACCTGGGTGTATTGTGAGAAAAGAAACAACATGATTTCTCCTTGGATATCTCCTGGCCGGAGACTACAGAGAAGTTCCTCAGGACTGCATCAATGACTACTAACTGAGATCGGGATGCTTCGGCCATTAACATGATGCCGTCTGCAAAAAAGACGTGACTCATCTTTGTGCCTCCTCTAGAGAGTGTGATCGGTTTCCAGTTGGCTGTTTCCACCTCATGGGTAATGGCCTGGCTTAGCCTTTCCATGCAAAGAACGAAGACATAGGGGCTTATTGGATCCCCCTGACGAACTCCAAGGGAGGGTTTGAATGGTGGAAGCGGTTCCCCTTCCCACAGAATAGACGTGGAGCCGCTGCAGATGATGTCCATGATTAGGTTGATCAAGATGTTGGGTAGCCCAACTTTGATTAAGGTGTCTTTGATGAACTGTCTGTTCATTCTGTTGAACGCCTTGGATAGGTCGATTTTGATACAGACTTGTGCTTTCTTGGAGGTTTTATTCCTCATAGAATGGATGATTTCTTGCACAGTGAGAATGTTACTAGTAATGTGACGCCCGGGGATGAAACTAGATTAGTTTTCAGCAACCCAGGCAGGGATTAGGGGCTTCATACGCTCCATGATCACTTTGGATATCAATTTATAGAAGGTATTGTTCAAGGATATTGGGCGATAGTCAGCACATCTTTGAGGTTGGCGAATTTTAGGAATCAACACCATTAAAGCATCCGCCATTGTAGGTTCAACTGTCCCAGTATTGAAGGCCTTCTGGATCGTTTTCACAACTGATCTCCCAACAGTGGACCAGTTGGTTTGAATGAACTCCGCGTGAACACCATCAGGTCCACATGCTTTATTAGGAGCCATGGAGAAGGCCACGTGTTTGATTTATTCATGTCCCGACATGCGAGCTAGGAAGTTACTAGACTGTGGGCTAATACCAGGGAATTCCCCGATATAGTTGACAATGGCAGCCATTGTCGCCGTCGCCATAGGAGCCGAAGATGTCAGGGTTTGGAAGTAGTGGAGCACGGCTGCCTTGATTGTGTTTGGTTCCGTGATCCACTCGCCTGAGTCTGTACGTAGACGAGTGATCTTTTTTCCTAGTCTTCGAGCTCGAACATAGGTTTGGTAATAACGAGTATTACCATCTCCTTCCTTCAGCCACTGGATGTGAGATTTCTGGCGCCAGTCCATCTCCTCTTGCAGAAGAATCTGATGATACTTTTCTTGCAGAAGGATAGTTTTGATATCGTTAGAAATAGATGAGCATAGGTTATCGTCTACCTGACACTTATCGAGTTGGCGCAGGGTGGAAAGCTTCTCCTTGTTTTTTGCATTGCGTCTGCGTGACTCCCAGGAGACAGCAGCCGCTTGAAAGGGTTGCAGCGCTTCACGGAAAGCAAGGTCTGTGTTCCATTGAGGAAGAAGCTCAGTTTTGAAATCCGGCGACAGCTTCCAGCTAGCCTTGGAGTAGAAGCATTGTTTGGTTACTTTATTGGTGGTAGTGCTGCTGATGAGGATGGGATTGTGGTCCGAGTAGAGTCTGGGCAAGACCGTGACAGTGTATCCACTGTCTATACTCAGCCAGGCATCAGTAGCAACGACTCTATCCAGCCTCTCGCGAAGTTGCAGCCATTTAAGGTGAAGAATTGGCCTTTGGGTTTGATGTCTGCAAGGCCCGTATCAAGAAGGGTGTCCTTGAATTGTTGGGATGCTCTCTTATCAAAATACCTACTGCCTTTCTTCTCTGTAGGGTCCAGCATGGTGTTAAAGTCTCCTCCTACCACAGCCCAAGCACACTGAATACTTTGAGAAATATCCAGTAGCTGTTTCCAGAGCAATGGTCTTTTACCGGGGTTAGGGCTCCCATAAACCACAGTAAGGAACCATCTATTGTTCACCTGACAATGGATAAGTTGTCAATGATTGAGTAAAATATTAATGTCACAATGTCTAGGATCCCAGAGGATCCAGATACCGCCTGAAAAGACAATAGCCTCCACTCAATGAGAAGAGGAATAGCCCAATTTTCTTATGGTGTCAAGTGCAGTGGAGCCGCTGCACCTTGTCTCCACGAGAGCAATGATATGGAGTTTATATAAAGATTTGTATTCCCTTAGAATCCTAATCTTGTCATCCGATTTGGCCCCTTGAACATTCCAGCAGAGAATGTTCGACATTCAGAAACTTGAGAAAATTAGTTGATAGCAGCGACAAGCCCTACTGCTTGGCCGCCATCGTTGGCATGGTCTTCCTCCATGGCCTGGTTTTCATTGAATTGAAGGATGCGTTGGGCTTCCCTGGTACTATTGGCTTGGGCAAGGTGTTGGATGATCTTGCCCTTCTTTCTTTCCCTTCCTGGACTGGTCATCACTGGCTAGTAGACCACATGATGGTTCCGTAGGAGGACTCCCTTTGGGGTGCTCCCCTTGTCCCCCCAGCTGAAGGAGGGCGTGAGTTGCTCCATGGCAGTAGTGCCACTGTTGAATTGGAACGGGGGGTCGTCACTTTCACGGCCCACGGATGTCTCGTCATCCACAAGTACAACTGCGGTGTCCTGCTTATCCTGAAAGCTCTTGGTGGATTGCCCTTTCTCGGATAGCGGATTGGCCTACACTGTAACATGCTTCTTTGTTGTTTTCTTCTTATTCTTCTTGGACGTTACTGTCTCCCAGCCATCATCTGTAGGCTCGTGGCTTTGAGGTGCAGGGGTGTCTTCACTTTGGGGCACTTCTTTGTCCTTGGAGCGTGGCAGGGTTTTCTTTGTGGGTTGCCCGCGCTCAGGTTTCTTGGCATGAATCGCCGACGAGTATGGGGTGATAGCCACCACCGGTTGGGTCGTGGAGGAGGACGCCCCTGGAGTCGAGAACGAAGGGACAAACACACAATCTTTGTCAGCGTGTCCAACACGTCCACACCTCATACAGATTGTGGACATATTCCCGTATTCGATGCGGAACTGTTCTCCATTGATCGTGATCGCCGGGAGGAGTGGTTTGGTAGTGTCCACCTCTACTGCGACTCTAGCAAACTTCCCTCTAGAACCAGCAATGGTTGTTTCATCAACCTTGATGGTCTTCCCAATGAGATCACCGATGCTAGCTAGCAAATGATTCTGGAAAAGATAGACTGGAAGGTCCGGGATTCTCGTCCAGACTACTAATTTGTTTGGGATAGCAGTAGAGGGTCGAAACTCCGCCGTCCATGATTGCACGGACAAGTAGTTTCCGAAGATTGTCCAGGGACCGCCCGTCATTGCTGCAATGAATTCAGACTGATTAGCTAGTTGGATGATGTAGTAACCTAGCTCCAGGTCAATGACCCGGAACATCTCAGACGAGTTCCAAAGATTCTGCAGACGATTGACAAGGGTTTGGAAGCCGATGTTGATGCCGATGACTTTCACGATCACCGCGAATTTCCTAGGCTCTAGGAGTGGCTGAAGAACCGTAGGATTCACCATGATGGTAGGGATGGCACCACTGCGATCAACAGAGATGTCTTCTGGCTTCAAGGTTTCCGGCGATACACGTTTAATGGTCTGGGGCACACGGGGGTCCTCTCCGGACGTTGCAGCCGCGTACGAGAGTTTGGGTGGGGTTCCTGGGTTGTTGGAGTCCATCGGCGTCTTATCCGATGCGCCGTCGATTCTCATTGTATGAGCCCCACTTGGGGTATCTTCCTGGATCAAAGTGTTGTTAGGCGGTGTGGGTTGCGATGGGGGACGGTGTCCTTCGATGGAGTGACCTCCCCTGCCTCCTTGACGGCCGCCGCGGCCACGGCCACGGCCACGGCCACGGCTTCCGCCGTCTCCTCTCCCAGCCAGGACCATCGGCTAGGGTTAGGGTTTCACAGTATCCAAATTATTCACACACGTATAAATAGGAAGCGTTCTATCGTTGGCTGGATGGCTAGTGGGACTTTACGCAAGATGCGCCTCATACTATGCTGGTTTTCTATTAGTTATTAAATAGTTATTGTATAACAACGTACTGTTGTTTGGTGAATCGGCTAAACGAACTGCAAATTTATATGGCCAAACCGATAAAATGATAGCTGAGTTGACCAAAGTTTATTAGCCGACTAAACCATTTTGGCCAAATTAGTTGTACCGAACTAGCCAAACCTGAATTAACCATTCGGTTAATCGGTGTTAACCATACTTTGTTCACCCCTACGCCCATTGGGTTTGGATCGTTCACGCATATTTAGTGGTGAGTAGTTACGGAAAATTACAAACAAAATGTCCTGAAATTACCCCACGTCTATTTGACAGCTCAATTAAAAATAAATAATTCATTAGTCAGAACAACTAGCCCATTGGAACGCTCTGCTTTCTCTGGACTTGCGGGCGGTTGTTCGAACCCTTGCTTTAGAAATAATAAAGCAAATGAAAAAAAATTATAAACTCTTCATTATAGCGAGGGAGAGATGAGGAACTTATGAAGCTCTAACAGTAGTATGTCCTGAGTTGACGACATTCCACGTTAGTTTGAACAAAAAATTACAAACAATATGTTCCAAACATGCCCCACGTCTGTTCAACGGCTCAATTAGAAATAAATAAATCAAACAGTCAAAAAATGAGTTCAGGATATCGTTGGAAAACACTTTATTGGTTCTGGATATTTCACGCATGTTTAGTGGCGAGGGCTTACATAAAGCCTGTCAGGTTAAAGATCACATGAACATGACATTAGCATGGAAGACCAATCAAATGCACGATTAATGAGTCGTTGATAAACATATAGACCCTGTATTTTAAATTACATGGATATTCTGCAACTTGACAAGTATCGTATCAAGACGTGTGTCCAAAGAATCTAACACACTTACCGTATCAAGACTTGTGTCCAAAGAATCTAACACACTGACACTTCGTTCCTACAACATCGTATGTTTTGGGAGATGGGGCCCTACCTCCGTAGAAGCCTAGTCAATCAGACGACCAGCCATTCATCTATTTAGCGCATACCCTCAACTGCTGTAATTTATCCAATAAACCATAAGAAGATTTCAACTCTATGAACAAAGTTCGTTTGGTTCTCATATCTATACTATTATAAAAAGAGCGAGTTTGATGTTGCACTCTCTTTGATTCACTCTCTTCTCTCCTTTTTTCAAGGAATTTTTCTCCTACAAATATTTGTTCTCACACTTTTCTATTAATATTTATTATCTTTAATTATGTATTTCTCTCTCCATCTCACGAAAATAGTTCTTTGATTCTCTCCTTTTAAACAACCAATACAAATATCTTTTACCGTAGGGACCCTTTCACAGACGAGCCATCTCTCCGCACATTTCCAATAAATTTTATATGTTATGCACGTGTGTGTTCACTAGTAAAAGAAAAAGCAAACACATCATTCAGGCAGAAAGGGATTTATGAATAATGCTACACAGAAGCAAATTGAGATACACTTTGAGACAAATTTTAGCCTTTAATCTGATAACAACAAAAATAAAAACAAAAACAAAAAGAGAAGTTACTTTCCTCTTAGTTTTTGTTATTTAACAGGCTAAAGTCCAAACTTGTCCCAAAATGTGTTCAATCTTTTTACTGCATAGAGATCTCTACATTTTGGCTGCACCGTGGGATGAGGACACAGGAAGAAGAAGATAGAGAGACCTGAGGATGACAACGACAAACAGTAGACTTCTCCGTCAACATAGTCGTCAAACCCTTACGATTTGCTGGTCCTAGTTAAACAAGATGTACGCTACTCTTTCCTATAGATTAAGCCACCTGTCCAATGTATTTAGTCCACCCCTACAATGTAGTCTGCTGATACACGTGCAAATAGATGACTCCAGAAGTAGCCTACACCGATCAAAAAGCGCCTCAGTTGTCAAAACATTACGGTTCCACTGGACATTTCTTTTCATTCTAGATGGCCACCGCTGTTGACTGTTTATTAGTTTGGGCATGAGTACGCCTACCCAACTGTCAGATTTTTTATTAGCTTGGTCTTAAGTACGACTACCAAACTGTCAGACTTTTCCCGTATCTCCCTCACACGACCAGAATTCTATCTCGCCGTGTAACTGTGTTTGACTAATCATCTATCTTTGTGTGGCACGTCTGTATCGATTTCTTAGACGGACTCCCATTCCATTACCATTACAGATCCGGCACGCAAGCAGCTGGAGAAACCATAAGAAAAATCAAGAAACCGGCCTACTTTTGGAAATGGAAGTGGACAATGAAATCTAGACTAGATTGATCAGGATCTAGCCGTTCTTGTTTGTGAAGGCAAGTTTTAAATGGAGATCTAACTTGGACCAGATTCAAACTAACATCAATTCTAAAAATTACCATTTATGCCATTACAAATGAGACAAACCCATATTCGGACTTTATTGTGCGGATCGATTCAATCTTGTTCGGAGCAATGTAGAGTTGGTTAAAATTTGAGGTTTGCAATGGGAGTAATAGACATTGTAATCCCTGATCAGTCCAACTTCTACCAAACAACTCATGGATCAAATTTGGACTGGATTGTACCCACATGAGACAAAAGTACGACTTCATATCTTGTTTCTACCCAATTTCAACTATATCCAAATAAAGGTGAGTCTATTGCCAATTTCAGAATTTTTACATTGATTGTCAACTAGATTGTGTTTATAACATACCAAATGTATGTGGCAAAGCCTCACTTCAAAATGAATTCGGATTAAAAATCTGATCAAAATTGGCCAATAAATATGGATTAACAAAATCTAGATTTACCATGTTGGGCATTTGAGATATCAGTCTGGTTTATATCAAGACAAATCCACATGCATTTGGTTGTCAAGTTTCTCACTGTGTCCAATCTCAAAAATGTATCACATTGCTAAGAACTAAGAACATTTCCACTATAAATAAGTCAATTCTTTATCCAACTAGAATAAAATATCATGTTATAAGCAAGACATAGTTTATTCATCTTTTGGAATTTCACTAGCACTAGTATAATCATGTTTCATTCCAAAATTGAGACAAGCAATTCATGTAAAATATGTATATTGCATTTTGCTTAGATGGCACACAAAGGCAATGTGAAATCTAAATGGTTGTCATTGGATTGGACTAGACTAGGTGTTGGCTTGTTGTGTTGCATAGGCCCAATCACATTCGGAGTGGGATGTGGCATGTTTGGGTGGATGTGGACTAATGGGGGTCATTTTTGGTTCCATTATCCCAAAACCTGGACCAACTCGGTCCAATTTCTCGCAAGATTTGACAAATCGGTCAAGTATAAGGCTAGTCCTATGAGATAACACGAATTAATATCAAGAACTAACTAAATTATGTCATAGATCTAGACCTTCCAATCTACATTTTCCTTTTTTATGTCGTAAGATCAAGAACTAACTAAATATTGATGTCTCTAACAATTTGAATGTCATTTTGGGATGTGTGCAAAAACCTAATCTTCCTGCGGTGGAACGTCAGATTTCACATTTGACTATAGGGGATGAAACTTTTCTTTCTACCTAAAGGGGCACATTCTAGAGTGATAAATGTGAACCTTTGCCTCCATATATTACCCCAGAGTCAGCTCTCACTAAAAACACTAGTTTTCAGTTGATGTCTAGTAGCAGAAGGTGTTATTCTAATGGCTCTATTTGTAGAACACTCCTTACAACAGTGAAGAAGTTCTCCTCAAAATTTATTCCTATTATGAAGTCACTCATAAAAAATGAATTCATTGTGCAAACTCAGAATCATGATATCTACAAAAAAAACTATAAAACACCGTGGAGGTGCTAGTCCCCTTCTCTCTCACACTCTAAGTTGATCTTAGGGTTTACCAAACCCTGGAGGAAACATTGAGAAGACATGATTGCATGTCTTGATGGGCTCCTCTCATATCATATACATAGAGAATTGGGCAAGGGTTTCTCAAATCTTATTTGTCCTTCATATAGATTCTCCTTAATGAGGGTTTGCACGACCCACTAGGTATGCAAAACACAATGTTCCACAATACTAGGTGTGGTAAGGACTTCTTGTGGGTATGTGTGCCCAGAGGGCCAATCACATGATGATTGTAATGGAAAATTGTAAATGATTTGATTAATACTAAAATGCAATCTTCAAATTTATTTTGTTTTTTTGAGATAATCATGTTACATAATAAATATCTAAAGAACAATATTACTCAATGATGTATATCTTTGAGTTGAGGCCATGAATAATGAGATCATACAGATCTTAAGAGTATATATATTCTTGTTATGTCCTAGTCTATTGTTATTATGGAAGGACAATAGATAACAATAACACTTAAGACTATAGTGTGTGCTGGTAGATGACAGAATATCATGAGTCATGATAAATGATATCAAACCAAACACATAGATACTTCTTAGGGAACAGTGTATTAGACAGACCCACCTTGAGAGTGATGCACAGAAACCATGGAATGATAGTCATAATCAACTCTCATAGTGATGGTTATGATTGTGGTTCTTAGACCTAAAAATCACTACATTCATCACATATTGTTAAATGTACTTTGTCATCATCAAATGTGGCCTTGAATAAGGGTTTCCATAAAGGTGATGCTCAAATGCATTATGACACATGGGGAATGAATCTGAGTGATTTCGAAGGAATTTGTCCCTCCTACAGGAGTTTGATATCTTTGTCACTTGATAAGAAAAACTGAGAAAAGCATGCCCATGTGTATGTGAATAAATATATGATATTCAATTCACATATATCTCAATCATTCTACTCAAGTTCAAGGAACATGGATTGAATGTTGAAGAGGATGATGATTCCATGCCTTGAGTTCAATTTGGATATCAGAGACAAAGGAACTATACAACCACTATAACACTAATCATGGATTGTAGGTTGAAGTTGTTCTCCAACTTTTTGGAATACTTGGGTAGAAATTATGTCTTTCTAGATACCTGTCATTACTTGTGATGTAATAAACTAGTTATGGACATTCAATGCCAACATAACTCAGGACCTATAGGGTCAACACATAGGAATTCACTTGGAATAGGAGTTTTTCATGAATAATGTCTAACATTGATTACTAAAGTGTGAGGTATTAATTTTAACAAAATTGGCAATCAACACTCCAAAATGACCAGTTCAGCAAGTGAACTAATTTACTCAGTTGCATGAACCTATCAGCTCAGGATGTGAACCAGTCATTTGGTAGATCAATGAGATTGGATCAAGGATTGGTGCTAACATCATGATGTGGATTAATCAAATATTAATTGCCAACACAATTACAAATAGGAAACATAGTGAAATGACCAGTTCAAGTGTTGAACCAATTGTATCATGTGCGAACCGACTGGTTTGACCTTTGCAAGTTCTAAAAAAATTAATTAAATTATGTCTCTTTGACTCCTAGACTGACTGGAAACCCTGACTCTAACCCTCCTATAAATAGAGGGGTATTGGGGGCTTCCAATGAAAAAAAAATAAGCTTTGACAATTGTTGTCTTCTCTAGTTGTGGTAACCAAGAGAGCCAGAGTAAGTTCTACATATCAAAGGGAGGAACAACAAGGGAGAGACAATTGTAGGAGACCAAGTTGGCCTTAACACACTGACTAGAAGGCACAACTCCTTCTTGTCCATTCATCTAGAATGATAGGAGTTCAAAGTGGTCCATGTGGACTACTCTATAGGTGAGAGACACATGCCCCACGAGGAGGACGTTGTCAGCCATTGTTCGTGGTGTCCAACTTGGAGTCTGACAATGGTATATGTCCATGTGTGACTTGAAGAAAGGCGCACACTATTGCAAGGGAATTGTCACTGGATTTTCTTTAAGATCAGGTATAACCTTGCAACTATCTTTCCTATCTCATAGTTGTTAACGCGATCTACTACTTATGGGGAATATAGGAAGTAAAAATTTTATTTCCTCTACCATATCTGATGTCATATTTCCCTACAGTGGTATTGAAGCCACATCAATTTACTATGTTTTGGTATTTAATCAATATGATTGGATTTTTTTATTGTATCATTTGTTTATCACATGTGATGGAAATATTTAAATGATATATGTGCACATCCAATTAAATACCACATATGATCCAATATATATATATATATATATATATATATATATATGCAAAATGTGTCACCTTAAAATTGTTTTGATGGTGATTGGTAGCACGGTTATGGCCTATACCCCTAAACCTTTTGTGCTTGTTTGGATGGTTGCTTGTTCCTATTTATATCTCAGTTTGTATACCAAGCCTCTCTCTTCTTTTCCATATGTAGAAGTATTAATTATTTCCTTCCTATGATCCCCTCAAATGTTACTCGAGGTTTCCCAATTACAATATAATATGATTAGGATAGCTTTTATTTCCTATTTTGGCAAAGAGGACATTCTGCACCAGGTGAACTGACCAGTTTAGGAGAAGAACTGACTGGCTGGAGGACCGAGGATGCCAATGATAGGAGGAGAAAATCGATCGGTTGGTGGCCCAACTAACCGCCTGGAGAAGTACTCCATATGTCACAAGGACTAGTTGCCAGATGATCGATCCTCAAGGCCAACCAATTAACCAAGAGGCCATACGACTGATTCAAGGGTTAAACCTATCCCTCTGTACTGGATCCAACACAGATCTATCATCAACAATGGGTTGCTGCATATGATGTAGACCTTAGGTGGTAGTAGTTCCTTATGGCTCCAAGGAATTAAAATAGGACGACTATAACCATTGCTTTTTTTATTATTGCAAGTTTGTTTATGGTTATATCATGTATATGATACGTACCATAAGTATGTGGTGATTGGATATGTATATGTATATAAATATAAAATTCCCTTAATATAATATTATGTCTTGGATGCTTTCCATAAGAAACATACATGAAAAGCTTGATCAACTATGATTGGGCATGCCAAGCGTGGTGTGCCGTCTATCTCGTAGAAGTGTGATGGTAGTCATATGGATCTGCCAAGTAGGGTACATCACTATCATGATGGATTTTGGGTCATACTTAACTAGGCAATCATAATGAGATTAAGTACCTAGAAGAATGCATATGACTATGATAAAGAGTTGTACATACCATCTATCTAAGAACTACATAAGATGCAATTGGAAAATGTTGTTGATCTTAATAATTTATTATGGACACTAGCGTTGGCTGGGTAATAACTCAATTCTTTTGGTTCTTGACTCACTAGAAGGTAGTATGATGCAATGTTCCAAATTGATATGAGAGGGCTATCAATCTGAACAAAATAGTGAGTGCAATAGTTAATTGAAGGCCTAATTAAACATCATCAAATTTATTTGAATCAAATAAAATCAAAAGTTTTTTGACAAACTATAAATCTTCTATTGTAGAATCAAATTATGACAAACAGCATGTTTTCCTTGCGATCAGTACTTGAGAAGGACAAGTTAAATGTGAATAATTTCCATGACTGGTTCAGGACATTGAGAATTGTTCTCACATAAGAGTGCAAGCTCTATGTCCTAGAAACACCATAGCCAGATGAACCCACTCCTAGTGTGCCTAAGGCTGACAAAGATGCTTAAAAGCAACACTCTGAGGATGTTGTAGATGTCAAATTCCTAATGTTATGCTCCATGAACTATGACTTGTAGAGACAACATGAGAATATGGATGTGATTGAGATGGTAACACATCTTAAGAACATGTACCAAGATCAAGCAAGAAAAGAGAGATATGATGTCTCTAAGTCATTGTTCAAATGTAACATGACACAAGGAGATACAATAGGTCCACATGTACTCAAGCTATTGGGTATGTGGAGAACCTTGTAAGATTGAGATTTCCATTGGGTTAAAAGTTGGCCACTGATGTGATTATGCAGTCACTCCTAGAGTCATACAATCAGTTTGTCATGAACTGCAACATGAATCATTTTGACAAGTTGTTGTTAGAATTATTTGGCATGTTGAGAACAGCTGAAGTGAAAATGAAGAAATACAATCTCAAATATGTTATGACGATCAACATAGGAAAAGGGAAGTCCAAGGGAAATGACAAAGATAAGAAGAGTTCTAAAGCTAGCCAAAAGCCCAAGTGATTTACACTAAAGCCAAAGGGAGGAGTTACTAAGGGAGACAATTGTCCCCACTATCACCATCCTAGACACTAAAAGAGAAATTTCCATCTCTATCTAGAGGAACTGAGGAAGAAGGAGGGGATAAAAATCTCCACTTTAGGTATTTACGTTATTGATACAAATTTATCTACTTGTTCATCATGGGTAGTAGATACCATATGTGGATCTCGCATATGCTCGAACATGAAGGATCTAAAAATAAGTAAGGCTTTACAAAAGGGTGAGGCTGATCCGTGTGTTGCAATTGAAATAAGATTTGCTGCCACTTCAGTTGGAATCTATAGTTTATCTTTTCCCACGAGGCTTATAATAGAATTAATGAACTAAATTTTTTTACTTGCCATAATTAGAAACATTATTTCTGTATCTTTTATGGAAAATTATGTATATGAAATTCATATAAAGAATGGTCAATGTTCTATTTTAAAAGATGAGATCTTTTATAGCAGTGTCTCGATGTCCTGTGGTCTTTACTTATTAGATGTTAAGACAAATGTTTATAATGTATATATCAAAAGGTTAAAACTCTATAACTCAAACAGAACATATCTTTGGCATTGACGTCTAGGGCACATCAATGAGAATCACATATATAGACTCCATAAACATGGTTATCTAGACTCTTTTGATTTTGAATCAATAGAGAGATGTGAGTCTTGTTTATTGGGCAAGATGACCAAAACTCCCTTTGTTGGTAAGAGTGAGAAAGTTAGTGATCTATTAGGACTCATACATTATAATGACTTGTTTTCAAATTAGTTATCTAATTAGGTTTTTTTTTCCAAAATTGGTGATTCATTCATCTCATCGCCTAGGTTCAAACTCATGACCTCTCAGTCTTACATCATCACTTTCACCACTAGGGTGCCACTTCATTACATAGACTTAATAATTAGGGTTTACTTGGATGATTGTATGTTTAACCCGATTGATCCTTATTTAAAGCTTTATTAATGATGGTAGTTAAGTTTTGATGTTTTAAATATAACGAGAAGGTTTAATCATACTTTGATTCCCATAATTAGGGTTAAGAACTGAAAACCCAAATCGGCCAAAAATTAGGGTTTTGATGACATGAATACAGAATTTGATAAGTATATTGGCTTACTAAATGATTTTTAGTATTTTATGTGTAACTCCGAATTATTTTGAATTTGGATACAATTTGGGTATATGTGAGCACTCTTGAACAATTTCAGAATTTTTGAATAATTCTCTGACCTATTTGTCAGTCGAGTTTCCCAAAGAGAAACTTAGCTGAGCGTGTATTCAGATTGAAACATAGTAGCCTGGTATTTTAATTTTATCTTTTTATTGGTACATAAAATTTATCTAAAATTTTAATTATAGTTGGGCAACACTATTATAGACATATTATTAACTCTATGTAATTTTTGAATGATGTTTGATCTCTACAGAAAGGGGGTCGGTTGAGATTTTCCAGGACAAACTTGATCGACCATGTTGTAGACTACAATATAGACTGTATTTGATTTTTATTTATTTATTGGTAACTACAAATGATATGAAATTATAATTGTATCTTATAAACTCAATTTCAGACATTGCGTTAAATTTTCATAATTTTAGACAATGTTTGAGTTCTAAAGAGTGTGGTGTCGATCGTGTTTATAACTCAACCAACCAACTAGTCTGAGCAAAATAAAAAATACAACGAAGGGATTGTTTGCAATTGTTGTAAGCACCTAATTCATCTATACGATTAACTAACACACAAGGAGCTCTCATAAATCGTTATTCCTATCAAAGGAAAAAAATTCTAGAGAGAGAGGAGAGCTAGGGTTTTGAGAAAAGAAAGTGGTGGAGATGTTGACCTAGGGTTTCTCTATCTGAGAAATGATGAAATGAAGTAAGTTTAGTTTCTTTGCATAGCATTTCATGGAGAATCTTCTCTCACATGTCAAGATTCCATCCATCCTCTAATTTGATTCGAAATCACATCAAATCTCCCTCTTTTCTCTCTCTCTCTCTCTCTCTCTCTTTTCTAATCCCCATTTCTAGGGTTTCCATGTTGAGAGGAGGAAGAAGTGGATTCAATTGCTAGAGTTTGATTGGATTTCTAGAAATTTAGAATTTTACCTACGAATTTAAGGTGCTTGGCACTTGAGGTGAGTGTTTTTATCCCTCCTAAGCTCTGTATTCATGTTGAAATCATAATTCTACCTGGCTCAAATAATCAGAAACCTTACTTATATATGTATGTGGTTGGATATTGATTTGGGAAATATATTAGGGGATCAACTTCTACTGATTTAGATTATTTCTCATTGATTAGAACTTTATTAGTTCCTAATATTTTGATTGAGGATCTATGGAGAATCCTATGAATAGATGACTATGCTATTTCATGTTAATATTGCCTAAAAATGAGCCCAATGGTCAATATGCTTGAAATTGAATTGACATGTATAGAATCATATTGAATTGTACTATATGGTATTATACAAGTGTATTGTTGAATTTTAATGGAATTGGATATAATATACATGTAAGGATTAGTATAAGGTGATCTCATTTCCTAATTAAGGTTTGTGTTGAGGAAGTGAATCAAAATGAGTCAATTAACCAATGTATACTTATGATTGATAAGTGGAATATGCGAATATGGAAATTAGGGTTTCCAAGTGTGTGAATAGCCCTAATGAACCCCTATGTATCATGATGAAATTACTTAGTGATATGATTCTTATGATCGTTGAACTAAGGATGACTCTTGAAAGCCTTAGATGTTTAGTATTAAGATGAGTATGAGTGATAATGCTAGAACTTATATATGATGTTGTAAATGTGATGAAATGTTGAAGTGTGTAAGTATTAAAACTTCAATTGAAGATGATGAGTCATACTACAATAATAAAATCCTAATGCATCTATTTTAGTATGGCTTATGAAACTATCAGTTAACGCTCACATTAATGTGGGTCCTTTTATACAAGCTACATAATGATGAATTGGGAAGAATGATTATAGATTATGATGTAAGAAGATATAACCTAAACCATTATTTTAAGCTAAAGTGATTAGTATAATAAAGAATGATCATTGTTGATTATGGAAATGACATTAGAAGTCAATGACATGGTACATTTATCTAAATATAAGATACAATATGAACAAATTGTATTGAATGGTGATTACAAGTTAAAAATGAAACTAATGTAGTTATGATGATGAAGTATATAGTCTTTTATTTTAATTACATGTGGATTAACATAAATTGGATGAAATATACTAAGAATTGGACTTTGATAAATGTTCACGAGAAGAGAAGTATTGTATGTAAAGTGAATCAAGAAAGATTGATCCAAATAATGTAATGAACATGAAATGAAAGAAGTTAATACTGTTGAATATAAAATGAAGGAAAATGATGGGAATTAGTAGATGATTATAAGAATCTAACTCTTACCCTAAAATGATGTGTTTGATGATGCTAGTGAAAGACAATTTATATGAGAGATTAAGGTATGCAAATATTATAGTTGAATTTAATTAAAAGATGAGGTTCAAGCATTTGAATTGATTTAAAAGAAAGTTTTCTTAGATTGTGATTGTCTGATAGAATACTTATATTACGAGGATGGATTATTTGATAGGCTTCAATTATATTCAACATGTGTTGATTAGTAACCCTAACTGAAGAATGCATAATAAAAGAATAAGATGAGAACTAAGTATGTTATGCATGTATATGCGTGAAACTTATTTGCATCTATTGAATTAGGATGTAATAAGTATATGTTGTATGATAACCTATTCCGAGTATGATGAATGATAAAAGATATCTATATGCTTTTATTGTTGCAAGTTATAATGCCTCTATGAATATTTGTTAAGAACTATGATATACAATGAACTGATAAGAAATATGTTGAAATTGAATTTAAGGTGCACTCCTTACATTTGAGAAATCTGAATGAGGGTAAATGTTGCATACTGAGATTATGTCTTGGGATGAAAGCCTACTGACGATGATAAAACCCTGATGGGGTAAATGCAAGAGTATGAGATTAGGGCTCAAAGCCCATTGATGATGACTTCTATGAGATTATGTAGAAAATGGAAAGAACCACATGTGTTGATCATATGTGTTGCAAAATACATAATTGTTGAGCTTCTTTCTTTAATCATTTTCTTTCTTGATAAGCTTAATATATTTCATGTTATTATAGTTACATGAGAATAGACACATGGTATTTGATGTTTTGAATTCTTTTAAGATGAGTAAAAGAGATTAATAATAAGTGAAATGATGAAACATCTAGTTAGGTGCCCTGAACATCATGAGTTCCCTCAAGGACCACACTAGGGTAACAAAATGGATCTCCTTGTAGTAATCGATGAATTATGAGAAGGATTTTTGGAGTGTGGATCGAGACCTTAAAGGTTAGACCACCAGAATTTAGGAGTGAGTCATCTGGAGTGGATCTGGCCCTAAATCCTTGTTGAGAAAGTCACTGTCTAGATGGAATAGACTTTGATGAAATGAAATATGTGAAATGAAAAATATGTGAAATGTTGTGATATGTGATATACTATTTTGTTGGTTCCTATCTTGTGTACCCGAGATGAGGACGTGAGTCTCTTTAGGCAACCTTGAGGTGGCTAGGGTCTGTTGTTATATATTAAGGTGGTCGTCTAGACCCTAAGATAGTGACTGTGAGTCATTGACACAAGAATCAGGTGTGGCAACTTCTACTTGGTGAGGTATAAGCCAAGTAGTTTCTGGGCAAATGAATAAAAGATGATAAGCCATGTAGAACATGATTAGAATGGTTGTTACATTCCTTTTATTGCTACTTGATATTTGTCATTGTTGATTATGATTCTTGTTGTGGGAAGAAATCATGTTGCCATGGACATTTTTTATTTCATATTATGATCTGTCATGTTGACAAGTTATAAATGTTAGGATTTATATCCATTCTGAATATGAGTTGGATTGCTTGCTATTTGATTGTATTTTTTGGTAGATATGTATTATGTTTACTTCAACATTAGGACTATAGGATGTGTTCCTAGTCCGGCTGGTAGAGTGTCACAAACATAATGTTATTGTTATGCATTGACTCAAAATGCTTAGAACTTGACTTATTACACATGAAGTAGGATTCTTAATCTGAACTAAGAAGTATCCACTTATTTGTTCATAGACATGTTTTGAAAGATTTTTTAATGTTATAGTTGGTTTAAGTGATTACCTTATCTATTGTATTAGATTACCATTGTAAGCTAGATTTAACTTATGATAAAACTATCTTCTAGACTTTTCAATATTTGCATATTTCTTTTAAGTTTCTGATGCATGTACCTAGCTTGAGTGAGAGGTATCCACTCACTGGGGCTCTATATGAGCCTCATGCAATTGTTTCAAATATTTTAAGGTATAATGTTATCCAGTGGAGAGGTCGTGACAAATAAGATATAAATAGCATTATCTAGATAGATTAGAATGTCCATGTACTCTCTCTTTCCTGGGATGGGTTGTAGACTAATTTTGTTCATTAATGTACATGTATCTGATGTAAACTGAACCGTATATGAGCACAAGATTTGATCCAAATGTAATATAATTCAATAATATTTGTGATATCTAAATGTGATGCCCTAGATGTGAAATTGATTTATGAATTTGTGAAGAAAGAAAAAGGAAAAATTTATCTGTGTTTTTTGTACATTATTTAATCGCTTTTGTTGAGAATTCATTGTTTTATTTCATAATATGGGTTTAGGTTTTAGGATTATATCTAATTTTTGGTATTTGTACTAACTAAAAGACTGGTCTTGACATCATGGTATTAGAGCTGAGGTTAGATGAGTCTACATGGATAATATGATATAGGACTAAATGATAATGTGGATGTTGAATATAACCTGAATGATGTGCGTACAGACTAAACTCAGTATCTAGATACTCTGGTCAAGTATTTGGATATTGAAGTAAGCTAGTATGGAACTACCTACTATACTTCTTTTGGATGCCCTAACCAAGTATCCTCATGAAGCAGTTTGGTAGTATAATAACATGCATGAAAAATAAAGAATGGTCATAAAATGGTGAATGAGAAATGGATTTTATAATTCAATATGAAACCTATGGAAAACATAAATTTCATATCAGAAAGATGGAGGCCTAATGGATTATGAAGACAATCTCTAATGAGTTTGAATTTGATTATAAAATCTAAAATTGTAAGAAAATCTAAGAACTTAGAATGATGCACACTAAATGATCTTCTTTATGAAGGAAAAATTATGAGTATGGATGATAATAAAGAATGAGTTATAATCTTGATCAATGAGATACATAATCCAAATTTAAAAGGATGTGAAAGGTGATGTGAATTATCTTGATAAATTATGTATTAGTAAGATTTGTGAAGTTAATGTTTTTAATACTCAATGAGAGATATGATGATGATAAGGGATGAAATATCCATCTAATACAACAACAACAACAAAAATGATGTCATATGAAAGAAAGATCAAATAAAAGTATTTATAACTTGATGCCAAGAGAGATGATATGATATTCCTCCACATCTTTCACTAGATTTTGGGACAAAATCCTATAAGGAGGGGAGAATTTGTAATGACCTATTTTCAAATTAGTCATTTAATTAGGGTCTACTTGGATGATTGCATGTTTAACCTGATTGATCACTATTTAAAGCTTGATAAATGATGGTAGTTAAGTTTTAATGCTTCAAATATATAAAGAGAAGGTTTAATCATACTTTGATTCACATAATTAGGGTTTACGAATTGAAAATCCTAATCGGCCAAAAATTAGGATTTTGATGACATATGATTACAAAATTTGATAAGTATAGTGGCTCACTAAATGGTTTTTAAATATTTCATGTGTAACTCTAATTTAGCGTAAATTTGGATATGATTTGGATATATCAAATGTTAGAACTCTTGAAAAATATTAGAATTTTTGAATTATTATCTGACATGTTTGTCGATCATGTTTCCCAAAGAGAAACTCAGGCAATCATGTATTGAGATTGAAATATAGCAGTCTGATATTTTAAATTTATCTTTTTATTGGTATATCCAATTAATCTAAAATTTTAAATGTAATTGGATAACTCTATTATAGACATACTAATAAATCTTCATATTTTATGGATGATGTTTCATCTCTATAGAAAGGGGTGTCGGTCGAGTTCTTCCAAGGACAAACTCGACCGACCATGCTGTAGACTACAATATAGTAGTCTCATATTTTATTTTTATTTATTTATTGGTAACTCCAAATAATCTAAAACTTTAACTGTATCTTAAAAATATAACTTCATACATTTGTTAAATTTTCATAATTTTTGGATGATTTTTTAGTTGTTAAGACTGTGGTGTCGGTCGAGTATATGACTCAGCGGACCAACCAGTCTAAGTAAAATAAAAATACAATGAAGGGCTTGTTGGCAATTGTTCTATGAACCTCAATTCATCTATAGGACTAACCTAACCCCAAGTATCTATCATAACTCATTATTATTGAAGGACATTAAATTCTAGAGAGAGAGGAGAGCTAGGGTTTTGAGGAAAAAAAGGTGGTGGAGATGTTGTTGACCTATGGTTTCTCTATTCGAGAAATGATGAAATCAAGTAAGTTTAGATTTCTTTGCAAAGAATTTCATGGTGAATATTCTTTATCATGTAAATAATTAATTAATCATCTGATTTCATTCAAAATCACATCAAATCTCCCTCTTTTCTCACTCTCTATCTTCTAATCCCCATTTCTAGGGTTCTCGTGTTGAGAGGCCGAAGAACTGGATTCAATTTTAGAGTTTGATTGGATTTGTAGAAATTCAGAGTTTCATCTACGAATTTAAGGTGCTTGGAACCTGAGGTGAGTGTTTTTCTCCCTCCTAAGCTCTGTATTCACATTGAAAGCCTAATTCTATCTGACTAAAATAATCAAAAACCTTATATATGCATTTTATTGGATACTGATTTGGGAAAGATATTAGGGGATCAACTTCTACTAATTTTGTTTATTTGTCATTGATTGAAACTTGATTAGTTCCTAATATATTGATTGAGGATTCATGGAGAATCCTACAGATAGATGACTATGCTATTTCATGTGAATATTGCCTAAAAATTAGCCCAATAGTTGATATGCTTGGAATTGAATTTACATGTATATAATCATATTTGAATTGTACTAGAGCATATTATACAAGTGTATTGTTGAATGTTAATGGAATTGAATATAATATATACATAAGGATCAGTATAAGGTGACCATATTTCCTAATTAGGGTTTTTGATGAGGAAGTGAATCGATATGAGTCAATTAATCAAAGTATATTTATGATTGATGAATGGAATATGTGAATATGGAAACTAGAGTTTCCAGGTGTGCTTAAAATTATGAAAAGAAACTAATTTAAAAAACAATTTAAGGAGTAATATAGAAATTATATAAGAACTAAAAGTTATAAAGATAAGCTAAGATATTATTAAAAAATACTAAAATTACAAAACAAACTAGAAAGAAGTACTACCAGAATGGAAACTCGATAAAATAATGAGATAAACTACCAGAATGGGTCTCTGTAAGAAGTTTTGAAAATAGATTACAAAGATATAATAAAGAAAGAAATGAAATCCTAAAATAAATTATTGAACAAGACTTATAATTATAAAACTAGACTAAAAAAATTTAATAGAACAAAACTAAAAATTACAAGGAAACTAAAAATACAAAATAATCTAGAAAGTAATACTACCAAAATGGAAACTCGGTAGAAGGAGGAGATACAATATCAAAATGGGACTCGATAGGTGAAAAGAGGAAAAAGAAGAAAAAAGTAATAGCTTAAGAAGGAATGAACAACATTACAGAACAAGTCTAAAAATTATAAACAAAGTTAGGGAATTATATAACAAGATTAAAATCATGAAACAAAATTAAGATGGACTATACTAAAATTATGGTACAAACTAAAATTATAAAAGAAAAACTAAAATAATAAATAGAAAGATCGAATATCCTATATATACATGCGATCAGATTAGAAAAACGATGTGTGTCCTCCCTGGTAACAATGCCAAATTTGATGCACACCAAATCAATAAGAAAATTCCTAGAGTTTAACCTTCTAAAGAAGCACTCAACTTGTTGTGAGCAATGAATCAACTTTCTGGTAGTAAGGTATTGATCCAAGGGACGAAAAAAATATAGTTGAAATCCAAAACTTGTCGTGAGAACAATAAGGAATCCATTTTTTTGAGAGTTTAATTATACTAAGAACTAAAAAATAAAAGAGCAAAAATAAACATTAACTAATCAAAGATAAAAAGAACTGGGGGTTCGGAAGATTACCACAAAAAACCACATTCCTACATTAGCCAATCCAACATCTTATTTTAATGATTGAATCCAGATTATGCAGATCTGTATCCCATGAGGAGCACAAATCATACAAAGGCTAGACTTCTCTAAACCCAAGGTCATGATATTTGAGGATCCTCATCCAAACATCCTACACAAATCTATCATGTGATCTCATCCAGAATATATGATTCTTGTTTTGAGGTTCTAACCCATGGATCAAGTTATCATGTCACCATAGGCTATAACAAACAAGACAACTACTAAAAAGATCATAATATGAATTAGTTTGATCGCATAAAAAGATTATGGGTTCGTTCTTGTTGAGACTTGAGATATCGACATCCCAGTAACAACATAATTGTTTTTGTTGGATCTGTTGATTATGGGCTCTAGCGGGGGGGGGGTGAATAGAGATAAAACCACTTAAATAAGATGCATTAGACTTTCAAGATATATCTAAGTTACTATGGTGAATATGAACTTTGAGTGCAAGTAAAACATACATAGTAAGGGTGAGAGAATTCAAACAAGTACAAAAACACAAGCTATGTATAGTGGTTTCAAACTCTAAACTGGGAGAGTGTACATCCACTACCTAGAAAGGTCAACCTCTAGAATTTTTCAACCATTGCATACTTATAGTCCATTATAATACATACAATAAGACCTTACTTTTTTGTGAGAAGGATAACCAACCTTCCCTTTGAGGTGAAGGGAGACAATAACCTACCAAAGGACTTACCTATCCAAGACCAAGAGTCTTCAATCTCACCTAGGACTTACCCACTTTTGCAATGAGTCTTCTGCCTTCATCAAAGACTTACCCACTCTTGCAACTAGTATTCCTCCTTGAAGCAAATACCCACTCTTTTGGGATCTTTTTCCTTTTACTTTACCTTTTCCAAGGAGAAGCTTTCACCAAGGGGCTCCTTCCCTTCTTCTTCTTATTCACCTCTCTTAGCCAAGAGAGAGACTCTTCATCTTCAATGTTGAATGAGAGATTGGGAGGTAGATTAAGTGAGAGCCTCACAAAATATATATGTGGGACTACCTCTCTTATGATTCTCCTACTTATATAATGGATGTAGTAAGTAATTAAGCTTAATAATGGAAAAAGGCTCTTGTAGGTACTCAACTATAATATAGGGACCTTCATAGTTCTTGCCTAACATGGCATGAAGCCCAAGGGTCCTATTCATAGTTGGGGATGCCTCCTAGCCATTCGAAGCACTTAGGGACAAATCATAGTCATTTGGGGTGTTGCAAAGAATCTATTTTTGATGTTTGCAACACTCCAACACCTAGAAATACTTTTTCTGCACATTTCATACAATGTATTCAGTTGAGTTACCATAAAGATAACTCCACCGATAGCCCTATGTGAAAAAATGATTTTGAGTTGTTGGCTGAGTTTATCCTAGATGAAACTTGACCAATGGCTTAAAATTGATTTTCCTATGCAGGGGTGTTGGTTGAGTTTGTCCTGGGGAAACTCAGTCGATCTTGGCAGTTCTCAAAATCCATCAAGGGTGTCAGTCGAGTCTATCCTAGATGAAACTCATCCGACAATAGTCCCTGTGATGAATTTTTAAAAGTGACATAAATATTCTTAAATATTCAATTTAAGTTCTCCTAATTTTCCCTTAGCTTAATTACAAATCATATGATCATTACAAGTGATTTACAACATGATTCTAATGGATTTGAGGCCTTTTCTAGAAAAGTGCACTTGTATTGACTTTAACTTGTTTTTCTCCAAGATAGGATCTACATGTTTTGGCATTTGAATTGTGTCCATACATAATATGAAATCACTCAAGTAGAATCATCAGACACAAATAAGTGGAATGGTTTAGTCATCATAAAAACAAGGGTTTCAATTTAGACCTTGACTCAACATTCTCCCCCTTTTTGAAGATGACAAACCATTCCATAAATGTATTGATAGATTTTAAATAAAATCATACCTTTGGAGAAATCTAGGGGTTTCACTGGAATTGCCTTCATCTACTCCCCCTCAATTGATGCTAATGGAGTTCTCATACTCCCCCTTAATTTATGATATTTCTCCTACATGGTTAGCTTTCACAATGTTTATAGAAATTATGTCTTCTACCCATATATGTATTCTCATATATGTATTCTCCCCTTTAACTTCTCCCCTTTGCACAAGACATGTCTTCTCCCCCTTTGTCATTTCAAAAAGTGACGGGGTTGAAGAGATAAATCACAACTTGTTAGAAAAAAGGGAGTAGAAGAGAAAAAACTAGGGGATTGTCCAAGCAATGCATATATGAAGCAATTCAAGACACACATTTGAACAACCCTAGATGTAATTCTAGTAGATACCAAGGTGAAGATATGCAAGAAAGTAACTCAAGATAGTAGATATGCAAGTCAAGGAACAAGATTGAGCATATATTATACAAGATATAAGCATAGCATATAGTTAAATACCAAAATATGAACAAGGCTAGATGAAATTGTATATGAACTACTAGTATATGAGATCAAAATTTAGGACTACAAGTAGGATCTTGATCGTAAAAAGGATTCACAAGTTAAAGAACAAGCTATGAGTAGATGTAGAGATATATCCAAAAATAAGATATGCAATTTCAATAGAATGAAAGGATATTACACACTAACAAATATGCATCATTACCAAAAGATGATTTCCACTTAGAACCTCAAGGTTTCCTAAATAGATATACAAGTATATAGATGTAGCAAGTTAGGTCACACCGGAAGCAATTTTAAGACACAACCAAGATATCCAATGAGATTATCTGAAAACATGCATGACAACTAAAGATAAGTAATTGCAAGATATAAAAAAACCAATATATAGAATTTATAAATGTAGAGCGGTAAGTAAGATAGGCTGAATAAAGCATAGAAATATGTACATTATATAGATACCAAGGGATGTGCCGTAGAATAAGGGTATTGGTTGAGAAAGTTTTGTTGAGAGGGAAATTTTCATCCAAAAAGCCATTTGTATATTTTGTGCATAGTATTTTCAATCGAGTTTTTGAGTTGAACTTCTCGACCGACAATAGTTGTTGACAAGACCCATTGGTGATTGTCAGTTGAGTTTTCACCAAGACAAACTCAACCGACAATAGTTGTTGTCAAAAAGCACATATATATTAGAAAAACATATATCGAGGCATGATAAAAATATAAGCAATAGTCAAACATGTATAAGTAAGTTAGTAAGCAATATGAAAGCATCAGGGTCAATTTTTTTATCAAAAAAGTATTGAGAATTACAATATACCAACATGGACTGAAAAATCATATGTATATTGCATACTGACTCAGAAAAAGCACACAATGATTATATATGAGCAAGAATAACATTACCTCTATTCTTGTCATTTCTTTTCTACTTGTTTACACTACATACACATCTAACCTTTCTTCTTTTATGTGGATTGAGAAACCAATTTAAAAATCAATATCTCAAGTCAATCTACTAGCATGTGACCTACAAGAAGAAAGATGAAAGGGTCCCCAATCATATTTTGGGTCCAGATGGGTTAGCTTTGTAGCCCAATTCCTATTACTCTTGGGTTCTTTCCTAAAGGAGCAATATGTAGAGTAATGACCAATTTCATTGCAATGATGACATGATCTCATAGCCTTGGGAACTAGACCATTCTTCACTAAAAAGTGAAGGTCCTTTGTTTTTGTAATTTCTTTGGCTACTATCAAGTCCAATATCACTTCTACCCATTTATTTGGTAGTATGATCCAGAATTTGATTAAGATTGTTTTTATAATATAAGAATCTTTGCATGGAGGATGTCAAACTCTAATTATCTTTTTTTTAATCAAAAAGCATATGACTCTTTTTTATAGATTTTGAAAAGTATATACAAGCAAGGGTTTGGTTCAAGGTAAACCAAAACCACAAAGAACAACAAGGAAGATAGAAAAGAACTATACAACTAAGTAATCTATATCCTTCCTGAGCCTCTTCCAATTCCTATCTGCACATAAGATGAATTCTAGAAAAACTCTACCATTTCTCTCACTCCACAAGCAGTGGAAAATCGCCAAAATTGTAAGTTTGTACTTCATCTCCCCAAGAAGAAGAGCATCAAACATTGAACTAGGGATTTGAGTGATATATCCATCTCCAGCAGCTAGGTTCCACATGTTCTGAGCATAGACACAACTGAATAGAATATGATTAAGATCTTAACCTTCATTCTTACATAGAACACATCTGGAAGGCATCTGAACACCCATTCTCCGGATATGGTCAACTATTAACAGACCATCCAAGAAACATCTCCAACCATGGATGATGTGTCTGATCGACCCTTTAGTATTCTACAACCACTCAGACCAGGAGGGGATAGGATTTCTAGTCCTGATAACATCCCAAATCTCCTTGAATTTATGAGCATCTTTGCCTTTCAGCAAGATGCAATCTTCCTTGCCGTGAACAGGAGTAACCATATCCTTAATAACATGTTGAACAACATTAACATGTCTTGATTTGGAGATAATCCAATCACCATTACAAAACAACTTGCTGAAGGTGACATATTTATCTATGCCACACTTCATAACAACTTTGCTCACTAGAACATCCTCCAGATATCGACCCTCCATCCAAGGATCCCTCCAAACTTTAATGGAGTTACCATTCCCCACAGAAAATGAAATATCACTTTCAATGTCCTTCCTATGGTTAAGAAGTTGCTTCCAGACCCACGAAGCCGAGGGAGGGACCTTCACTAGTACAGAAATGGGTTATAACGTCACTATATGTAGGGTCAGTTTTACCAAATAACCGACTTTATATGTCTAAAAAAAACGCGGGCACCACTTAAGACCTCTTAGGTCGGTTTTTTAAAATAAACTGACCTTGTAATGTAACTCTATAGGGTCAGTTTTCCAAATAACCGACCTTATATGTATATAAAAAATGTGGGCACCACTTAAGACCTCTTGGGTCGCTTTTCTTAAAATAAACGACCTTGTAGTGTATCTCTATAGGGTCGGTTTTCCAAATAACCGACCTTATATGTCTATAAAAAACGTGGGCACCACTTAAGACCTTTTGAGTCGCTGTTTTTAAAATAACCGACCTTGTAGTACATCTCTATAGGGTCGGTTTTTTTAAAATATGCGACCTTATAGAAAATTTTTCCGGCGGCAAAAATTTTCTTGGATTTGGCTTCCCGCATCGAACTATAGGGTCGGTTCTACATTATAACTGACCCTACAGGGATCCTCGGTCGACAAATTCGTCGACCGAATAAGAGCATAATTTCACATATACAAGCACCTATAGGGTCGGTTTTTTCTTTATAACTGACCTTACAGTCCTCCTCGGATCAGCACCTTTAAGGTCAGTTATTCCTACAAAACCGAACTTAAAGGCCTCCTCGGTCAACAAATTCGTCGATCGATTTTTATTCTGGATCCAGATAGTTCACACATGTATAAGCACATCTAGCGTCGGATTTGCACTTCTAACCGACCTTAGAGCCTTCCTTGGTCGACCAATATTTCGACCAATTCACTTGGTCGACAAATTCGTTGACCGATAAGTACCTCTAAGGTCGGTTTTTTCCTTAAAACCGACCCTAGAGGTACTTATGCGAAGGAAATCTGGCTCTTTCTCGATCGAAAAATTCGTCGACCGATATCTATTCTGGATCCAGATAGTTCACACATGTATAAGCACATCTAGCGTCAGATTTGCACTTATAACCGACCTTATAGCATTTTCGGTTGACAAATTTGTCGACCGATTAGGAGTCAGTTTTCATGTGTATAAGTAACTTTTAGGGTCGATATTTTCTTAATAACCGACCTTAGAAGTCAATTCGGTCGACAATATTGTCGACCGAAACATATCGGTCGACGAATTCATCGACCGATATCTATTTTGGATCCAGATAGTTCACGCATGTATAAGAACATCTAGCGTCGGATTTGCACTTATAACCGACCTTATAGCATTTTCAGTCGACAAATTTGTCGATCGATAAGGAGTCAGTTTTCATGTGTATAAGTAACTTTTAGGGTCAGTATTTTCTTAATAACCGAACTTAGAAGTCAATTTGGTCGATAATATTATCGACCAAAACATATCGGTCGACGAATTCGTCGACCGATATCTATTCTGGATCCAGATAGTTCACGCATGTATAAGCACATCTAGCGTCGGATTTGGACTTATAACCGACCTTATAGCATTTTCGGTCGACAAATTTGTCGACCGATAAGGAGTCAGTTTTCATGTGTATAAGTAACTTTTAGGGTCGGCATTTTCTTAATAACCGACCTTAGAAGTCCATTCGGTCGACAATATTGTCGACCGAGGAACGACTAGAAAACCAACCGTCGTAACGGCTAAAAAAATCAACCGTCGTAACGGCTTAAAAAATCAACCGTCGTAACGGCTAGAATTTCAACCGTTAACGGCTATAAATACGACCGTTGACCATCTAACGGCTATATTTTCGATCGACCGTTGGCCGACCGATAGACGACCGTTGCGGCCGTCGGTCGACAAATTGTCGACCGAAATTGGCTCTGTTTTGCTATAAATAGCACCCAAAACGATCCATTTCTTCACACCTTCACATTCTCACTTCTCTAGCTCCTCTCTAGTGTATTCTTGTGAAAATCTTCAGCTTCTCTACATCCAATTCTTGCTTGCTATTTCTCCATTTCAAAGCAATGAAATGGCTTCCTCATCAACGCGTGGAAAGAAGCAAGTTGCAGGCAGGAAAGGAAGGACGGTTGATCCGCTGCCGTTCATCAACGACGTCCCCTTCAAAGACACAACTACAGGCGACCACTACCTCAGGCTCTCCTCAAAGCCTCCTCTTCCACGACGGCCAGTCGACATCATGGACTTCCAAAACATTGTCGATTTGGAGGAACTCTTTAAGGTGAAACATTTGACTGATTTTATGATCCCCTCCTTCCATTCCTACTCCTCCAAAGCAGTTAATGAATTCTATGCCAATTTAACCCCACATCCTGACCATGATTCCTTCTCCTCTATGGTTGGTGGGTATGGATTCCATTTTACTGAGGAGGGTATTCTTGATATGATTGACATAAACATAGAAGAATATAAAGATTTTGTTGATCTCACCAGAGGAAATCCACTCAAAAAACTCTCCCAAGATGACACTACAACTAGCCTTAGTGATGTCAAAAAAGCCATCTTTCAATCAAATACGACTTGCCATGAAGATTGGGGTACCTATTATGCCATAAATTTAAAACCTGAAGCTAGGATCATAAATCTCATTGTTGCCACCAATATCCATCCTAGGGAAAACAAATTTGAAGTACCCACCTTTTGTATGTGCCTTATCTATGCCATTCTCAAAGGTATTCCCATAAACTTTATTCGTATCATCCTTAAGAATATGTTTGAGTTTTCTGGCAATCCACCTTATGTTGACTTTGTATGCCAAATCATTCAACATTTTCTTAAGAAGAATATTGAGGATGACTTAGGTTACACATGGGATAGAAAACCCCAAAAGATAAGTAAAAATACGGTGGAAAAGATGGGAATCGACTTTGGCCACAAAAGGGCTAGGACTGAAGGGGAGACATCCACCCAAGACATACCTCCACCACCTCCTCCTACCAACCTACCCCATGATCCTATTACAAACACTTTGACATACATTGCTGGATCCCAATATCACCTAAGTAGGCAATTGGATTATAATCACCATGGCATGACTTATTTAAACCAAAGGATGCAAGATCTCTCTCCTAACCAACCTGATGAATATCCCTATTCCCTTAATCCTAGCATGATAAATCCATACAATCCTTCCTATAACTACTATCAAATTCCACCTCCACCATCTCCTGATCTCACACATACTCAGTTTTCCCCAATTCAACTTCAAGACATTGCTGCCAACTTTCGCTTTGATCGTGTTCCCACCGTCTTGGAGGCTTATGCCTTAACCAAGACAGGTGCCTTGGAGTGGCAGACACTGGTCAAATATTATGGAGCTGAGCCCTTTCTTGGAAAAGATCCAGACATTGATGTAATCCTTCAGTCTGTTCAGTGAGATTATGAGATATGTTTGTAATGATTGTAATGGATATCTTTTTATAAAACAAGTATGTCATGCTTCATCTTATAAAGTGTATGGGCATTAAATTGTTATGAATAAAAGTGTTTTCCATGGCTTCATTTGGACATATACATGTTATATAAGAATATTGTTATTTCAAATGATTGAAAAATAAATTATGGCTAAATTTGACAAAGCATCACTTGGTTAATCTCATACACACACACTTGGTACTTAATTTAAAACATTGAAACAAGGTTAATCTCGGTCGAAAATATTATCGACCGAGTCAAATTCGGTCGACAATATTGTCGACTGAGGATGACTTTAGGGTCGGTTTTTTCCTTATAACCGACCCTAGAGCTCTTTCGTTCGACAAATAGTCGACCGACTGAATTTTTGAATAGAGTTTAGTACTTTTCAAAATGTTTTAAAGCATTGGGATCTCAATCTTTTGTCTCATTGTTGGGAATTCACATCCCTCAATACCACCATCATCACATTTGCTGATTTTGGGTATTCAAACCCTTAGTTCATCACTAAACATGGTTATCACTTATCAGGTAACTATTACCTTCAGGTCATCTGACCAAGGTATTCATGATATTTGTTACACAGTCATCTCAATTTCATATCAACCATATCAATTTCATATCAACCTCATGCAATACAAAAATAACATCTCTATTCCCTCATTAGGGTTAGAGTTTCCCATCTTTATCAATTAGGGTTCACATATCATCATCCCATATTGAAATTTCACATAACATTATCCCATATTAGGGTTTTTACACAACACCACCCTATATTAAGGTTTCACATAACATTTCCATATTAGGGTTTCACAAAACATCATTCCATATAAGGGTTTCACATAACATTATCCCATATTAGGGTTTCAT
The DNA here is from genome assembly GCA_963693085.1 of Alisma plantago-aquatica. Lineage (NCBI taxonomy): Eukaryota > Viridiplantae > Streptophyta > Magnoliopsida > Alismatales > Alismataceae > Alisma > Alisma plantago-aquatica. The sequence goes on from OY856409.1 coordinate 425,499,953, forward strand.
ACGACATCACCATATATTAAAGTTTCACATAACATAATTATTAGGGTTGTGGAAGCACTTTAGAGCTCCTCGGTCGACGAATTTGTCAATCGAGACCCCTTATAAGGTCGGTTATTAGAAAAACCGACCCTAGAGGTGCTTCTAAGAAAGAAATCTGGCTTCATTCGGTCGAAAAATTTGTCGACCGACACACATTCGGTCGACGAATTTGTCGACCGAATGAAGCCAGATTTCTTTCTTAGAAGCACCTCTAGGGTCGGTGTTTCTAATAACCGACCCTATAGGTTGTCTCAATCGACAATATTGTCGACCGACTATATCCAGTTTAGTTTTTCACACATGTATAAGCACCTTTAGGGTCGGCTATACGAAAAAACCGACCCTAGTGGTGCTTTTACGAAGGAAATTTTGCTCCTGTTCGGTCGACAAATCGTCGACCGAAACGAGCTAGATTTCTTCGTATTAGCACTTGTAGCGTCGGTTTTATCAAATAACCGACCCTATAGGTCTTTTCGGTCAACAAATTCGTCGACCGAGTTTGTGTTTGATTTATATTAAACATGTATAAGTACCTTTAGGGTCGGTTATACGAAAAAACCGACCCTAGAGGTGCTTGTACGAAGGAAATTTTTCTCCTATTCGGTCGACAAATCGTCGACCGAAACGAGCCAGATTTCTTTGTATTAGCACTTGTAGTGTCAGTTTTATGAAATAACCGACCCTATAGGTCTTTTCGGTCGACAAATTTGTCGACTGAGTTTGCGTTTGATTTATATTAAACAACCTGACACGGGCACCGTTTATCTGTAGAGTCGGTTTTTGGTTGTTAACCGACGCTACAATTTTTCGTTCCGTGCAAAAAGCCGAAATTTTAGACTTTCTTTCCCCCGCGAAACCCTTTTCTCTTTTCTAACCTCTCTCTCGCGGCGCCGCGAAACCCCTTTTCACTTTGTCATTCCGACGTTGCCGTGAACGATTCTCCATGAAGCCGTTGCTGCTTCTCCACGCCGCCAAAAGGATCGTGAAGCTCGTCATCGCCGCGAAGAGGATCGTAAAGCTCGTCGTCGCCGCCTTCCACTCTTTCTCCATGAAGCCCGTCGTTGCCGTGAAACTTTTCGTTGCCGTAAAGCTCGTCATCGCTACCTTCCACTCTTCCACGAAGGTCGCCGCCTCTCCGTGAAGTTCGTCTCTTCCTCCACGAAGCTCGCTGCCATTTCCAAGTAAGTTCGAGCTTCCTTTGTTCCTTGTTCCCCTTCATTCCCGCCCGCCGCCATTGTTGCTTCCAGGTCCATCTCGGTCGACAATTAGTCGACCGAGAGACCACCTGCGCACATCGTCCAGGTCCACTCTCGGTCGACAAATTGTCGACCGGGAGTGGACCTGGACGCTGCGCGCAGGTGGTCTCTCGGTCGACTAATTGTCGACCGAGATGGACCTGGAACTTATTTATGTTGGAGCTATAAATGTTTTAATCATATTTGCTGTAATGTTCACCAATAGTTCTGAATATTATAATGATTTCAATCTTTGGACTGTTGGAAATGGCCTTACTTTGCTAATTTGTACAAGTAGTTTCCATTTTATATGATTTGATAACCCAATAATAAAAACATGCATGTCTTTTTCATATGTAATCATTATATAAATTTTAGAAATTAATACTAGATTAGACATGTGTACTCCTACATTGACACTTTAGGGTTGATGCATGATGTTTAACTTAACATATAAATATGAAAATAATGCATTTATATATTAACTTAGAAACCCATTCAAAATTTACTCATTACGAGTAAACTATGGATAGTCCCCGGTTTGGGACTGTTTTTGGATATTTTAATCTCACTTAGGATGTACCTGTATAATGTATGTTTAGTTTTGTAGATTATTTCAGTAGGATTTCTCCATTTGTTCTCTGGGTACATATGTGAGTGGTTATTTGCCATTTACATCGGTGTACTGGGAGAACTTAGGGGAAATGCTGCTGAAATTTTCTTCAAAACTAAACATACATTATACAGTTACTAGTGAGATTAAATATTCAAAAATGGGATAGGTGGTACACTTTCTATCAATAAAAACTTACAGATTATTATAGTATCAATATTAAACTGTTAGTTTTATAATTAATTTTAATGTGATATAGAAAATGGATCGAAGTTGGATGTCTATCAAGAACTGTTGCAGTCCAGAGTTTGCCAAAGGTCTTGATGAATTTATCAGATTTGCTGAGGAACATAGGAAACTACCTACAGATAGGCTATATTGTCCATGTAGAAATTGTTGTAACAATTTGAAAGTTGATACTGGTGAGGAAATTAAGAATCATGTCATATGCAATGGGATCATACAAGGTTATAATGAATGGTATTGGCATGGAGAGAAATTGAATTATGGAGCAGAAAATGTCGATACTAATAGTTGTGGCATAGAAGATATAGATAATGATGATAATGTTAATGATGAGCCGATTCAAGATGACCAGATTCAGGATGATATGATTGATGAGATGCTACGTAGTTGTCGGGACAATGTCATTGATCCACCTTCTTTATTTGCAAACATTGTCCATGATGCTGAAAAACCATTATATAAGGGTGTACTAAGTTCACAAGTTTGAGTGTTGTGATGTGATTATACACTCTTAAAGCTCAAAACTGGTGGAGCGATAAGAGTTTCACTTCACTGTTGTCTTTGTTAAAGGAAATTCTTCCTAAAGGCAACGAGCTTCCAATTTCAACATATCAAGCGAAGAAAATAATGTGCCCAATGGGAATGGAGGCTAAGAAGATTCATGCATGTCCAAATGATTGTGTGTTATTTCAGAAGGACTATAGTAATTTGATAAATTGTCCAAAATGTGGTGCGTCAAGGTACAAGATTACAAATTCAGCTAAGGCTAAAAATGGCTCTCCTGCCAAGGTGATGTGGTATCTACCAATAATACCACGATTTCAACGCTTATTTGCTAATACAGAAGATGCGCAAAATTTGTCTTGGCATGGGGAGTTAAAGGTCAATGATGATGGCGTCCTACGACATGCATCTGATTCACCACAATGGAAGAAAATTGATTTATTATACCCTCAATTTGGTAAAGAACCAAGAAACCTAAGACTTGGACTCTGTACAGGTGGAATGAATCCCTATGGTACATTAAGCAGCCAACATAGCACGTGGCCTGTTATGATTGTTATATACAATCTTCCTCCTTGGTTGTGTATGAAAAACAAGTATGTGATGTTGTCAACATTGATATCAGGGCCCAAGCAACCTGGAAATGATATTGATGTTTACCTTCAACCTCTAATTGATGACCTAATGAAACTATGGGAAGAAGGTATTATGACATATGATGCTTCACGTAAAGAGATCTTCAGTTTGCATGCTATGTTATTTTGCACGATTAATGACTTTCCAGCTTATGGAAATTTGTCTGGATATAGCATAAAAGGATACAAAGCATGTCCTGTTTGTGAGGAAAATACTGATTCAATCAGACTGAAACATGGTGGTAAAATCATATATCTTGGTCATCGGAGATTTCTCCCACCAGTGCATCCTTATCGAAGGCAACGCAAAACCTTTAATGGGTCAACGAAGGAACAAAGTGCTCCTAAACCTATACCAAGACATGTTGTATATGATACGGTGAAACATATTGTTAATGAATTTGGAAAGAGTTCAAGTAGTCATACACTCGCATGTGACAAATCTCTATATAAGAAGAGGTCAATATTCTGGGATCTTCCTTATTGGAGATCTTTGGTAATTAGACACTGCATTGACGTCATGCATGTTGAAAAAAATATTTGTGATAGCATCATCAGTACGCTATTGAACATACCAGGAAAGACTAAAGATGGCATCAAATCTAGAAAAGATTTAGAATTAATGGGTATTAGAAAAGAATTATTAGTGGAGATCAGGGGTCGCCGCACATATTTTCCACCGGCTTGTTACACTTTGTCAAAGAAAGAGAAAAAGACTTTCTGTGAGTGCTTGTATAATATTAAGGTTCCACAAGTATACTCTTCTAATATTCGTAGATTGGTATCAATGAAGGATCTGAAACTGATAGGTCTCAAATCTCACGATTGTCACACCTTAATGAAACAAATTTTACCTATGGCTATTCGATCTATATTGACGAAGCATGTAAGGTTTGCAATCACAAGACTCTGTTTCTTCTTCAATGAAATATGCAACAAAGTGATACATCCTGATACTCTCGATAAATTATAGAAAGATGTAATTGTTACCATGTGTCAGCTTGAAATGTACTTTCCTCCTTCATTTTTTGATATCATGGTTCATCTTGTAGTACATATTACAAGGGAGGTGAAGATGTTGGGTCCAATTTTCTTACACTGGATGTATCCATTTGAACGCTACTTGAGTGTTTTTAAAGGTGATGTTCGGAATTGTTATCATCCTGAAGGGAGTATTGTTGAGGGTTTACGTGGATAGGGAGGTGATGGACTTTTGTAATGATTTTTTGAATTGCAATGAAACTTGTAGCGATCAAAAAAATTCCCATCACACTGGATCTTATTATGGCAAAGGAACTCTGGGAGGACGAGTGAAAGGAATCAGTCATGAGTTGTGGGAACAAGCGCATTTGTATATTTTATACAACATTGATGAAGTTAGTAGCTACATCACATAACACAATGATCTTATCAAGAGAAATCATCCATGATCCAGTTCAATGTGGCTTGCAAGAGAGCATAATCGAACATTTATTAGGTGGTTTGAAGAGAAAGTATTTAATCAACTATCTGAATCAGCAAATAATGTTGCTGAGAACATAAAATGGCTCGCCTTTAAGACAAAAATGGATGTCATGTCATATGAAGGTTATGACATTAATGGATTTTCATACTACACAAAGCGTCAAGATGAAAGTAGTGTAGTTCAAAATAGTGGGGTCTCTGTTAAAGCTTGTTCATTGTATTTTGCTAGTGCCAAATATAAAAGACCACGCGAAGCTGAGATGTCATATTACAGCGTCATTGAGGACATATGGGAAATGGACTATACAAATTTTCGAGTTCCTATATTTAGGTGTAATTGGGTTGACAAAAATAAAGGAGTTTTAGTGGATGAGTTGGGTTTCAAATTGGTGAATTTTGAAAAGATTGGTTTCAAAGATGAGCCATTCATCATGACAAACCAAGCAAAACAAGTATTCTATATTGATGACCCGACAAATAAAAATTGGTCTGTCGTTCTTAATGGAAAAAGACAGTTTACTGTAGATCCTATAAATGAAGAAGAATACTACAAAAAGTATGATGATTCCAGTCCATTCTCAGTTGGTTTGCCAAGTGTAAATGTTGAAGATAACACCGATGAATATTATAAACGTCAAGACCATGCTGATGGAATTTTCCTTGACTAACAACTCAACCAATACTAAAGGCATGTATTCTTTGAATTATTTATTTTATTATCATGTATACCTTATCACTTGTGCTTTTATTATCACTTATTTTTTTTATCATGTATACTTGCAGGTTCTAAAACGGCGAGTGAAGATGAACATTTTGAGCATGAGAACCATGAAGATGAACATTCTGAGCATGAGCACCATGAGGATGGTAGTGGTGATGCTAAGAACTGTAGAGGTCCTACATTGATGCGTAGGCTGCAGGAGCTCAGGGCTAAAGGGGATAAATTGCCCGTCCAGTTTGATATGATAGGAGCACCTGTTGGGGAACATGCTAGTGCTTTCAAGCATTACGTAGGGGCGATCGCACACACTAAGGTGCCAATAGATATAGAAAATTGGCATGATGTTCCTAATGCCAAAAAGACCTCATATGGAAAGATATATATGTGAGTGGAAGTGATATGTGTTTTATCTATTGATTCTAATTTAGTTTGCTTGGAATTAATTCCTTTTCAAAAAAACATTATTAATTGCTTCTTTTGTATGTATAGGGTGTTTTTCATCTAAATGAAAAAGATCACAAGAAAAGAGTGCTACAACGTTGTGGTGTACGATGGAGGGGTTTTAAGACATATCTTGTAAGGGAATTTATAAATAATCCTAAACAAAAGAAGAAAGCTACATATGCATATATTTTTATTGATCCTGAGGTGTGGGAAAGATTTGTTGCAGCTAGGAGATCAGAAGAGTTTCAGGTAATAAAGATTGTGATGTATTGTATGAATATTTAATTTTATACAATTAAGAGGGTGAATCTTTTTATACATGTTTTCCAAGTCTAAATTGCAATACCTCATTTTAAATGATCAGGCTATTCACCAGGCTCAAAAGGAAAGACGGCCTAAAAATGTGCATGACCATCACTTGGGGCCCGGTGGTTATGCCTTCTGCCGCCAACTACAAGAGAATCAATCATCTTCTGGAGAAGAATCTAGTACAACTCAAGTTGAGTGACCACCTCGACACATGACATGGATTGATGCTAGAAAGAATCGAGCCGGTGAAATTGTCAACCCTGCAACTAAGGAGGTGGCACAAAAGATGGTAGGTTTATCCCAACTAAGTAAAGAGTAACTTCCACAAACTTAGATTTATTTATATCTAATTGATATCGTGATTTAATATTTTTATTAACTATGAATAGATTGATCTCCACGAGCAAAGGAAGGAAGGAAAGTTCATCCCAACTGGCTACATGGATGAACTAGCAGTTGCTCTTGGTACGAAGGAGCATCCTGGCCGTGTTAGGGGATTAGGAGCTGGCATAGGATTCAAGTCTTATTTTGGCCCTTCGCAATCTAAAAGAGGTCGTGCAGGAGGTCTTACACAAGAGGATGTTGAAGCATTAGTAGCACATAAAGTAAAAGAAATAATGTCTTCATATCAGCATACTCAACCTTCTCAACCTATTCATACTGCACGTCTCTCAAGTGATGAGGTACAAGCCCATGCTATAGTTGTAGAAGGTCATGCGAGCACTCCTGATGAACAACCACAACAATCTGCAGTAAGTTTTTGTTCTATATGTTGTGTTATTAGTATGATAAATATATGATAATATATAGTTGTAACATGTATCTGTTCTACTGTTTCTTATATAACTTATATTATTTCAATGTAGGTTGGTATGAACTGTAAACTTGCAGTGGAGGTTCCAGAATATAATGTTGTGGCAGCGGGAAAAGTGTACAACCTTGGTGGTACATTGCATTGCCAACAAATTACTGATGACATCTACCGTGTGTCCATCCATCTTGTGTATGATGGAATGGGGGACAAACCACTACCCATACCTAATCCTGAATATAGTACAGTTGAAGAAGTTGAGGGTGCTATGGTGGGTTGGCCTAGACACTTGGTTATCAATGACAAGGTATACCTTATTTCTACCATATTTTTCAAATTTGATTGCATATATGAACTCATGTAATATAAGTATGTAATTTAATTAACAGGTTTATAAACCAAAAAGTAAAACTTCTGCTAGTCGTCCTCCTATGCCCAAGCCATCTTTCATTCCTGAAACTACATTCGACGAATTGGGAAGCAAATCTAAATGTTTGTTTCGATACTTAGCTAACCAAAGATCGGGATCAAATATGATGGTCAAGTTAACAGAAGATGCAGTTGGGAGGGACTTTGAGAATTTTATTTTTCTTGACGATATTATAGAGTTGTTCCGGTATGATTGGCTGAACACTTAGATAATAGAAGTATGGATAAGGTAAGGATCTATCAATATATATAGAAAATTCCAATACAAATTTTTAGCTTATTTCTACATATGAAAATAATTACAAATGTTTAACAGCCATTTATATACTGAGGTCACAAACTTTGATATAAAGAATATTGCATTCTTAGTTCCTTTGGTCACTAGTCAGGTGGAGACAAATAATATTGAGGAAGTGAATGAGTACTTCTCTGATGCATTCAAATATTTTGCTAGTGAGGGGAAGGAAATTATCCTAATTCCTTTTAACGTCCAGTAAGTATTATTATTCAATATAATTAAAATAATGAATGAAACTATTTATTTTAATGTTTGTTTTATTCTTACTCAGAGCTAGACATTGGGAATTACTGGTGATTGTCCCAAATTGATGACTCTTTATTATCTTGACCCAATGGATAAAACAACAAGGAGTCACAAACTGAAATTGTCAGCTATGGAGTAAGCATAAATTTAATCAATTGCTTCAACATGATATTTTATTTAGAATTTCTATTTTACCAACTATCGTTTAATTGATAGGGGTATAAAGGCTTTTCGTGAAGTTGGAGGACAAATACCCACAAAATTAAAGACATTGACTTTGAAAAATGTCAAGGTAGCTACTTTGACAAATGCTTAGTCTTATATGTATTAATTTTTCAATTCTAATATGTAAACTCTTATAGTCTTATCTCAACTGCTGTTTATAGTAGTTTACTAACATTAAGTATAATTCGTTATTTGTAGTGTCCTATGCAAAATAATGACTGGGCTTGTGGCTACTATGTAATGAAATACATGCAAGCTATTGTCAAACAAGAATCATATGACATTCAGACTATAAGTCAGGTAATAAAGAATAACATCATAAATTTACAAGTGATTGTAGTCATTTTTATAAAATATTAGCATGTGCATTTTTTGTTACAGATCTTTACAACTCAACCTTACACACATGTGGACTTGAATGAATTCCGAGAAGAGTGGTCAGAGTGTTTTATAAGTGAAGTCAAAATAGCATTGGTTTAAATATGTCGGCTCCATTTATGTATGTGGTTTGAGTACATACTCTTTCATATTTTTACTTTTGTAATATGTCATCTCAGACTTGCACTCTATCATTTTGTAAATTATGATATTTATTATCATTTTAGTTATGAATGTGTGGTTTTGAATGGTGACGGTTGAGAATCAATGCTCCCCTCTCCCAGAATATATGAATCTTCTTGTTCTTTTGTTCTATATCAATTTCTACAGAATTTTAAAAAAAAAATCATAACTTCTAGTGTCGGTTTTTTAAATAACCGACCCTATAGATTGAATTCATTGTACACTCTTCGGTCGAAAAATTTTCGACTGAAATATAACTTCTAACGTCGGTTTTTGTAAAAAACCGAGTCTACATGTCCTCTATAAGGTCGATTTTTTGAAAAAACCGACCCTAAAGATTGAATAAAACATTTCAGTGTAAGACTCGGTCGACAAACTTCTCGACCGAAATACTATCGGTCGAGAAGTTTGTCGACCGAGTCTTACACTGAAATGTTTTATTCAATTTTTAGGGTCAGTTTTCTCATAAAACCGACCTTATAGAGAGTTTTCGGTCGAGACCGAAATATTTTTGGTCGACAATTTTCTCGACCGAGAGTTACCACTGAAATGGTATTCAATCTTTAGGGTCGGTTATTTCATAAAAACCGACCCTGTAAACATTCTCGGTCGACAATTTTCTCGACCGAGAACGTTTACAGGGTCAGTTTTTATGAAATAACCGACCTTACAGGCTCCTTTTTTCTCACCTAGGTCAGAATTTTTACAACCTCTTGCGTCGGTGTTTACTCTGTAAGGTCGGTTTTATTTGGTTAAATAATCCTACGCTATAGACCAAATTCTGTAGCGACGCCCACCTAGGCGTCGATTAAAAAGTGACGCTGCAGGCTTTAAAAAACCGACGCTACAGACCATTTCTGTACTAGTGCTTAGACCTCCAAATAGAGTCTCCTTTTAAGTATCTTCCATGTACCCATCTAACCAACAAGGAATCTTTCTCAATAGCTACATTCCAAAGATTAAGAACAAGACATGCTCGAATAATGTCTCTGGATCTCCTTATACCAATGCCACCCTCCTTCTTAGGCAAGCAAACCTATTTCCAAGAAACCAGGTGAGTCTTCCTTTGAAGCTCAACACCTCCCCACAAAAAATCTCTACATAGTTTGTCAATATCATCTGTCACAGCCATGGGTAGAGGGAAAGAGGCAGTCAATATCTCTGAAAAGAGGATAAAGTTGAGTTTATCAGTTCAACTCTGCCCGCAAAGGATAAATGCTTAGATTTACATCCTTCAAGATGAGCCTTCATCTTGTCAAGAATGGGAGTACGCAAACTTCTAGTTAGTCTTCCAAAAAAAAGGGGTAGGCCTAGGTACTTAACCGACATCCTTTTGTATCTTAATCTTCAGAACATCTTCAACCAACTCAATATCAGTAGCCTCATTTGCAAAGAAAGAGGATTTATTGTCACTGATATTTAACCCATATTACACACTAAAATTAGTGAACACACTCTTCAACTCAATCAAAGAACCTCCCTTAGCTTCTGCAAACAGAACCAAATCATCCGTAAATAAAACATGTGAAATCTCCACACCCCTTCCAGCTCTCAAAGGATAAAGAGCTCTTTTAGCAACATAATTTGTAATCATAGAAGATAACCCCTCCACGTCTATCACAAAAAGGTATGGGGCAAGTGGATCACCCTACCTTATCCCATTTGAAGGTGTAAAATTGCTCAAAGGACTCCCATGGATAAGAATTTGAAAGCTAGTAGAATTCAAGATCTCAAAGATCCACTTAATCCAACAATCAGGGAAGCCCATATTAGATAACACCTTTCGAAGATAACTCTAGTTGATTGAATCTTAAGTCTTCATCAGATCAGCTTTAACACAAATCTTAGGAGAGGTACTTTTTATCAGCATGTTCAAACAATCATTAAACAACATTGTAGCTTCTGAGATAGATCTACCTCTTATAAAAGCACACTGAGATTTACTAATGATATCAGGAAACACACCCTACAACCTATTTGCAAGAACCTTAGAGATTAACTTGTAGATAATATTGCAAAGTGAAATCGGCCTCCAATCCTTGATATCCACATCATTTTTATTTTTAGGAATAAGAGTAATAACGGTTCTGTTAATCTCCTTGAGCATACGTCCACTTCTGAAGAAATTCTGTACAACTCTAACCACATCATCCCCTACCACCTACCAAGAAGATTTAAAGAAAGTGTAGTTAAAACCATCAGGATGAGGAGCTCTACCCCCATCACTCTTTAGAACAATGCTCTCGATCTCCTCCTTAGTCACAAGAGCACACATGGCAATTATATGATCTTCAAAAAGTTTCAGCAGAACCCAGTCTTCATTCCAATCAATCTCTAAGCTACAACCAACATTGAATAGGTCACTATAATAATTCACATAAGAATCATGGATTACCTATTCATCCATATGAATAACACCATTAATTTGAACATTTATGATTGAATTCCTCATTCTTCTAGTTTGAATGGATGAGTAAAATAACTTTGAGTTCCTATCTCCCAGTTTAAGCCAATTCACTCTCGACTTTTTCTTGAGAAATGATTCTTCAACTTTGTATGCTTCCATGGCTTCCTTTCTTTTAATTTTAGCCTCCTCCCCCACCTTAGTATCAGCCAGATTATTATCAAGCTTGTATTGGGCATTAAGATCTTACTTTTCTTTAAGTATCCTCTCCTCATTAAGGTCACCCACAACTTCCTTGTTCCATTTAGCAAGCTGAAATCTTACATTATCAAGCTTTCTGCAGACTTGGTACATAGGATTACCAGTGACATTTATCTCCCAAGCACTCTTCACAATAGGTAGAAAATCATCTCTCATACACCATGCATTAACAAATTGAAAGGGAGCCTTCTTATTATTCACCTTTCTATTGAGATGAGTCAAAACAACTTTGTGATCACTGTGAATGCTGGCGGAGGTTTCATCTCTAAAATTAGGAAAGAGATCTAAAAGATCTAAGTTATAGAAAACTCTATCAATCTTCGACATCACCAACTTATCTCCCTGTTGTCTATTATCCCACGTGAACCTTGAACCCCTCAAGTCTAGTTCCACCAAGGAAGTAGCCAAGATAAAATCATTAAACTCAGACATAGCAAGAGAACTAGGCGCACATATACCATACCTCTCCTTTGAGCATCTAACAGAGTTGAAATCACCACATAGCAGCCAAGGTCTACTAATCCCAGAGCTTAGATCCTTGTGGGAATCCCATAGACTACTCCTCCTTCTAAAGTTATTATGCCCATAGATGACAATAATTAGAAAAGAACCAGCATGAGAGGATACCCGAGCATGAATAAGTTCATCAGTTTCAAAAAGTTTAACCAAGTCTACATCGTCACTGGTTTTAGCAATGATAACACGCCCCAAGGCATGGCTATCATGATTTGATACCCAGTTACCACAACCAAACATCCTATTTAAAACCTTCTTAACCTTCTTCCTCCTCAGTTTGGATTCCAGAATATAGACAATGGAACTACCACACCTCCTAATCACCTCCTGGAGTGTGGACTGACGACTAGAGTAGTTTAGTCCACTCACGTTCCAGGAAGTAATAGAGAGAGTATTATCCATTAACACCTACTACGACTGGAAGCCTTCCAGTCTCAGTAGCACCTCCTCGGTTATACTAGCTCCAGGTGAAGAACTACCAAACTCAATAGTAGCAGTCCTTTCTCCTTCATCAACAAATAGGTTCTCAAAAGCATTAGGATATATGTTCACCCCTGATCAAAATGCCAGCTCCAATGACTTAGGTGGTCCCCTAGGGGGTGACTTCGTCTTCCTCCTATTCCTTCGGGAAACATGTATAAACCCATCATTTTTCTCTGCACTGTTAACATGGGTAATGAGCTCCTTCATCAAAGAACCATTCACCTCTCTAACCACCTCTTTTCCCCCTTAAATAATAGCTTCAACCATTTCCTCTAACTCTGCCATAATAGGAGGGACATCAGAGGCATCAACGATCTGCTCTAGGTCAGATTGACTATCTTCCTCAGGCTTATCCCACACTTTCTTTGGTACCCACACCTTCTTCTTCTTCCCTTTCTCCAGCTGACTTTCACACCCTGCATCTTCATGACCAAATGTCCCATAGGATCTGCATCTACATGGGTACCACTCATAATAGATGTTCAATTTATCTTCGATCCCATCATCACTGACCAATGGGACAGTAGCGGGAAACTGTGAAGAAGTCGGCATAAGAACCAGCATCCTGGAAAACTCCAAATGCTTGAACTCCATTGTCGCCTTATCTACTTTGATCGGTGTTCTAAGGTAGGAACCTACCATCCCGAAAATCTCCTCATCCCAAATCTCCAATGGTAGATCAAATAACCTCACCCAGACTAGAACCTCCATTAGCTTCAATTTTTCCAATGACGAACCCCTCGACCACTTCTTCAGAATCAATGGCTTCCCTGTAATAAACCATGGCCCGTTGTCAATGGTCGTCTCCATGTCATCCGCTTCAGAGAAATTGATGATGAAGTACCCATTGCCTCTTGAAATTATTTCGATAGAACCTTTGGCCTTCCACAGGTTCTAAAGATTATCTTGCAAGTATGGCCAGTGTGGCTTCAGATCTACAATGTATCTAGCCACAGTCAGTCTCCACTTACTCGCATTCTTCTCTACAATTGATTTTGGATATACAATGGCCCCTTCCTTCATCATCTGATCCTTAGGCTTCAAAGCTCCCACATCTTGAGCCGCTGCCATCTCTTGGAATAGATCTTCCCATTTCCGTGGTTCCTTCTCAACACCAACCACATTAGGTCTCTTTCTAGAATTAGGTTTGTGAGGAATACTAGGAGGAGGTGGCCTTCCTCCCCCCTACTCCTACACCGCCACCCTTTCGAGCATCACCCTCTCCATTTCTAGAGACACCAGACATAGCCATCCTCTTCATTATAATGCAAATTCATAAGAGAAGTAATAGTAGAAGACAAATGATTGATATCATCTGTATAATGCAAAAGGTCAGTTTCTAAGAAAAGAGCTTTGGTTATATAAGAATCATTATCAATATGAAGAGCAACAACATTATTATCTCTACTAGTAGAACTAGAACTAGATTCAAAGACATTGATTTTAGCAAGAAAGGAAGCATTTTCAAGTTTAAGAGAGTCTACTTGACTAAGATAAGCATTGTTATCATCTTGCAAGCAAATATTAGCATGCTTAATATCATCTTTTACTACATGGAAATTATCAAAAATTCTAGCTAGCATTTTCATTTTATTTTTAGTAGAGTTAAGAGAGGCACAAGTAGCATGAATAACGACAATTAAAGAGTATTTATTAAAAGAGTTTAGATTTACCTCATTTGAATCTTCATTTAAACTTGAGAGCAAAGTGGCATTGTCCATCTTCACTAGAGCTTGATCTAGATCCTCCTATAGATTCTTCGCTTGAGCTTGAGTAGGAGTCACTAGAGCTTTTGTGCCATTTCTCATTCTTGTTGTTCTTCTCTTCTCTTGTAATGATGAGTCTTTTTTCCTTGAGGGAAATCTTCCTTGAAATTACATTTCTTTCCACATTTGAAGCACCGAGTGAAGGAGGAGGACTTGCCTTTGTAGAATCTACCCTTGGAGTATATTACATCATTTTCAACTTGAAAGGATGGAGAAGATTTACTAAAAAAAGTTTCAACTTGGGCTTTGATTCCAGCCTTCTTCTTTCTCTTGAGCTTTTTCTCTTCTTCTCTTTATTCTTCCTCTTGCTTGTCAAATGTAACTTCATGGGCTTGTGGAATTCCTAGGAGCTCTTCAATGGGAATTTCAACAAGACTCTTGCTTTCTTCAATGGAAATTACTTTGGATTACCACCTCTTGGGAAGAGTTCAAAGGATCTTTGAGTTGATCTCTCCTCTAGCCATAGGATGACCTATGATGGCAAGATCATTTACAATGGTGTTGAGCCTTGAGTACATATCTTCCAACCTTTCCTCCTTTCCCATCTTGAAGTTTTTAGGAAGCCCTTTAAGCATTTAGACTTTACTTTCCTTCACTTTCTTTGTCCCCTCAGAAGTGACACATAGATTTCTCCATATCTCATAGGCCGTTTGACATGAAGAAATTTGGTTGAACATGGAGGGATAAATGGAGGCATATAGAATTTTGATGGCTCTAGTAATCAAGATTGCTTTCTTCAAAGTAGATTCATCTCGTTCTTATATCTTTGTCTCTGGTAGCTTGTAGGTAAGGCCACCCATTCTTCATAGCTCAAAACTTTATTATTGAATATGAATTGTAATCTTCTCTTCCAATAGAGCAAGTTTCTCCCATCAAAGATTGGAATGTTTATTACGTATCTCCCACCTTGATAATCGCCCATCATATCCTACTTGTGGAAGTATTTTTTGGAGAAGACCCGATCTGGTACGACATGGTGGAACTATGGATGATGGGCTCTAGAGGTGGGGTGAAAAGATCTAAATGCAATTAAACAAGATTCATTAGACCTTCAGGTATTTCTAAGTTACTATGGAATTTATCTACTTTGAGTGAAACTAAAACATACATATCAAGGGAGAAAGAGATTGAACAAAAAAAAGAATACAAGCTAGGTATAGTGGTTCCAAACTCCAAACTAGGAGAGTGTACATCCACTACCTAGATAGGTCAACCTCTAGGCTTTTCAACCATAACATACTTATATTCCATTATAAAACATACATTAGGACCTTCCTTTTTCAAAACAATGATACCCAACCTTCCCTTTGAGGAGAAGGGATCCAACAACCTAACTAAGGACTTACCTATCCAAGGCCAATAATCATCAAACTGACCAAGGACTTACAAACTTTTGCAATGAGTCTTTTGCCTTCATTAATGATTTACCCACTCTTGCAACAAGTCTTCTGCCTTGAAGGAATTACCCACTCTTCTTGGGTCTTCTGCATTGGACTTCCCCTTTTCCAAGGAGAAGCTTTCACAAATGGACTCCTTCCCTTATTCTTCTTCACCTCTCTTAGAAAAGAAAGAGAATCTTCATCTTTAAGGTTGAATGAGAGATTGGGAGGTAGAGAAAGTGAGAGCCTCAAAAAATATTCATGTAGGACTAGCTCTCTTACAAATCTCCTACTCACTCTAATGGATGTAGCAAGTGATTAAGCTTAAGATTGGAAGGAGGCCCTTTGAGGCACTCAACAATAATTTAGAGACCTTCATAGTTGTTTGCTAACCATGGGAAGAATCCCAATGGGCCTATTCATAGTTGGGGATGCTTCCTAGATAGTAGAAGTACTTAAGGATGAATTCTAGTAGTTAGGGCTATTGCAATAGATTGATTTTTGATGTTTGCAACAATCCAATGGCTAGAAACATTTTTTCTGCACATTCTATATAGTGCATTTAATTGAGTTTCAATAAAGATAACTCGGCCGATAGAACTCTATGATAAACTAATTTTGAGTTGTCGGTTGAGTTTATCCTAGATGAAATACGAACGATGGCTTAAAATTGATTTTCCAATGTAGGGGTCTCAGTCGAGTTGGTCCTAGGAAACTCAAACGATCCTGGTAGTTCTTAAAATCCATCAATGGTTTCGGTCAAGTTTATCCTACATGAAACTCGACCGAAAACATTCCATGTGATGAATTTTAGAAAGTTCCATTGAAGTGCTTAAATATTTGATTTAAGTGATCGTAATTTTTTCTTAGCTTAATTACAAGTCAAACAATCAATACAAGTGATTTCCAACATTATTTTGTTGGATTCGAGGCCTTTTCAACAAAAGTACACTTGTATTGACTTTGACTTGAGCATTTTGAGTGTGTTTATACCAAATCTAAAATCACTTAGGTATAAGCATTAGAAACAAATAAGTGGAATGGTTTAGTCATCATAAAAATAAGGGTTTAGTCAATTGAAACAAGGGTTTCAATTTATACCTTGATTCAACATTTTTTATAGAAGATAAGTGCAGATCAGAAAGATAAAAGATCAAACAAAATACGTTAAGAATTTATGATTTTGTTCTTGTTAGGATTCAAGGTCTCAATACCCCCACAAGAATATATATATATATATATATATATATATATATATATATATATATATATATATATATATATATATATATATATATATCCTTCCATCAAAGAGGAAGGGTTTGGAAAACATCCTTTCATTAAGATAATGGATTCAGTACATCTAATGTAGAGAATGACAATTGGGGCTACTCTGCATGCCCTAGAAGAGAACTATTCAAACATAATGTAAAAGAACAAGACTACATTTTTTTTAAATGAAGAGGTAGAAAAAGTGATGTAACAAAATGTGATACCCTTTGCCTTGGAGTCCCCCCTCCTTTTATAGGAAGAAAGGAGGGGGGAAAATCTTAGAAAAGAGGCTTTGTGGTGGTGGTGACTGGTGGATCTACTTTGATTGAATTTTGACTACAATAATTGCCTTCTTAATTTAAATTTTGACTAGATCTGAGTGTGAGTCAGTCGACTTGTGAGACTGGGCTTTATTCTTCATTGCTTTACTTTCAAGCACGTCATAGTTCCTCGCTCACTCGATTGCTATATTTGCATGTTTGCTCGGTAGGCATGTGGTGAGCTCAATAGGTTGGGCTCTCCCAATAATTAAACGTCTTTACTCCAAATGTAATGACAATTTTCATTGCCCCAATTGTCTTGAGGATAGCACAATGTGAGAGAGAAGGCATGTGGGTCAAGGATTAAATTATGGAAAGGCGAATGATAATTGAAATTATGGCAGTGTATGAGATGATAAAGGAGATAAAATGGCTTTTTGACCAAGTCTTGTGGTTGTGTTAATCCATTTCTTTGATACAATTTTACTTCCTATCTTGGTTGCTTCTTGCCCAGTCAAAATCATGATGTTATGAACATTAACTTCCGATTGCCTTTCCAAATTTGCATCCAGATCACTGGTTAAGGAACTTATTTAATAATTTTTCTTGGAACCCGATCAAATAAATAACTTGATGGCAAGATAAATAAATAAATACCATGGATGGATTTATTTGTCTTGATTTTTTTATTAAATTTTTATCGACTATGAATAAATCTTTAACAATACAACACTCCCTACATAAAATAAAAATAATTTAATAAAAAAATTGTACTCTCAACAAAATGGTAAAATTTTGGATTTAATTAAAAAGTCCATTGATTGTATAAAAAGATGGAAAAACCAAATTATTAACAATTATGGGAGTGTAAGCCTAATGAGCTAAAATTATGCCATAAGATGCTACATTAGAATGTAAAGCTAGTTGAAGAAATGCAATTAAATTGGGATGAATATCCATTCCTCAAACACACAAGAAAATAATGAAGATGAGCAAGAGAAATAAAGAGATGATATATAAAAAATATGACAATCTTCAGTCATAATCTGAGAAGACAAACATGCACATAACATCATGAAGAAACACTCTATTTCTATAATCAGAACATGGACTGAAGCAAATACCACTCAGAGAAAAAAGCATATAAGAATTAGGATAGAACATGGATGCGTCAGATAAAATAACTTCCCAAACATATTTAGAGGGTTTCGAGTGGTTTTCATGAACCCCTCCTATTCCTTTCCATCCATATATGAAAATTGACCTGAATAAATATACTACGGTCCCTTTTATCAGAAATAGATATAATATGACTTCAATTTGTAGAAATAGGGCAACTAGGAGAAACTTATTTAACCATTTCTCAGATAGAGAGAGTGAATTGACACAATACATTTTTGCAAAGAATGAAAGTTGATCCTATTTGTATTCCTCTTCTTCTAGCATAGTCAGAAGTGGGTAGTTTGTTATGACATGCTTTCCATGCACTCATAATGTTTCTTTTTCAACCTTTACAATTCCAGATTCACTTCAAAAGGGGAGAAATTTCCATTTTTATTCTGATATAATTCTTGACCACCTTAAGATTTATCTTATCTTTTTGATAAAAAAGAATAGTATCAGAATCACTAATGTTGATCTCCTAAGATAGTATGAAATGTATTATACCATTCAAGTTCCTTGAGAGAGGAATGTTCCATTACCATAATAAATAATTCTATAAAGATCAACATCTTTAGGAAGGCCAGATTTTTTGCAAAATTCATCACCAAAGAAATGAGATAGCATCTTTCCCTTAACCTAGGGGTCAACCTAATCAACATGCTTGGGTAAATACTTTAAAGCTATGAGGATATTATTGGAAAACTAAGAAAAAATGCTAGAAGGAGTAACCAGCCAAATAGTTTCTTTGTTTAAGTACCTCTCATTGATCCATCTGACTCATAAATCCCATTAACTGATGATCAGACAAGAAACATAAATGTCTCTACTTCTCCTAATACCCATGACACCCTCATCTTTAGGTAAGACATGATAGTCCCATTTCACTAGATAACACCTTTCTGATCCTTAAGCGAGCCCCACAAAAAGTCTACAAATCCTAATAATATCAATCAAAATCAAACAAGGCAAATGAAAGAACAAGATCCAATATAGATGCATAATGGTTAGATTTGACTTGATAAGCTCAATCCTCACATACATTGATAACAATCTTGACTTCCAGCTTTCAAGTGTTCATCTAGTTTTATCAACCAACCAAACATGATAAAGTCTAGATATCTTTCCAATGAACAAAGGTATTCCACGATATCTTGAGGGAAGGAATCCTTCATCAATACCATGAGTACTAGAGATAGTCAGCTTATCCACTCATTTACTGAAGAAGATAGAGCTTTTGGTTGTGTTAATACAAAGACCAGAGATATAGCCAAATTGTTAAGGACTTTCCTGATGTATGTGGCACTTTTTGAGTTATATTTAGAGAAAATCATCGAATCATATATGAAGATGAGATGAGATAATCAAATATATTTAGAAGGTTGTATATGAATGATATCTTTATCAGAATCTCCTTTCTTCATGAGCTCCCTAAAACCTTGCATCGATATTACAAAAAGGTAAGGTTCTATAGGTTCACCTTGTCAAATGTCATTTGAAGGTTGAAAATATTCAAATGGTTCCCATTAATCAAGATTTGATATGAAGAAGACTGAAATATTTCCTCAATTAAGCAAATCCAAGAAGTAGGAAAGCCCATCTTTTAAACAATAGAGAACAAATATTTCAATCTTACATAATTTTAAGCTTTATAGATGTCAACCTGAATGTACATCTCTTTGTAGGTTGGTTAATATTGTGTAGGACATCATTATTGAGAAGGAAAACATCTTTATATATATTCCTTCCATAAATGCACATTGTCTACAATCAAATCAATGATGGGTGGTAGAACAGACCGAAGATGATTAGCCAAAATTTTACAAATTATTTAATACAAATCATTACACTAAGATATAGGTAACTAATTCTTGATATCATAAGTACCACTACTCTCGGGAATCGGAGATATGGATGTTAGATTAGCATCATTAAAAAAAGTTTCCATACGTGAAGACATCTCTGATAGCTTAACATATATCACTACCAATAATAGGACACACCTTTTCAATGAAAAAATCATTGAAACCATTAGGTATTGGGGCCTTGTTATCCTTCTAGTTTAGAACTACATCATCAATTTCTTTTCTAGTGACATGTAAGATCAAACGTCTTTTTTTAGATTCATTAAGAAATGGACCTCTCCACTCCATCGGCTAGATTGTTTACTCAAGAACTAAATTGACAAAACCCTTGTTTTGATGATGACTAAACCATTCCACTTATTTGTGTTTAATGCTTCTACTTGAGTGATTTTATATTAGATGGATGCACTCCAAATTCCTAAACTTGCCATAATTTGAGACAATATAGTCATACAAGCAAAACGATCAAGATGGAAGAATATATAATTTTCTACTATATCTTTTATGCAAACCTCTTGAAATGAATGTATGAATTGTAATTATTCTCATAAGTGTAATAGAACTAATTATGATAAATTATATTGCAATTTAGAGGACTTTACGAAGTCCAAGACATGTGATCTTGTCTGTCAAGTTTGCACTAAAGTAACTCTTTGAAAACCCTTGACTTTGGCCTTAATAGGAATCTCTCTCCGTTGAGTTTCTTATCAGTATATAACTCTACCAAACAAAGTAGATGACTTGACAATGATTCTTGTTATCTGAATCATCCTTAAACCTTAACTCGAATGACAACCTTTTTGACTGAGTTGTCCTAGGACCTAAATCGACCGGCAACTATTTATACTATGCAAAAAGTAGTCATTGTAGAGAGTTCGAAATATATATATGTATATATATATATATATATATATATATATATATATCAGAGTCTTTCCAAAATGGTTAAAATTCATCTTAATGGTTCTAACAGTTACAAGGCATTCTAAACAATAAATAGGACCCCTTGGGCTTCATCAAATGGTTATCCAAGCACTATGAAGATCCCCATTCTATAGTTGAGATAGATTATCCTCCTAAGAGCCTCCATCCACTCTCATGATCTTAATCACTTGTTACATCCATTTGAGTGAGTAGGATGCTTGTAAGAGATATAGTCCTACATGTATATCTTGTGAGGATCTCACTTCCTCCACCTCCAATTTCTCTTTCTACCATGATGATGAATATTCTCTCTCTTGGATAAAAGAGCTGAAGAAGAATAAGGGAAGGAGTCCCTTGGTGAAAAGCTTCTCCTTAGTGAAGTTGAAGTCAAAGGCAGAAGGTCCAAGATAAGAGTGGGTAAAACATTAAAGGCCAAAGACTCATTGCAAGAGTGGGTAAGTCCATTTAGAAGCCAAAAGACCAATTTCAAGAGTATTTAAGTCCTTGGTAAGGAAAAAAACTCTTGGTCATGGATAGATAGGGGCTTTGTAATGGTTATTTTCTCCCTGATCTAAAAATGAATGCTAGTTTAGCCCTTGACATAGAAAAGGGTGGTCTTATGTTGTAACTTCTAGAATGGAATATAAGAAGTGCTACATGGTTGAAAATCCTAGTGATTGTCCCCTGTATGTAGTGGATGTACATTTCCTAGTTCAGGGGTTGGAACTGCAAAAAATAACTTGTGTTTTTGGTACTTGTTCAATCTCCCTCTCCCTTGCTATGCATATTTAGTTGCAATCAAATTTCATAAGTCCAATATTATCTTGGGAAATATATTGAAGGTCAAATGAATTTGGTTTTAAGTACTTTTATCTCTATTCATCCCCTCTAGATTCAATCATAGATCTAACTATTGATATCAAATCAAGGTCTTATCCAAGCAATACTTCTACAAGTAGGATAAGATGTGTGATATCTAGGAGGGAAATACTACTTCAACATTCCAATCTTTGATAGGAGAAACATCCTCCATTAGAAGAGAATAATGCAATTCCACATTCAAGGATCAAGTCTTGAGCTATGGAAAATGGTGTATCTTCAATACAAGCTGCCAGAGACAAAGCTAGAAGAATAGGGTGATGTTACTTTTAAGAAACCAACCTTGAATGCAAGAGTCATGAACATCCTCTTAGCCTTTGTTTATGCCCTGAGAGCCAATCATGTGATAATTGGTGGGATACATTAAGATTGATTTGATAAACATAAAAGGCGAGCTTCCAATTCTTTCTGGTTCAGTCATATGAGATAGTGATAGAACAGATTGAATGTCTAAAGAATGACAGTACTCAATGACGTATGCTTTCAGGTTAAGGACCTGAACGATGAGATCATACGGATGCTAAGAGTTTGTACATTCTTGTTATGTCCCTAGTCGGATGTCATTGTGGAAGGTAGATAGACAACAATGACACACAAGACTAGATTGTGGTGTTGGTTGATGACAGAATCTCATTAGTCATGATATAGAGATATCAAACCAAACACATAGGTACTTGTTAGAGAACAAGGTACCGGACAGACCCACCGTGAGTTTGACACATGGAACCATGAGATGGTAGTCACAGTCAGTACTCACAGTGATGGTGGTGAGTTTGATTCTTAGACCTGAAATCACTGCACTCAACACATGTCGTTGGGCACACTTTGACATCATCAAACGCAGTCCTGAAACATGGGTTGTTATAAAGGTGATGATTGGGTGGCTTTGACACATGGGGCTTTTGAGGGGTGAGTGATAGATATGGGATTTGTCCCTCCTGAGGGAGTTTGATATCCATGGCCACTTGATGAGTAGGATTGATAAAGGCGTGCACGCATGTGTGAATCAGTATATGATACTGATGTCATACATATCTCTTCCAGTCTACTCTGAGATCAAGGAAGTGAATGAACATTGACAGGATGACTGTTCCATGCCTCGAGTTCATTCGGGATATCAGTGATAAAGGAATTATACATTCACTGTAACACCATTCACGGATTGTAGGATGAAAGTTGTTCTCCAACTTTCTACTTTCACTTGGGTAGCACTGATGTGTGACTAGGCACCACTCTTTGCTTGTGAAGTCATAAGTGTTATGGACTTTCACTGCCAACGTGAAATGGACCTACAGGGTCACACACATAGGATTTAACCTAGAAGAGGAGTTTTGTCCACAAAGCAATGTTTAGATTGTTACTAAAGGAGTTTAGTAGTTCAATTAAACACTCAATTAGTCGATGACTCAATATCATATAGTTCAAGGTGTTGGACGCATTGATTGGAGTATCAGATTGATTGAAATCACAATTGACTGATTTTGCCCAACCTGTGCTCCCAACTGATCGGCTCATGTGATGAACCGGTCGGCTGAGGTGCTGAACCGGTCGGCTGGAGTGTCCAGGCCGATCGGCTCATGCCCAGGTTGAAACGACCGGTTCAAGGGTTGAACCGATCGGCTCAACTGGTGCAACCGACCAGTTGGGAAAGTCATGTTGGCAAGAATTTTCCTTTCGTTTAAAATTGCCCAATTCGATTGGGAATAATATTGGTATTCGATACCAATTGGGAAAGAAACAAGGAAAGTCTTTTTGAGCCGGATTAGGACCATGAACTGATCGGTTCAGGGCACCAACCGATCGGTTGGAGTGCCCCAAATGATCGGCTCAGGTCCAACCGATCGGCTCAATGGCCGAACCGATCGGTTCAGTTATGAACCGATCATTTCAAGTTGCGAACCGGTTGCCTTTTGTGGAAAATTCTCGAACGCTTCTACTCCTGCTTTAGTCCCGCATTGCCCGGGATGGAGAACCCTGTCCCATGACTCTCCTATATATAGGGGGTATTGGGGGATTCTCACAGTACAGCTCAGTGCAACCAGTTGCTCTGCAAGTTGTCGTTCTCTCTGGTTTTGGTAACCGTGAGAGAGCCTGAGCAAGTGCTTCCCGCAAAAGGGAGGTGCAGCAAGGGAAGGACAACTGCAGTTGCAACAGGAGGCAGGAGAGCGTGTTGGCAACTAGTACGTCAACAGGAGGGTGCGACTCCTTCCACTTCCTTGTGGGACAAGGAGAGTGGAGTTCCAGGTGGTCCGTGTGGACTACTACAGAGGCGGGAGGACACTGCCGCTTAGGAGGACAACTGTCATCCGACAGTCCGGTTCGAGTAGGAGTTGTCAGTCCCGGTGCGACCAGGAGCTGCACAGACACCGTCGAAGTCCGGAGTTGAAGACCGCGCATTGCGCCAGGTATTGTCGCCGAGCAAGCCTCGGGACAAGGTATGATTCCGCAAACCATCCTTTCCTATTATATAGACGTTGATGCGTTTCCTTGGTATGGGTTTGGGGAGAAATTTTTTGTTTCCGCTGCCTTCTCTGTCTCCCCTAAAACCCAACAGTGGTATCAGAGCCACGTCAGCTGTTCTATATTTTAGGAATTCGATATGATCGATTTTGGTTTGTCGCCTTTGTTTATTGCATACGATGCGAATAATATCGGCTTTATGCATGTCCAATCCTAAATCCACAAATCCCTAATTACATATATGATATGTATTATTAATGCACTCGATACGTGTCGCCCTTAAACGAGTTTTGTGGTGGATGTGTGTAGCGTGATTATGGCCTATAAACCCCTATTTGTGTGTGGTTGTTTGTGGTTGCTTGCATCTCGGTCTGCGCACCGATCTTCCCTCTTTTATTCCTGATGTAACTCGAAATAATTTGAGATTCTTTCCTACCTTTGCTCCCCCCGAATGTAAATCGGGGTTTCTCCTTTTTAAAGCAATGTAATAAATAGAATAGGATTTTTTTCCCTATTATGTCAAAGACCGGCGGACATCAAGACAACTGCTCAGACGGTCGGTTCAAGGAGTGAACCGATCGGTTGATGACCGGTTCGAGGAGCGAGACGAGCGGGTGGCGGACATGACGAGATGCACGACGACCAGGCAAACCGATCGGTTGGAGGAGCCAACCGATCGGCTGGTGGCACCCAGACGACCGGCTGGAGAGTACAGATCATTCATGTGATGAGTTGATCAACTCGGAAGGCAAGGCACAAAATTCATCTTGTACATGTTGCATGTGATGTAGACCTAGATGACCGTGATTCCTCTTGGCTCGAGGAATCACATTAGGATGGCCATAATCATCACTTTTTATCGTTTGTGCATGTTTTCTGTGGGATATAGCATGTATATGATACGTACTATGTATTGTGGTGATTGGATATGTATATGTATATAAAACCAAATCCCTCATTAAATATTAATTTTTAGATGCCTTCCAAATACGACACACGTGAAAAGCTTGATCGACCAAGTGTGGGCACGCCCAAGCGTGGTGCACCGTCTATCTCATGGAAGCGTGAAGGATGAATGTGTGGGTCTGCCCAAGCAGGGTGCATATTCATCGTGTTTGCTTTGGGTTGGACTTAACAAGGTGACCTAGATAGGATCTAGCGCCTTGAGGCATGGAGATGATCATTGCAAGGAGTTGTAGATGACATCTTATCAAGAGTTGCATATGATGCAATTGGCAAAAGTTGCCTACCTGAGAGATCTATGTTATGGGTGACAGCCCAAGCTGGTCCATGACTTAGAGGATTTCAGGATCTTTCCCACTAGAAGGTTGTACACTGCAATCTTCTGAATTGATGGTGAGGGCTATCAATTTGAAGTAAAATAGTGGGAGCGATAATTAATTAAAGGCCTAATTATATCGTCAAACTTTCAAATCAATCAAATAAGTCAAAAAAAATGAGTTTTGGACTAAAATTGCATATTTTCCTTTTTGTAGTACAAATGGCAACAAACAACAACAACTTTTCTTTGCGATCGGTCCTTGACAAGGACAAGCTAAATGGGACAAACTTCCACGACTGGTATCGGACATTGAGAATTGTTCTCACTCAAGAGCGTAAGCTCTATGTCCTGGATACTCCAATTCCAGAGGAACCCGCTGCTAATGCACCAAGGACAGAAAGGGATGCTTACAAGAAGCATTCTGATGATGCCATTGATGCAAAGTTCTTGATGCTATGTTCAATGAACCATGAGTTGCAGAGGCAACATGAGAACATGGGTGTCATAGAGATGATTCTGCATCTCAGGAACATGTATGAAGATCAGGCACGGCAAGAGAGGTACAATGTTTCTAGGGCGCTGTTCAAGTGCGTCATGACAGAAGGAGATCTAGTTGGTCCTCACACACTCAAGATGATTGGGTATGTGGAGAACCTGCAGAGACTGGGATTTCCACTGAGCCAAGAGTTGGCTACTGACGTGATACTGCAATCGTTGCCAGAATCTTACAGTCAGTTTGTGATGAACTACAACATGAACAACTTTGATAGGCCACTGTCAGAGTTGTTGGGCATGTTGAGGATAGCCGAGTTACAGATGAAGAAGGACAAGCCTAAGTCCGTGATGGTGATCACGAGCAAGAAAGGCAAGTCCAAGCGCAAGGGCAAGGGCAAAGCTAAGAAAGGTTCTGAAGCTAGCCAGGAGTCCAAGCCATCTTCAGCTCTCAAGGCCAAGGGAGGCGTGACCAAGAAAGGAAATTGCCACCATTGTCAAAAGCCAGGACATTGGAAAAGGAATTGTCCTATCTACCTGGAAGAACAAAAGAAGGAGGCGACTGAAGCCTCTACTTGAAGGTGTCATGTAAATAAACTTGTAACACTTTTTGAGATATATGATATCAAGATGTAAAGTGTAAAGCATTCTTACTTTGGGCAAGTGTTGCCTTTATAGATAGGAATACTTTAGTTTATTTTCAGCCAATAAGGCATGTAATACAGTTATGAACTGTTATTTCATACTTGCCAATAGATAGAAACACTTTATTTTTGCATATTGTATGACAATGATGGCAATTAATAAAGAGATGTTTCAATTTATAAAGATGTGATCTTTGTGGCAATGCCTTATTTATCTTGTGATATTTGATATGCATAAGATAAGATGATACCTAAAAGTTATAGATAACTCAAACAATTTAATTAGCATTAATCATGAGAAATTCATTTCTAGTTTCCATGTGATGGATAAATCTAGACTCTTTTGGTTATAGAACCAGTAAGAGACATGAATATCTTGGACATGATTAATCAATCTTCACTAATGTAGTGGGAGAGTGATTATCCTATTAGGTATAATACATGTGATGTATTTACATACCTATTGGAATAAATGCTAATACTTCAAATGGTGTTTAGAGAAATACCAATATGAATATCTTGAAGTGTTCAAGATTATCATAAAATGAAGTACAAATTTGGTAAAGTATTAATTCTTGATGAGATCAAGGAATGAAATACTTGGACCAAATGTTTGAGATCCTTATGAGTGATTATGGTAGTGTATCATAGTGAACTCGTGATTAAGGCATGGTGATGTCTAAATCAAGAAGGAATCATACTCTAAGGAGTTAGAGAATGATTATCAAATAACTGAATTCTTCTTAATAAATGAATACCCCACATTAATAAAAGAAATTAAGAATCACAAGGGTTGTGAGTTCTTATATCTTTAACATATACACCTCAATTATCTATGTGATGAGTTGTTCATGTGATGAGTCAACTATCAAGATGAATATGAGGAACCGATTCTTGAGTTATGGTTTAAAACCATTACATCCTAAATGACTTCCATGTGAACCATAAGGTATGACCTTGATGGTAGCACTCATTGGATCATATCCATAAGTGCAGATGAGTCTTAAGTGTTAAGACACATGGATAACATTTTGAGAAGGATGATGCTTGTTGCAACTTAATGACTAAGACATTTGGCATAAGGATACTAGCATTCCTATGAGGAATAAAACAAGGATGTGTACGTGACACAACCTATAAGGTTTATGAATCCACTAATGCAAATGAAGTCTATAAGTTACAATGGACTAATCAATGTGATTGATTGAGTACAAGCAACTCAAAATTGGATCTTTACTTTGATAATATAGTCAAAGGGTTTGACTGGTATGTCAAAGATAAAGAAGGGATCTGTGATTTAGTGGGAGCGTGTTCACATTCCACATATTGATGTGAAATGGAAATGTTCTAGATTGGAAATACAAAAGTGGAAATTATATTTAAGGAAGATAGAGATGTTTCCTATGTGATAGGAATAGAGATCTATAGAGATAGTTCTCAAAAATCTCTTGACCTGAAAAGAGAGAGCATACATTGGCAATCTGTACTGAAGTGTTCAGTATGCACAGATTCAGTGGGAGAAAACTTGTCCATGTTACATGGAGTTAGTATCCCAAGGCCAAGTGTCCAATTCTTATGAAGAATGGGAACACTAAGAATAGATATGGATCTATCATGTATGTAATCATCCCATTATCTTGCATGTATGACATGGCAAGAATAAAATGCATTCATCATCTTGTATGTAAGACATGGCAATATGATGTGCTCATCCTGATAACTCGTATGTGGGACATGACGAGTGGATGTCTGTCTGTTTCTAGTAAGGGTTACTGGAATACCATGAGAACTTGATAAGTGCTTGTGAAGTACTAGTTCTATGGAGATAATGAAGAGTTCGATGTAAAGAGTTACATTGATGCGAACTTCCGAAAGGACAGAAAATTAATCGCAAAATATACATAAGATGTATAAAAGTGAAAGTTTGTTGATAATTGGAAATGTTCCAATAAAGCCATTTAAAAGGGAAATGCCGAGTATCTGTGTGTTAGAGAACAGCAGTGGATACTATATGGATCTGAAAGTTCATAGGATGAACTTATATTCCACTCATTGATGACAAGTCTGGAATCCTTGATCATGCAATGTGGCTAAAGGTTAGCAAATGGAATTCTAGATCACATATTACGGCAACTCCATCTCATACGTGTGACGTACAGTGAAGAGATGCGAGACATGCAATTTGTACAGACTTTGGCAAGGTGTTGTCATTACTCACTATGTTGGCACTAGAGCACAGTAACATGTGGGACATGTTTGAAGATCACTATGAATATGATTCAAAGGTGATTGGCTCGCAGTGCAAGTGGGAGTCTGTTGGTATGTATGCCCTGTGAGCCAATCATGTGATAATTGGTGGGATACATTAAGATTGATTTGATAAACATAAAAGGCGAGCTTCCAATTCTTTCTGGTTCAGTCATATGAGATAGTGATAGAACAAATTGAATGTCTAAAGAATGACAGTACTCAATGACGTATGCTTTCAGGTTAAGGACCTGAACGATGAGATCATACGGATGCTAAGAGTTTGTACATTCTTGTTATGTCCCTAGTCAGATGTCATTGTGGAAGGTAGATAGACAACAATGACACACAAGACTAGATTGTGGTGTTGGTTGATGACAGAATCTCATTAGTCATGATATAGAGATATCAAACCAAACACATAGGTACCTGTTAGAGAACAAGGTACCGGACAGACCCACCGTGAGTTTGACACATGGAACCATGAGATGGTAGTCACAGTCAGTACTCACAGTGATGGTGGTGAGTGTGATTCTTAGACCTGAAATCACTGCACTCAACACATGTCGTTGGGCACACTTTGACATCATCAAACGCAGTCCTGAAACATGGGTTGTTATAAAGGTGATGATTGGGTGGCTTTGACACATGGGGCTTTTGAGGGGTGAGTGATAGATATGGGATTTGTCCCTCCTGAGGGAGTTTGATATCCATGGCCACTTGATGAGTAGGATTGAGAAAGGCGTGCACGCATGTGTGAATCAGTATATGATACTGATGTCATACATATCTCTTCCAGTCTACTCTGAGATCAAGGAAGTGAATGAACGTTGACAGTATGACTGTTCCATGCCTTGAGTTCATTCGGGATATCAGTGACAAAGGAATTATACATTTGATGTAACACCATTCACGGATTGTAGGATGAAAGTTGTTTTCCAACTTTCTACTTTCACTTGGGTAGCACTGATGTGTGACTAGGCACCGCTCTTTGCTTGTGAAGTCATAAGTGTTATGGACTTTCACTGCCAACGTGAAATGGACCTGCAGGGTCACACACATAGGATTTAACCTGGAAGAGGAGTTTTGTCCACAAAGCAATGTTTAGATTGTTACTAAAGGAGTTTAGTAGTTCAATTAAACACTCAGTCAGTCGATGACTCAATATCATATAGTTCAAGGTGTTGGACGCATTGATTGGAGTATCGGATTGATTGAAATCGCAATTGACTGATTTTGTCCAACCTGTGCTCCCAACCGATCGGCTCATGTGATGAACCGGTCGGCTGAGGTGCTGAACCGGTCGGCTGGAGTGTCCAGGCCGATCGGCTCATGCCCAGGTTGAAACGACCGGTTCAAGGGTTGAACCGATCGGCTCAACTGGTGCAACCGACCAGTTGGGAAAGTCATGTCGGCAAGAATTTTCCTTTCGTTTAAAATTGCCCAATTCGATTGGGAATAATATTGGTATTCGATACCAATTGGGAAAGAAACAAGGAAAGTCTTTTTGAGCCGGATTAGGACCATGAACCGATCGGTTCAGGGAACCAACCGATCGGTTGGAGTGCCCCAAACGATCGGCTCAGGTCCAACCGATCGGCTCAATGGCCGAACCGATCGGTTCAGTTATGAACCGATCATTTCAAGTTGCGAACCGGTTGCCTTTTGTGGAAAATTCTCGAACCCTTCTACTCCTGCTTTAGTCCCGCATTGCCCGGGATGGAGAACCCTGTCCCATGACTCTCCTATATATATAGGGGGTATTGGGGGCTTCTCACAGTACAGCTCAGTGCAACCAGTTGCTCTGCAAGTTGTCGTTCTCTCTGGTTTTGGTAACCGTGAGAGAGCCCGAGCAAGTGCTTCCCGCAAAAGGGAGGTGCAGCAAGGGAAGGACAACTGCAGTTGCAATAGGAGGCAGGAGAGCGTGTTGGCGACTAGTACGTCAATAGGAGGGTGCGACTCCTTCCACTTCCTTGTGGGACAAGGAGAGTGGAGTTCCAGGTGGTCCGTGTGGACTACTACAGAGGCGGGAGGACACTTCCGCTTAGGAGGACAACTGTCATCCGACAGTCCGGTTCGAGTAGGAGTTGTCAGTCCTGGTGCGACCAGGAGCTGCACAGACACCGTCGAAGTCTGGAGTTGAAGACCGTGCATTGCGCGAGGTATTGTCGCCGAGCAAGCCTCGGGACAAGGTATGATTCCGCAAACCATCCTTTCCTATTATATAGACGTTGACGCGTTTCCTTGGTATGGGTTTGGGGAGAAATTTTTTGTTTCCGCTGCCTTCTCTGTCTCCCCTAAAACCCAACATTTCCCACTAAGTTGAATCAGATTTCTTCTTATGGAATAGAGTATGAGATATGGAAAAAAACTATGTGTCACTTATGACGGGACAAAGCAAGTGAAGGAAAGTAGAGTTTGTTTTGTCAATGAACTCTTTGAAGGCCTAAAAATGGAAAAGGTGGAGAGCGTGTCTTAAATGTTCTCAAGGCTCAACACCATTGTTAATTGTCTTTCCGTCCTAGGTCATGTCATGATCAAGGAAAGGTGAACTCAAAAATTCCACATACTCTTCCTCATTATTGGCAAACATAAGTGTCTACCAAAGAAGAAACAAAGTCCCTCTTTGACATCCACATTGAAGAACTCATAGGAAAACTTCAATCCCATGAAATTATACTCGACCAACAATAATAAGAGGTGCTTGAAGGGAAGAATCAAAAGAAGAAGGAGATGGTCATCGCTTTCCATGATTCATCAAGTTACAGATCCTCTCAAGTCAAAGAATATTTCATTTATTCTAAAGGTAGATTCTACAAAGGCAAGTCTTCTTCCTTCACCTGATTCTTCAAATGTGGAAAGAAGGGTCACTTCAAGGATGATTTTCCGCAAGCCAACAAGATCCATCATCACAAGATAGGGGAATAGGAATACAACAAGAAGGATAAATGACACAAAATCTCTAGTGACTCCTTAAACTCAAGCTCAAGTGAAGATTCTAGTGAAAGTTCTAGCTAGAACTCTAGTGAATGTGGAGAATGTCACTTGTCTCTCATGGTAGTTCAAATAAACACTCTAATGAGGTAAATCTAAACTCTTTAGACAAACAAACCTTAATTTTCATTGTTCATGATACACGTGCATCTCTTAAGTTTACTAAGCATAAAAAGAAAAAGCTTGCTAATATTGTTGATAACTTGCATGAAGAAAAAATGAACTTGAACATGTTAATATTTGATTGCGTGATGATGTTAACAATCTTCAAAACCATTATCTTAAACTTGACCTAAAATTCAATGGTTCTGAAATAGAAAACAATGTTTATCTCTGACAAGTAGGTTCTCTTAAACTTGACAACAATAGCTTTCTTGTTAAGATTATATTTTTAGAATGTCAACCTTTAATGCATAGTTATAAGAAGGGCATGCAAAAATCGTGAATTCTCTTATGCTTAATATTGATGTTCTTATAATTGAAAATGAGGACAAAGATTTTGTTTTGTAAGAATCATAATCTAAAAATAGTGTTTATCATTTTAAGATAACTATTCTTGAAAAAGAAAATTCTTCCTTGCTTGCTAACATCAATGTTCGTGAATCTTGTTATAGTTCTACTAGTATTGATAATAATGTTATTTCTCTTCATATTAAAAAAGATTCTTATATGACTTACGATTTTTTCTTAGAAACCAATATTTTGCATGCTAGAGATGATATATATCAACTGTCTTCGACTATGACTTCTCTTATGCATGATAATCATAGTTTTAGATCTTCTTTTAAAAGACTATTAGATGGTGAAAAGAATCTTAATCATATCCTATACCATACTACTAAAAAATGGGTATATATGGTACTAGACTTGATTGATGCCAAGGGAAAAACAAAGACAAAGGATCTCCAATTTTCAATGGAGAATGATATGGGTACATGTAATAATTGTAATAAAATTGGTCATTATTATACATATTTCCCCTTTAGATAGGTACACAAAAGAAATATGACTTGGGATGCTAAGGTAACCCCACTCGACCCAAAAAAATGATTGGGGACCATTTCATCTTTCTTCTTGCAGTTACCATGAAAATGGATGGACATGAGATATTGATTTGTAAATTGGCTTCTCAATTCACATAAAAGAATAAAGTTGAGAAGTGTATGGGATGGAAGCAAGTGGGTAAAAAATGTTAAAAATAGAGGTAATCAGATTCTTACTCATATCCAATAATTGCTGGATTTTGTGAAATATGTATGCACTTTACATATGTGTTTTGAGTCAAAATTGGTATGGTGTGATTCTCATCACTTCCTGCTCAAAAATTGCATCTGATGCTTTCATAGTGCAATAACAACTTTTTATACTTGTTTCTATATTATTTGTATTTTTATCAAGCCTCTAGATATCTTAAAAATGTGTGTCTTTGGAATGTAGTTGTTGTCGATCGAGTTTGTCCTAAGGGAACTCAACCAACACACATGGTTTTGGTTTTCCAGAAGTTGTTGTTGATCGATTTTGTCTAAAGGAAACTCAACCGACATACACCAACGTGGTCTTGCCAACACCTATTGTCTACCGAGAATTTCAACCCAGAAACTTGTCTGAAAACATTGTACACTGAATATACAAATGGTTTATTGGATGAGAACTTTTCTCTCAACTAGACTTTCTCAACTAATAACCTTATCCTATTCCATGCACCTTGGTACCTTTATATGATATGCATATCTACATGTTTTAGATAGCCTATAATGCAGACAACTTGATCTTTTGAATTTCTCTATATTTGTATTTGTATATCTTGCAATTACTTGTCTTGAATTTTTATGCATGCCTTTGGATCTCTTGGTTTTCATATAAATTGCTATCACTATTCTCTAACTTGCTACATCTATCTAGTTGTATATCCTCTTAGATGCAATTTTGAGTTTCTTAGTGGTAATCATCTTTTGGTAATGATGCATATCTTCTAATGAGCAATATCCATTCATGCTTTTTAAATTTCATATTCTTTGTATTGATATTTTTCTAGATCTACTCATAGCTTGATCTTATCTTGTGCATCATTTTCTATGATGTAGATCCAACAACTAGTCCTACTTTGTGATATAATCCACTAGTAGTCCATCTCCATATAGTTCTAGTTTTGTTTAATGAATGGTGTCCAACTATATGCTATGCTTGTATCATGTTTCATACACACTCAAAATTGCTCTTTGACTTATATATCTACTATCTTCAGTTATTTTCTTGCATAGAATTGCCTTTATAATTTCTAGAATTACATCTAGTGTTGTTCAATTGTATGTCTTGATTTTCTATATATACATTTCTTGGACAAGCCCTTAGTTTTTGCTCTTCTACTTCCTCTTTTTAATAAGTTGAGTTTTATCTCTTCACAACCCCACTTTTTGAAATGACAAGGGGGGGAGATGTGTGTTATCAAAAGGAGAGAAGACATATATATCGAACATATATGAGGAGAAGACATAGTTCCTATAAATGTTATGAAAGCAAACCATGCATTAGAAATAGAAATTGAGGGGAAGTATACGAACTCAATTTGCATAAATTGAGGGGAGAATTTGTACTCAAGTTATTGAAACACCTAGGTTTATCAAAAGTTATGATTTTATTTATCTTATTTAAAAATCTTTCAATTCATTATGGAATTGTTTTTCATCTTCAAAAAGGGGGAGAATGTTAACTCAAGGTCTAAATTGAATAAACCCCTTTTTTGATGATGAATAAAGCATTACATTTATTTGTGTCTAATGCTTCTACTTTAGTGATTTCATATTAGATAGACACACTACAAATGTCTAAACTTGCACATCCAAGTTTGAAGAAAATCAAGCCATATAAGAATATAAATCAAGACTAAAAAAATAGAGTTTTCTGCTTAGATATTTACTTTAAATCACTTGAAATGATTGCAAGACATGTAATTAAACTCAAAATTGTAATAGAACTAATTATGATATATTATATTTCACTTTGGAGGACTTGGCAAAGTTTAACATTGGTGGTCATATTGATCAAGTTTTCCCTAAGGTAACTCAACCAACATCCCTTGATAGGAACCACTATCAGCTAAGTTTCTTATTACTACATAAATTAAATGACCAAAGCAACTGGGTAGACAAAGAGTCTTGTCGACCAAGTTGTTTGTGGGTCTAACTCGAATGATAGCCTTGTCGGCCAAGTTATCCTTATACCTAATTCAACTGATAGACATTTTTGATGTGCAAAACATAGCCATTGAAGAGAGTCACAAAGTGAAATGTATTCTTTAGACTCTCCCCAAAATGGGTAGAATTCATCCTAATTTGTCTAATGACTAGGAGGCATCCTCAACTATAAATAGGACTCCTTAAGATTCATCCAATGTTATCCAAGCACTACAAAGGTCCCTAATATATAGTTGAGAGATATTAGCCTTCGAAGATCCTCCATCCACTCTCATGAGCTTAATCACTGGCTACATCCATTAGAGTGAGTTGGGAATTTGTAAGAGAGCTAGTCTTACATGCATATTTTGTGAGGATCTTGCTTCGTCCACCTTCCAATCTCTCTTTCTTCCATGAAGATGAAGAGGGGAAGAAGAATAAGGGAAGGAGTCCCTTGGTGAAGGTGAAGTCAAAGGAGGAAGATCAAAGATAAGAGTGGGTAAGACCTTGAAGGCCTAAGACTCATTGCAAGAGTGGGTTAGGGGCTTGGAGAAGGTTGAAGACTCATTGAAAGAGTAGGTAAGTCATTGGTAAGGCAAAAGATTTTTGGTCATGGATATGTTAAGTCCTTTGTAATGGTGATTGGCTCTTTGATCTGAAAAGGAATGCTAGTTTAGCCTTAGACCTATAAAAATGTGGTCTTATATTGTAACTCTTATAATCGAATATAAGGAGTGAGATGTGGTTGAAAATCATAGATATTGATCAATTTAGGTAGTGGATGTGCTTATCCTAGTTTAGAGGTTGGAACCTCTATAACTGACATGTATTTTGGTGCTTGTTCAGTATCTTTGTCCCTTAGTATGCATGTTTAGATGCAATCAAATTTCATACTTGCAATACTATCTTTGGAAATATCTTGAAGGTCTAATGAGTTTTGTTTAAGTGCTTTTATCTTTATTCAACCCAACCCCCTAGAGCCCATCATAGATCCAACACATACAACACATTCATTTTAATTATTGAATAGATAAGAATAAAATCTAGTAAAGTGAGATCTAATAACATTAATATCATTATTAATATTTCCATCAATAAAGAGACCTTTAATTTGATTAAATATTCTTCTAGTCTTTAATGAGGCATAAACACATGGTATTTGCATCCCCCTCTCTCAGCCATTGTACCCTAGATATTTTTTCTTACAAGTGTTTCTTTAATTAAGGATGCCTTCTTGACAATTTATCTTTTATTGAAAGTCAATTTGTAATGACCCTGGATTTCTAAATTCTCAAAACCCCATGGGGATGAGAAGACAAAATCTGAAAACATTAACAAATTGTATCAAAGTGCATTGCGGAAGCAATATGCACATGAATGAACATTCAACTATAACATACATCATAACATTCTCAACATTCAACATGTATATAATTACAACATTAGTTATTACAACATGAATTACAATTACATGTTGAAAGGAGATTTACATGTCTATGAACATGTATGCTAATCAGGATCTACATAATAGGTACAACATGTACAACTTTCTGACATCCTGTACTTTTGTCCCGTGCTAGCTTTGAACCTAAAACATACATGTAATAATGAATCAACACACAAGGTGTCAAGTACATGGGTAGAAAGATACGTATATTTATGGTTTTCATAATTTGGAAAGATTTGCATAAAGAAAGGAAGAAAATCATAGAGAACATTTCTTGATTAAGCGAAACCAATTTTATTCATTTTTCAAGATGAATTGCATTACTAAGGTTAACTAGTACCAAAACATATATATTGGGCCCATCCCCATGTACCGAGTACTCTAGAGAAACTACCCGTACACTGTGTGCTCTAGGGAGGTGTACTAGTCAACATTAATCCATTCCCTCATAAGGGGGATAACGAACACCTTAAATAACTACGAAGCATCTACTCATAATTTATGTTTTCAAGTGACAAAACAATGAGTACTACATAGCAATACTACATCCAATATTTGCAAATAGAAGATGACATACATACATATCATGGTTGCAAGCAAGAAAATAGTAGTCATATACTTAAATAAAACCCACGTACCCGAGTTCAGAGATTCCTAATGTGTTCGTCTCATCTACTATTTTAGCCACTAACCGATTAATAGCAAATTAATCATCATTAATACAAGGTTCACCATAATTAATGGTATCTAGGTCCAAATTAGGGTTTAGGCCAAACCTATGTTCAAAATGACCTTATTTGATTTATGCTACTTTTGTACCGGTATAGATGTCATTATTTAGGTTTGATTCAATTTTCATATTTTTCTGATGATCGGTCTATTTTCTAGAATTAATATGAGGCTAAAAGCATTTATTCATGATTTAATGAGAAAACACCCTCTATTTAGGTAAGTTACCCAGATCAGAGTCCAAAATTGGGTTCCAAAAATCATTAGGTTTTCTATAAGAATTTTCTGATAATTTATCTCAACTGGTTACTAATTATTCCATTTGATGAACCAAAAAAGAGGTATTATCATCTAAATTTGAAATATTCAAAAAGGCTATCTTAAAGGTCTGATCTAAATAGATAGTAAGTAAGGGAACATTATTATGAGTCTGGGGATATTTTGAGGGGATTTTTAGGACAAGGGAGCTATTTTTAGGTCATTTTCTAAGAAAAGGTCATTTTCTAAGAAAAAGTCATTTTCTAAAAACCAAACATATTTACCTTACAGTAGGGTCCCACTATCTGGGATGTCAATCGTGGATCGGGCCAACACTTTCAGTGTAAGAGGACCTCTCTGATGTAGAATTGAACCATTACGGTTCAACATGTTAGTCGATTGGATTCGCCGACCTTGACCTCCTCGTCTATTTTGTCCTCAACTCCGTGTGAGTCCTTGTGTAATGGTGTCTCCGTGGACACGAGCTTCGGCTGAGTTTGCAGTATGGAACCCACAGGTTGATAGCCCCCCATACCCTGACTTTGTCATAGATCCTGGGGAAACCTTCAACACCTTGGCTCCTCAACTGATCTCCCGATCTTGATCCTTGTAGTTGATAGGATCCAACACCTTGACAATCTAAGCTTGCAGCACTGGAGAACCACTACAAGAAAGGATAAGAGGAGGACACTGTTGGATTATGGTTAGATGTCTGTCTGACATGGGTTCTCTAGGATCAGGCTACTAGATGTGAGGTTCCTTCTAATAACTGTGTCATCCATCCTCAGGGAACTACATCTCGCTAATGTCCTTGATGGTGGCAGTAGTGGTAAAGCATGGATATAAAGGTGGATCTGAGTTTCATGATTTTACTCCACATTGTCCCTTCACCTCTATTTCTACTCCTAGAACCAACACAAAGGCACCGCAGACCCAAAACACATCACATATATGTCGACATCCCGTCTAGAACTTGGACTTCAATGATAGTGAGAGGGGATTTTGATGAGCATCCAAGACACCAGTTGGAAGGAGAGGGGGAACTGAAGGGATTTATGGAAGCACTAGGGTCATTCCCCTCTTCAATTTCCAGTCATTTTCCTCCGTCATATCCCACTTTCTTCTCACCATTCCAATGTCAGACCTAGTGGACATGATGTGTCAAGACAGTTATGGATATCATTGCTCTCTCTCTTTCACACCCCAAAACAGGGATTGTTAGGTAGGTCATCATCTCTCGAATGTTTTGGATCACACACATAAAGTTGATCGCCCCCACAACCTATGGAGATGAGAGGCAACGAGCCTACAATATTAGGATCTAGGAGATGAG
This sequence comes from Alisma plantago-aquatica, assembly GCA_963693085.1. Lineage (NCBI taxonomy): Eukaryota > Viridiplantae > Streptophyta > Magnoliopsida > Alismatales > Alismataceae > Alisma > Alisma plantago-aquatica. The sequence continues at coordinate 425,538,962 of OY856409.1, forward strand.
GTCTCCATCACAGGATCAACAATGACCATGCCCTAGATCGTGCCACCCTTGCTATCTATGCGGTAGTGACATATCAATGTCACAACCATCAATATTTCTTAGCTACTATAGTCATTGATGTGCATATCATTAAAACCTAAATAACTTATCATATATGTATCATTTCCTCATCAAAACCTAAACAATGGTTGATCATCACGTAATCCACCATCTAATAAGGATTAATACCAAACACCTATGTATAACTGCATGATATTAATCCTTATTAAAGATTCATGTATATGTATATTAAACTGCTCATTTCCACTATCCGCAAGGATTACTTTTCAAAGTCACACTTCAAGCTCCATCATTAAGCTGATTGGACTCATATATGTCATTGATTGGAAGCCTAACTTTTCAAGTAATCATGTATTCATTATTGAGTCATATTGATCATCACTATTGGTGTAACAAAGTTAAATAAATGGTATTATCTTTTACTAGGCCTTCAACCATAGTTTTCAGATATATTATTATTAATTTCTTGGGGTAAATCAATTGAGTCATATTCATGAACTTCAATATAATATCAAGAAAAGAAACCCAAAAATTTGGGTTATCACATTAACCCCACCTTATTTTGAAATTTTTCATCGAAATTCATCCAATATCATGTTGGTTGTGATATCTAGGAGTCCAACTTTGCATAGGTCACCACTTCTAGGTTCTAATACCCTCATAAATTTGGATAATCCTAGGATGGATTAGAGCACCTAGGGTGTAACCACATGACCTTATAGAGATGGATGTGTAATTTAAGTAGTTCGATCATAATTTGACATTCTAATATTTTAGAATTTGCATCCTCATAGTCCCTTAAGGATAAGCATTTTATTCATGAAGTTAAGAAGGTACCACTCAAGGTTTCATATTTCACCTTACTAATCATACTTTTAATGCCAAGGTTTCATGCCATTATTTATTGGAATTGTTGAACTTAGCATCTTTAATGTGGTTTATGATCAACATCATACTAGGCTTTCAACATTATAGTGGATTGATCTTTGTAATTAAATATTAGGGTTTTCATTCAATTTTATTGGAGTTATCCTCCAACTTAGAAGAATCTATTAAGAAGGATTTAGGTTAAGAACTATATTTTGAGATCATGAAATTTATGATCCAAAGAGATCGTTATTTTGATCTCATGATTTCAACTTACATCTTTCATATATGATATGAAGGGAAAGAGAATACACAAAGTCAAATTTATCATTATTTCAAAGTTATATCTTTCATGTATGGTAGGAGGGGGAATAGAATAGGACAAGCTCGTCTAAGTTTCTTTTCATACGTAATAATCCTTATAACTCAAGTGAGGTTTCTAGCATCATATATTAAGAAAGAGATAAGGAGGCAAAAACATTTATGATTATCTTATGCACAAGGAATTTTACTCTCAGAACCAAAGTTTCATATATCACCTCACTTGCAGCTAATGATGAGATTCATAAACACATGTCACTTGAGCTAGGACCTAACTCAATAAGAAGGATTGATCTTCTCATTATGAGTCACCTAGCAATCATTTTTTACCCAACTCTCACATATTGGATGGAATCATGCAAAAAGGACTCAACTCATCTACTCAGGAGTAACCCAGCTTAGGACACATCATTTCACATGTATCTCTTATTTTTCATATACTATAGGGTAGGTATTATGGCCCTCTCCTTGTGGGTCTCACTCTTTCTGGAGTTCACTACGTATCTTGTCCTAACACTGGAGATCCTCCTTTGTAAAAGATCTTGAGCCTCATGCATATTCAACCTTGTCTTGACTTAGATAGCCTTATGTAAGAAAATCCCACACACTTTAACTATCGATACTTAGCTCAAATTTTCAAGATTAGATTCAGACCCTATATAACTTTGATCTCTATAAGAAACTTATATAATCATGGATCAAACTCAGATAAAATTATCCATGATTATATCATTTATCATTCTATTGTCTATCTATCTATCAAATATCATTAAAAGACTCTAGACATATAATCTATACTACTCTCTCTTCTAGACTGATGTCACTCCCATTCACTTAGGTTGCATGAACACTAACTACTCTCCTATGCAAGGAACACATTTTTATATTTACATATATAGAATAAAATGTCATATACTTTTCTCCAAGAAGAATATGTTAGAGAAAATTGTTGAGGCTCGAGCCAATTGGAAAACAAAACCAAATTAGCAAAATCAAGTATTCCACACACAGTAGATAGTCCAGTGCCATGTCACCTAGTAAAATGGTGAGAACATGGTGTAGACAAGTGTTGCTACCCAAAACATACGAGCTCTATATGGAAAGGGTTTCAAACACTTGTGTAAACCTAGTTCTCAAACATCTAGGTTCTAACTTATAGGCTAAGTCAAATCCAATTCATATAGAACAACTTACTAAGTTTCTAGGGTTTTAAGTGAAGGTGATAATTAGTTTGTGTTTCATGGTGAGAAATTGTTAGGTGTAGCTATTGTTCATGCTCTGATACCAACTGTAGCATCCCCAGATTTCTAACTTCTCAAAACCCCATGGGGATGAGAAGACAAAATCTGAAAACGTTAACCAATTGTATCAAAGTGTGTTGTGGAAGAAATATGCTCATACACAAACACTCAACTATAACATAAACCATAACACTCTCAACATTCAACATGCATATAATTACAACATGATTTATTACAACATGAATTGCAATTACATATTGAAAGAATATTTACAAGTCTATGAACGTGTATGCTAATCAGGATCTACACAATAGGTACAACATGTACAACTTTCTCACATCCTGTACTTTTGTCCTATTCTATCTCTATAACTAAATCATATGTGAAACAACAAATAAACACACAAGGTGTTGAGTACATTGGTAGAAAGATACATATATTTATGGTTTTCATAATTTGTAAATATTTGTAGAAAGAAATGAAGAAAACCATAAAAAACATTTCTTGATCAGGAAAAATACGCCAATTTTATTTATTGTTCTAGATAAATTGCATTACAAAGGTGGGCTAGTACCAAAACATATATATTGGTCCCATCCCCGTGTACTGAGTACTCTAGGGAAACTCCCCGTACACCGTGTGCTCTAGGGAGGTGTACTAGTCAACATTAATCCATTCCCTCATAAGGGGGGATAATGAACACCATAAATAACTACAAAAATTTACTCATAATTTATGTTTTCAAGTGACAAAACAACGAGTACTACATAGCAATACTACATCCAATATTTGCAAATAGAAGACAACATACATACATATTATGATTGCAAGCAAGAAAATTGTAGTCATATACTTAAATAAAACACATGTACCTGAATTCATAGATTCCTAATGTGTTCGTCATCATCTACTATTTTAGCCAAAACCTGATTAATAGTAATTAATCATCATTAATACAAGGTTCACCAAAATTAATGGTATCTAGGTCCAAATTAGGCTTTAGGCCAAACCTACATTCAAACTTACCTTAACTAATTTATGATACTTTTGTACTGATCTAGATGTCATTATTAAGGTCTGATTAAATTTTCATATTTTTTCGATGATCGATCTATTTTCTAGAATTAATGAGGCTAAAAGCATTTATTCATGATTTAATGAGAAAAGACCCTCTATTTAGGTAAGTTACTCAGTTCAGAGTGCAAAATTGGGTTCCAAAATTCATTAGGTTTCTATAAGAATTTTCTAATATTTTTTCTCAACTGGTTACTAATTATTCCTTTTGATGAACCATGAAAGAGGTATTATCATCTAAATTTGAAATCTTCACAAAGGCTATCTTAAAAGTTTGATCTAAATAGATAGTAAGAAAGGGAACATTATTCTGAGTCTGGGGGTATTTTGTGGGGATTTTTAGGACAAGGGAGCCATTTTAGGACATTTTCTAAGAAAAGGTCATTTTCTGAAAACCAAACATATTTAACATGCAATAGGGTCCCATTGTTCTGGGATGTCAATCATGTATTGGGCCAACTCTTTCAATGTAAGTGGCCCTCTCTGACACTGAATTGAACCAGCCCAGTTCAACGTGTTAGTCGGCTATATTGTTCGACCTCAACCTCCTCGTCTATTTCATCTTTGACTCTGTGTGAGTCCTTACAAAACGACGTCTTTGTGGCCACGAGATTCGGTCGAGTTTGCAACATGAAAATTATGGGTTGATAGCCCCCATACCCTGACTTCATCATAGATCCAAGAGAAATCACCGAAACCTTGACTCCTAAACTGATCTCCTGATCTTGATCCTTGTAGTTGACAGGGTCCAACACCTCGACAATTTGAGCTTGCTACCCTAGAGCACCACTGCAGGAAAGGAGAAGAGGATGACAGTGTTTGATTATGGTGAGACCTCTATTTGAGGTGGGTGCTTCAGGATCAAGCTACTGAATATGAGGTTCCTTCCAAGCATTGTGGCATCCATCCTCATGGAACTACATCTCTTCAATGTCCTTGATGGTGGTGGTAGTGGAAAAGTATGGCTATAAAGGTGGATCTGAGTTCTAGGGTTGTACTCCACATTGTCCCTTCACCTCCATTTTTGCTCCCAGAACCAACACAAAGGCACTGCAGACCCAAAACACATCAAAGATACATCGACATCCCGTCTAGAACTTGGATTTAAGTGGTGGTGAGAGGGGATTCTGATGAGAATCCAAGACACCAGTTGGAAGTAGAGGGGGGATACTAAAGGGATTTATGGAAGCACTATGGTCATTCCCCTCTTCAATTGCTACTCATTTTCCTATGTCAATGCCCACTTTCTTCTCATTGTTCCAATGTTAGATCTAGTGGAAATGTTGTGCCAAGATGGTAATGGGTATCACTTCTCTCTCTCTTTCACACCCCAAACTAGGGATTCTTAGGTAGGTCCTCATCTCTCATATTTTTGGATTGCACGCATAAAGATGATCGCCTCTGCAACCTATGGAGATGAGATGCAATGAGCCCACAATATTAGGATTTAGGAGATGAGGTCTCAATTGTCAGATCAACAATGGTCACGCCCTAGATCATGACACCCTTTCTAACTTTGTTTGGGATAGAAATATCAATGTCACAGCCATCAATATTTCTCAACTACTATAGTGATTGATGGACATATCATTAAAACCTAAATAACTTATCATATATGTATCATTTACTCATGAAAATCTAAAAAATGGTTGATCATCACTTATTCCACCGTCTAACAAGGATTGATACTAAAACCTATGTATAGCCTCATGATATTAATCCTTATTAAAGACTCATGTATATGTATATTATACTGCTAATTTCCACTATCTTTAAGGATTACTTTTCAAAGTCTCACTTCACGCTCCATCATTAAGTTGTTTGGACTCATATATGCCATTCATTGGAAGCATAACTTTTAAAGTAATATTGTGTTCATTATTGAGTCATATTGATCATCACTATCAGTGTAACCAAGTTTAATAAATGGAATTATCTTTTACTAGTCCTTCAACCATAGTTGTCATATATATTATTATTAATTTGTTGGGGTAAATCATCTGAGTCATATTCACAAACTTCAATACAATATAAGGAAAAGAAACCCTAAAATTTGGGTTATCACACAATTCTTTAAGTTGTTTGTACATGGGATCCATATCAGAATTGACTTATGCCTCCCAAGCAACAACATTAGCAATATGCGCTTCATCAAATAAATTCCAAACAATAGTCTGGTTCCATTCTTTCAATTTCATTTTCAAGGTATAGAGATTCCTATAAACTTTATACATAGAATACATGACACCTTCATGATTCCACACCTATTTAACAAGATCCATAAAATAATCTCAATTTTCCCAGACATTAATAAACCTGAAAGGAGATCTAAACATTCTAGAGTGACCCATCTCCATAGAGATAATTTTATTATCACTGGTAGTATTAGAACTGATATGTCCAAGAATATCAAAGTTGAGGGTAAGGAAGTTATAATTATAAAGGATTCTATCGATTTTTATAGTAGAAAAATTAGAAAAATGTTTATGGTTGTCCCATGTGAAAAAGGGACCCTACATATCCAGTTTAAAAAGGCCACGGTTAAGTACACACACATAAAAATAATCTATAGAACTTTTAGTTGGAGGATGTATCCCAATCTTCTCCTTCTCTTTTCTAACAACATTGAAATCACCTAGAATAACTCAGGGAATATTGACATCTTTATAAAGTTCTATAATAGAATCATGTAAGTGTGCTCTATCAAAATCTACATATGGCCATAAATCATAGTTATGTTAAAAACAAATTATACTAGACTGCAACATTAATAAATTGATCAGATCCATTGATTTTAGCAAAAGCAAAAGAATTTGAATTCCAGAGACTGAAAACTCAACCTATAACATGGGAGTTATGGTTTTCTATCTGAATATAGTCTTCAAAAATTTGTTCATAAAACTTTCAATTCTTTCCCTTCTAAGGGTCATCTCATTGATGATCACAATATCACTCCTCAATCTTCCAGTCTGCTCTTAGACACCAATAGTTTTTTTGTTGAATCCCCTGACATTCTAGGAGGAGATGTAAAAGAGACGATTGCTTTAATCACTTTGGTTTCTGAGATGAAAGCCTTGTCTAGTTTATTTTCTTGATCACTTAAAGACCATCGTGATTGCTATGTATAGAAGAGAACATTAGTTTGTGAAAGATACTAGTACTTTCCTTCTTACTACATTCATGGGAGGTGATTTAGTTGGTATATTCATCTTCTAATTAGAAGAAACAACAATATTTGCAACTTCAAATATTAGAATTGGATTAGAAGGAATATAAGACTTGCCATAATTCTTATGAATATAGGATAATAGCTCAACATTATGTTTAACTCCCACATGATGTAGAAATGTGACATGAATTTCTACAAACACCTCATGAACGTCACTACTATTCTTCATCTTCCAAACTTGATTTTCACAAGAGAATTTTGATAGGAGTAGCCAGAGAGTTACATTCTTCTTCTTCATGGTGAAAGAATGAGAGCTTAGAGAAAAAATTGGGATTCCATTCATGAAAACAAATCTACTCTATGTGACTTTTCATCATCAGACTAGAGATAAATAGACACATGAAAATCATAGGAAGACATAACTATAATTCATATCCTTGTGTACTCAAATCTAGAGAATAATCTAGTCACATAATATACACATAATTAAGTACCGAGATATGAGTCATTCTTTCAAACATTATCTTATTTCATAGTTCAACATGTAGATTATAAATTCAAATCCAGATAGTAAATCTTTTAAAACAAGCTTCACTAGATCCTAACATGTCTTTCATCTAGAAATGATTGTTGAATGCTTATTTACAATCCATGGACCACCATTAAGGGCATACTCAAGGTTTTCACTCACTGAGAATCTAATGATGAATAAACCTTTCCCTCTTGAAGTGACTTCTATAGGTCTATGTGGATTTCAAAACTAGTGAAAATAAATCCAACATTTGTAGGTGTGTCATGATTCCCAAGACATATCCCGCTAAGTAATGTTTCCATTTTTACGAGCTCTCAAACACTTCAAAACCAAGATAACTATCTTAATATTCAAAATTTCCACAATTGTGCACCTTTGAGCATAGATCTCATCATCTTCTTTCACTCTGAAAAAACTCTTCAGCTCAGTTGAGAAGAAAGGGATGACATTAACTTGGTCTTGAACTTCAGATCACCCTTCTTTAGCCAAATTTCCCGATGTTCATGAGCCTAGGGGTGGTGGCACCCAATCACCACTCCATGTCTCCACTCCATCTCAACCATTCTTACTCAAGTTGAAACAACATTAACATGTATTTGCATCTATGTTATGATGGAATTTTAATGTCATGTGTTGATGTTGCCATTGGATTTTGAGTTACATAAACAAAATTGTTAGACAATTAATTGCAATAATATTGACTAGGGTTTGATCTTCATGTATGCTATGCCACATGTATTTAAATTACATAAGGTTGGATGAGTCTTCACATGCTTTTAGTGTGTTGGGTTGCTCTTGTAAGATTATCAAATTGGTTATACTACCATATGACAACAATTATTTAGTCCCTTATTAGTATATTTCTTATTTCAAATATCAATTAGACTTGTTGTCATATGGATCAACATTGGTATCCTAGTAGGTTTCTAATTAACAATCATGGAGATCCATTGATGTATTGGCATAAGATAGTGGTGATTCATTGAATGATCATATTCTAAAATGGAATCACCAATTGTCTAAATTTACCTAGGATATTTTTGGAACAAATATGATAATACGTGAGCATTCTACACTAGTTTTCCTTACATTATTGATTTATTTGGGTCACAATCATGACATTTTATTGGTAGTAAACTATCTTATATAATAATTCAATATGAAATCACTATAAATGTGGTTGGTTTTTAGGCATGATCAGGGATGATTTCTTAGCAGTTACTACCCATACATATTCTTAATGCCTATGAGCACTACTAGTTCAGACCATTTTCCAAAATACAATTTGGAACCCCATTGGTCTAGCACATTTTATACGACATTGCATTAATCAATTAGTAATTTTCCCATTTAAGCAATGTATACTTATTGCATTAACCTGATTCATTTTGGAATCACTATTTATAAATAGGTACATGTATTTTTTGCTGACAATCATAATCATTGAACCTCCTGACTCAGTATCGGTTCCAATATACTTTGTTTGGAAGAAATTCCACACACATTAATCACCAAGGCTTATTGTTATATGCCTATCTTATTACTTTCAATGTTATGAATTTAATTTTGCATGCATAGTGGATATTAATTCAACATATTAATGAAAATTGGATTGACCACATGTCTAGAAATTTGTTTCCTCCTATTTTGGTTTCTATAATTTTTTTCAAATATTATTTACTAGTGACATTTTATATGATTCGCATGCCATACGAGCATGATCATTGCAGACTTCATTCCAAAGACTCGTTTGGAATCTCGATTTGTGTAGCTCAGTTGGATTGTAGTGCAATTTTCTATTAGATTTGGTTCCCTATTAGTGGTGTTGATTCATTTTAGTATCCAAATGCCTTTTAGAATAACCATTTGAATGGATTTTAGTATAATATTTGGAAAAACATTCTTGACTGGTGAATAAACTTCTTTGACATGGGTTCCATAGACATTTCTCTTAAAGTCTTGCTATTGTATGCCTATGTTATTAGTTTGACTTCCATGATTCCAATTTTGCATGTAAAGTGGTAATTAAGTCATGATTATGGTTATATTTTATTTGGTCACATGTAATTTTCAATATGCATTTCTTACTTCTTATTAATCAATTTTCGACCCACTATGTTGTATATTTATACCTTTTCTTGTGACACGTTGATATATATTTAATATATTAAGCTAGATTTACCTTTTTTGAAATTCCAAATAACTATGATATCCTAGACTTCTTCAACAACATTATTTCCTTCCTTTTAGTGCCATATAGACCACTAAGATTGAAGGTTTATCCTAATCCACTTTGAATCAACATTTATTGGGAATTTTACATTAGGAGTTGATCGTAATTGAACTTGTATCCAATATTTTTGTAATTAAACATATTGTTACTATAACAATAAATAATTAACAAAGTCATATTATAAATGTTTTTAGCTTGTTTTAGGATGGCGTTTTATTAATAAAGATCCATATATATATTTTATTCCATTTAAGAAGTCATGATTCATACTGTATTCCAAATTTTCATTTGTAATGTCCATTTCTGTAGCTTAATTAGTTGTCTACATTTGAAATTAGTTACGGTTCTCTATAACCACTGTAGAATGATTGAATTATCCTAATTAAGTTTGAAATCACCATTTGAGTACAATTTTAGGCATTCTTTTGGAATAATTCTATTCACTTAACATCTTACTTTAACATGGATTTCGTCACTTATTTGTTTGGCATACAATCTACATACATTTGCAACCAAATCCCTCTGTTTTATGATACTTTTATTAGTTATATTCTGATGATTTTGATTCTTCATGCATAGTGTTGATTCCGTGATGATGCCAATTATACTCAGATTAACCGCATGTCTAGATCCAAATTTTGGTCACATCAAGTTGAGAAGATTCTCACTCATTAGACTTTAATCATCATGTGAGGCATATATCCCTTCACTTTGTGCTAAGAAACAATTTTCATTGAGGATTTTTATTCCCTGGTCCTCATGTCTAGTTAGATTCTAGGGATGAGTAATATATTACTTTCCCCTGTTCATATACTCATGTACGCAACATACATTATGATAACAAAGAGTTCAAGCTATAAAACATGGTTCCATCAAACTACCAAGTTAGATGGGTGTGGATACACTTATAGAGCTTATTACCATGGTAGACACCAATATGAGTAAAAAAATATATGGTTCAATAATGCATACTCACCATGTGTTGAAATCAACTAATCTACTGTGGTTATTTTTAGCTTATATGGGAAAAAATTGTACTCAAAGAACCTGGGTAGAATCTTTTTAGACATCCTTGGATATGGAGTCATGTTATTACCACCATAGTTTCTATTTTCTTAAGTAAAATAATAATTAGGACTTTTCCCTTTGTTGTATAATTCATGATTGCTATTGTGTAACTTACCTATAGATACAATTAAATGAGTAGTTGTTGGATGACATAGGTAGCCACCTTTACATAGACAACTATGTGGCTACATGCAAGGTGAATGTTGCCTCTACATGCGACTATTAGAATAAGCCACATGAAGAAATGTCTAACAAAAAATTTCATACACAATTATCTATATAAATTGACATTATTTCAAGGTCGCATGCTTCATAAGCTCCATCTAGGTGTTATTCTTTGTCCAATTCATGCATGTTGCAATATAGCTTCCAAATCCAATTTTGTTAATTGGTTGCGAGAGGTTATACCCTAGCTCATGTTTTGGTAAATTATAGGATATAGATTTTCTAAATAGATTTGACGGAAACAAAAAATTGATGATCCACCTCTACTTGCACATGCAAGGTCTTACTACCTAGATGTGAGAAACTATACTTTAAAATGCCAATATCTGATAGTATTTGAAGGGGTCTACATGCTTATAATTCATCTTACTTCTAACTAATGGATTGACATGCTAAGCTAGTGGAATGGAATCTCCTCTTACATCGTTAAACAAAATGTGAGTATCATATTTTATATTACTAATATATGTGGACAAGTAGCCTATATTGGAGGCTCCGTGATAAGAACTATCTAGTCATCAAGTTAAGATTGGTGTTTGGGGCTCATTTTAAAGTCTTGAGACTTTCATTACTAAAATATAGGGTCTTCCAGCGGTCATCACCAATGAGAAGATTCTTCATACTCTATAGCAAGATGAACCATCAAATTCTTATCGACGTGATTTGGTTTGTTAAGGATTCACAAGGGTCATTACTTGACTTTTTAGGGAGCTGGGACACTATACTCATGTGGCCATATGTAGGGCTAGAAATTACTAAATGGCTAAAAAATAGGTAAGTCCTTGGTGACATGGTCCTTGAAGAATAATCAAAATATTGACAAACTAAATGTATATATTTTATTGGAGAAGATAGAAGCTGCCTTGTATTGATATAGTTTAGATAATGGGTCAAATGATAGATGTATATCTGAGAGTATAATGGAGTATATTTTTATAATTCTTTGTATTGAAATTTCCTAACCATAAGGCAACAAAAAGGAATTGATGATATTGGTTTATGTTGAACGAAAATGTTTACCCAATTTTTTTATTGACATTATGTTTACCCAATCATCAAGTATAAAACATTACTGTCACACATGTCAATGTTTGTAGAGGAAAAATGGGAAGTAGATCACATTGGTTACGGATCAAACATAAGAGTAGATGCAAGTATTCTTTTAGTCAAATAGAGAAGAAGGTTTCTTGTAACCACCTAATTTTTTGAAAACCCCAATAGCTTTATTAACGATATATGTTTGTAAGACTTACAATGCAATTCGGGACAATTCATGCCCATGGACAATGCTAATCTGGCCTAAGAGAGCAAGCTTAGCCACTGCATAAGCCACTCAATTACAATTACGACTAATATGCTTGAAAGAACAAAATTCAAAGGATGGAGATAGTTGCTTGATGTCTGCTACTAGGAGACCAAGATGGTCTCTTCTCGTGCCTCCTGCCAGGATGGAACTAATCATTATCAAGGAGTTTGATTCTATTGCTATCGAATGATCATGCCAATGTAAAGCTTGAATCAAAGATCACTGAATTGCCTCATCTTCAATAATAGATGCTTGCCTCATGAGGTATTGTCTTTCTCCAACCACCTCTACTACTCTCCCTATAGAGTCTAAGAATACCCCACCTAGACCGAGTTGTTCATGTTGGCTGATTCACACATCACAGTTGAGTTTCACAACTCCTTTCTCCGGTGAATGCCATGACCGATTACCTTTAATAGGAGGTTTGGTAAATCCTGGTACAGTGTAGTGGTTTGCCATCTAGTAGTCCTTTAGAAGGCTAAGTTTCATTTGGATCGTGTGAACCAGTAGTCGTTCAAAACTTGTGAAGATCTTGTTGTTTCCAAATGTGCATAGACCCCACATAATACCGATTGTCCTGTCCAAATTCTCTACAAGTATATCATTATATCTTAGAAGCACTCCTCGCGGAGACAATGTACTTAGTTGGTCTAGGTACTTGGTAGCCGAGGTTGATGCCCATGCTTCTACCGCCAATGTACATTCAAACAATTGGTGACTAATCATTTATTTATCTACTCCATAGGTGATGTAGTTTCCTTCATCTATGCATCTCTTATCCCATAGACTTCCCCTCGTAGCTAGGTTTCCAATGCACATCCTATATTGAAAATAGGCTAGCTTCGGCTACCATCGTCCTCCCCAAATAAGCCCCCAAATGCTATTCAATTTTGTCGATCGACTACTCTCAAATTTGTGGTTGTCTAACAATGCCAACCAATATGTTGATCGAGTGTTAAATTTTCCCTCCCGATCAGGCCACCACTGAGGTAGGTCCTCAGGTAGACGTTAACTGATTAGGGTATTTAGAATCCTACCTCCAATGTTTGTTGGAAAATTTGAGAAGGTCAGCTCCCTGTCCCATTCTACATCTTCAACATGTATTAGTTGTTTTAAAAACTGAAGGTCGCAATGTATGTCACCTTGTGCTTCAGTGATGCATCTTTGATCTCCCATAATCCACATGTCCCGCCATATGCTAATATTTTCTTTGTTCCCCACCCTCCATTCTAACCTTTCCAGAAGTACTGGCTTTGCCCCCCCATAGGCCTTGCCATGTGAATTTCGGGTTATGTCCTAGGCTGGCCTCTAAAACTGATGAATTTGGGAAGTATCTAGCATTTAACAATATGTACTCCATTATTGTTTTGTGAGCATAGCCAGATTGAAAGTGTGCATGTCAAGGAAACCTAGACCTCCTTCTATTTTGGTCTTGCATATGTTCGCCCAACTGAGCCATGAGATCTTCCTGGTTGTGTTAGTTGATCCCCAATAGAATCTTGCAATGAAACTTTGTGTCTCATCAAATAGGCCCAAAGGAAGTTGGAATATCTTCATTACATAGGTCAAAATTCCCTAGGTCACCACCTTGGAAAGTATCTCCTTCCCTGGCTTAAATAAGAACTTTTCTTTCTACCCTTATAAATTTCTCCACACCCTCTCTTTGACATCATTGCACACCTACTTTTTAGACCTGCCTAATGCTATTGGGAGACCCAAATATCTTTCACATTTGTCTACCTCACAAACATACAACAACTCTTTTAGTTTATTCCTCATTTGGAAAGACATCCCTTTGTTACAAGCAACATCCATCTTTAGTAGATTGATCTTTTTAACCTGATGCCTGTTCGCACATTCATCATGAGTTGCTCTAGCAAACAAGATTTTGTCATCTGCAATGAAAATATGCCAAATCCATGGACCATTCCTACTGGATTTAATGTCATAGATGGTCTTTTCTTACAAGGAAAGATAAATTGTAAGTACAAAAAGCTTCTACACAAACATGAAAAGGTAGCGAGAGAGAGAGGGTCACCATTGTGAAGTCATATGGATGGTAGAATCTTTTTGGATTGGTTACCCTTGATGGAAAATGAGAAGTTGACAGATGAAACACACTCCATAATTTCCCCCCTCCATTTCCTGTCAAATCCCAGTCTTTCTTGCACATGGTCTAGAAGCTTTCATTCGACCCTATCATAAGCTTTAGACATGTCAAGCTTTAGGGCTACATGTCCTCTAGAATTCTTTACTTCACTCTTCATTTTGTGGAACACTTCAAAGGCCACTAAGGCATTGTCTGTAATCATCCTCCCTAGGATAAAGACACTTTGGTTCTCAGTTGCAGGCCATCTATTAGGGGCTTCAACCTATATGCAAGAACCTTGGATGCTATTTTATATATATAAGATGTTGTAGAGGCTAATAATTTTTATATTCAACAAGTTCAATAGATTTTTCAACCTTAAGAATCAAAAACACCAAACTAGAATTTATTTCCCCAATATTTAATTCTCCTCTCTACCACCCTTTTATGAATTTGATCACATCTTGTCCATCCACATGCCAGAATTTCTGAAAAAATATTGGCTTCAATCAATCTGGGCCAAATGTTTTGTTAGGATGCATGTTTTACAACCTATTGAATTTCCTCCTCAACTATGTCTTTCTCTAAGTACTCGTTAGAAGCTTGATCGACTTTTCTATCAAGCCCCTACATGCCTCCACGAAGTCAGACAGTGCATTTGACACAAAAAGTTTTCTTTTTCAATCCTGGAGTCATCACAGATTTGTTCCCCTTCCCTGCTCTTTAGGAAATAAATTTGGTTACTGTGGCTATGAATTGAGGCCTTTTGATGAAAATATGTAGTGTTCTTATCCCCAAAATGCATCTCATTCATCATTGCTCTAGCACACCAATATTCATCTTCTTTCCTTTTCCAATATTGTGACTATTTTTCTAGCTCTACGCATCGAGTGAGAGTGTTGTTGTCTAGTGATTTTTGCTGCTATTTCCTCAACCTTTGTTCAACATCTTGACCTTTTACTTCAAGTCTCCAAAAAGATTTTCTACCCAAGTTGAAAGTTCTTCACCACACCCAATTATTTTCTCAGGTAGACTTCTACATGCTAGTCTCTCCCAATAAGCTTTTATAGTCTCTAGGCAACCCTATTCATCAGCCCACATCAGATCAAAATTGATTTATTTTTCTCTTTTTTTCCTTTGTCCTTCTTCTATATGCAGAAATGACAATGGGAGTGTGATCAAATTTGTACATCGACATGTGGGAAACTCTACCATAAGAAAACATAGACATCCACCTGTATGTTTCCAGGACTCTGTCGAAGCGTTCCTTGACCAATGTGTCAAGGATCTTCCCTCTTTCCTAGATGAAAGGGCACTCCAAGAACCTCAAGTCAACTAAGGTACAATCATTAATGACATCCCTAAAATCTTGTAGCCATCTCTCAAGTACATTTGAACCTCCCCACTTTTCCTCATTAGACGCAACCTTAATAAAATCACTAAAAAAATATAGATGTATCATTATTCTCATTCAACCTTCTCATCATAGTCCATGTTTGGTATTTATTTTTTTGACCAGTTTACTCGTATACAACTATGGTCCTCCACATATCTGCCTCCCTCCTTTGTGACAAGACTTTTTATGTGATGTTGGGAATAACTCACAATATCCATTGAGATAATCATTCCACCAAAATTTGATACCTCCTGAACAACACACTAGAGATGCACAATCCTTCAGTGAACAACAAAGCATCTTTACTTCTTCCAGTTTCACATCAATAATTTTGGTTTCAGAGATTAAAATCAAATTCAGGCTTTCTCTCCAGCACCAAGTGTGAAGAGCTTTTTTAGAGTCAAGTTTTCCCATCCCTCAACAATTCTAGCTAAATCTTCAGAATTAGCACATCAAATTCACGGGTCTGGTCACCGCCAATACCCGCTACTTCAAGTGTCTCACACTCTGTGTTCAAGCCCTCTGAATTTCTTACAATCACCTACTTTTAAAGAACAAAGATGTTTTCAAAATATTCATCTAAGTCCATATCAGCTTGCCCACTATCCTAGAACATCTTCCCCTACATGCTTTGATGTGCTAATAACGGTTCAAGATCGTCTAGTGTAGTCTCGTTGATTATATTCCTTCTCATGATAATTGGTCTCTTCTTCTTAACTTCTGCTAATGTGGTGCTTATACTAGCCTCTCCTTGTTTTCTTGACATTGACCGAAGTTTCTGCCCTCTGGTTTGGAAAAGGCCATTGGATAGACCGTTGTTGAAGAGGAACCCTTTGATAGTGTGTCTCTCTCTCCCATACTTCCAAAACCCCCTTATCTAGTGTCCTAAGGTATTGTTAAGAGAATCAAAGGCCCCTATAATCTTCACTATATGTCTATCCTTCCCAATGTTGACCTTTGTTATCTTCAAGATCACGTTTAGTTGAGCTACCTGGATTACTTCTTCTTGGTGGGCCTGTGTCTCCCCAATGATAGTTCCCAGACTGGAATCTCCTCTGACTGAGGGAACCATAGTTGTCAAGGTTGCATTGCCCTAGTCAATTGTTTGATCATCAATAACATCTAGTAGCTTGTGTGGATCTGAACTAGACCGCAACTCATCAAATGTTTTCTTTCTGAGTTCCCCCTCTATCCCAAGCATGTGTGGTTTCAAAGATTGGGTTTCGTCCACCATAAAGTTCTGATAGCCGTAGTGCTCCTTGTCCTTCACCATTCTTACTTGATCATTCTTCAATAATGATTCTTCATCAGATGGTTCCTACCACCCTGAGTTTGAGGATGACATGCGCCTTGAGTCTAGTTTTACTTTGAAAGCCAAAGATTTCTTGGCCAACCCCTCCCCAATATCTCATCCTTCAAGGAAACCCTCGATTTCCTCAGAGATGCTCTCTTCCATGAACCCCATCATCTTTATTATTCGTCATCTTCCTCCTTCAAAGGGAAATCCCATTAATGTGATCCAACATCCCACACAAGTAGCAATAGTTACGAAGACGTTCCTACTTTATGTAGATCATCATCAGGTTTCCCTTCTTATCCTTTATTTGTAGATTTTGTTTCGGTGGTTTTGATATGTCTAGCACTATATAGGTGGTGGATGCCTTCCAACCTAGTTCATCCCGATCCAACTCGATCACCTGACCAATCCTACTTGCAGTGAAGAGATGGCCTCTTCTAGTCATTGACCCAATAGAAGTCCGTACAACCTTACCTAGAAAAAGACCTCCTTGAACTCAATTTTTCCTGAAACAACATCATCTTCCACCTCTTTCATGAGAAGCAGGCAGTCTTCAAAGTACCATGGTACACCCTCCACGACCTTCCTTTTTCCCTTCCACTGTATGAATTGGATTATGAATGCATCTGGATCTAATTCCTTGAAAATCACTTTGTTCTTGACTGACCAGGCTAGTGTTAGGGTACATTTCAGAGCCCAAAAATTATAGGGTCTATCCATCAATAACCTTATCGTTAGAGACTGACTGAAATGTTCTTCATGACCTTCCTCTCCGCCATCCGACAATTTCTAGAATATCATCCTCCTCATCTTCTAAACCTAGTCGTGCACATCTACTTGCTATCTCCTCTGCCATAGGTAGTAACTAGAGTCCATGAAGGACTATCGAACATTAGACCTGCAAGAAAAGGGTCACCACTTGGGAGAGTAGAAGAAACCCACCACTATTCACCCTAATCTTGAGAGCGGCTAGGGTAGAAAGACAGAAGAGAATAGAGTAATTGAATTAGATAATTTTAGGAATTCATAGCGAGTTGCTCTAGTGAACAAGATGTTGTCATATGCAATGAAAATATATGAAATATGTGGATCATTCCTACTGGCTATAATGGTCGCAGATGGTATTTTCTTTAAAGGAAAAATAAATAGAAATACAAAAAGCTTCTACACGTAAAATAAAAAGGTAACAACACTTCAAAAACCATCATTCAAGGTCAAAGCAGCATCAAACTCAAGCATCCATGCAATAATTAAAAAGAACTAAAAAACACATGATGCAAGGGTTCTCTGCCCGTGGCGGCGTCTATGGCTCTGGGTGGTGCGCCCCCCATGCACATTCATCCACCGGCGACGTTGTGTCTCTTGAAGACTCTGCCTGTCAACCTGTGAACACCATCGACGGTGACGTTGCATCGCTTGAAGACACTGAGATGGTCCAACCTGATCCACCTACGTAGCAATAAAGCTTAAGGTCCTACAAGGACGTAATGACTGAGCTCTCGACTAGAGCACCACCCGCCCTCTCGCAAGTATCCCCTGACTGTTGATGTCGGCAGACATCTTTGTGGTGCGTGATGGTGCCATCCCAGCCATCTTCATTAGCCCGACGACGTTATCACCATTGCTGGAGCCATGGACATTTGTAGTTATCATCAAGGTCATTGGCACTACTGTTAATTTCAATGCACTTGTGAACAAGATACCAATCCTATGGAAACTCACAGATGAGTTCCGAGTGATAGATCTAGAAAAACATTACTACATTATCTAATTCGCTAACAACGACGACTTCGTCCGTGCTCTGACTGAATGGCCATGGATGATCTTCAACCACTATCTATCGGTGCAGTCATGGTCTAAAGACTTCAGGCCTTCTGACCCAATCCCTTATAGGCTTGTGGTATGGGCTAGGATCCTTGATCTACCTCTTCCAAAACCTGCTTTTCTTCAGTATTGGCGATCTGATTGGGAGGACTATCAAGATCGACACTACAATCCATTCTGGATATTGGGGGAAGTTTAGTCATATTTCCATTGAAGTGGACACAATGAAGCCGCTCCTTTCGGCCATCCTACTGAATGATGAGAAATAAAAAATAGAATATGAAAATCTCCCAACCTTCCGTCTGAAGTGTGGTCAGCTAGGTCATAATGAGGGGGACTACACATTCATCCCAAGCTTTCCTAACGTCGACCCGTCTTCCTCATCTGGTACATCATTGGCCATCTCGATGTAATATATGGCTGAGATCCATGCAAAGATGTTGGAAAGAAGAACATATGTGGAAAAGAAGCCATCGACCCAGACAGATGCGACAAAGAAAGAGACCGCCAAAGCATCAAATATTTGAAACCCTATTCCTCAGCCTGCAGTGACCGTCATCAGCCAGTCTAATGGCACTAAAGTGGGAGATTGGTAGATAGTGACATCTCGGAAACAAAAGAAGAAGTCGGGGAAGCAACATCTTGTACATGGGGCACAAAACAACGACAAACAGCCACCTATCCCAAAGTCAGCCTCATTCGCGACTCGTGCAGGTGGTGACAACACAGTGGTGACTCTAATTGACAATGAAGTCGGTGAGGGATGGACCAGCAACACCATTGCGGAGTCGTTCCATTTTCAAGCAACTGACCCCATCATCCAACCATTCGCTCAACCTAGTTTCTCAGTGGGAGTAAATGGTGTTGGCAGTAGGGTGATTCTCTGTAACAGAAGAGTGATCTACCAAACTATCATCTTGGGGCATGAGCACAAGAAAGGGAAGCTCGCACAGCTCATGGGCAACGTTGACTACACCACCAATGCAAAGAAAGCACTCAATTTTGACACAGATGATCCTGGCTCAGACGAGACCATGGATGCGGTAGCTACCAATTCAGGCTTACTTGCTGCCATCCAGTGAGCAAACCTGCTTGCTTCTCCTTCCCTTGAGTTATCTGAATGACCAATATTATTTGCTAGAATATCCAAGGAGTTTGTTTCAAGGATAAACTCACTTTACTTAAGGAATACAAAAGGAGATACAAACTCCAAATCCTTGTTATTATTGAACGATGTTGCAATGGAACTAAGGTTGATGGCATCATCAAAAAGCTTGGTTATACCTCTTCCCATAGAGTTGAAGCGCTTGGCTTTTCTGGTGGTATCTAGAATCTTTGGGACAATCATAGGTGTACTATTGATGTACTACAGAGTCATCATCAGTATGTACACTGTTGCATCAACAGCTCCTGGCTACTCATGTTTGTCTATGGTAGTCCCAACCCACAGAAGTGGGATCTACTATGGCAATGACTAACGACCTTGCTTCCCACATCAATGAAGCTCGGGCTCTTGTCGGTGACTTCAACACTGTGCCTGACATTTCTGAAAAATGTGACGGGCGTGGTTTGACAGACGTTCCAACCTCAAGTTCAATTCCTTTCTAAATACCGCTGGCCTCAAAGACATGGCATCCTCGGGCCACCATTTTTACATTCAGAAAGGGTTGCCTACTAGAAAAGTTGGATAGAACTGTTGCTAATGAATATTGGCTATTCGTTGAAGGAGGCATGCACATCAATGTTCCTCCTCACCTTCACAGTGACCACAACCCTATCCTTCTATCGGGGCAATGCCCACTGGCGAGAGGCAACAATTTCAAGACAAAGATGAGTTGGGATATTACCCTAGAATGGCTCGTAACCTCTTTTGGAGGCGCTTCCCACCTTCAAGATTGTGGCTGCCAAGTGGGAAGCTAAACACCTTAAAAATCAACACAAACGCAAGGATGTCCTCCTATGCAAAATCAATAGATGTCAGGTACAATCCCAGTCATCCCATTTTTTTCAAACTAATTGTGTTGTGTCATGCTCCAGGAACAACTAAGCACTATTCTCGTAAGGGAGGAGGCGGACTGGAAACAATGCTCCAACATCAATTGGCAGCAATATGGTGATGGCAACAACAAGTTCTTTCACGCATATGTCAAAGTAAGAAGGCAACATAACAAGATATCCAGGCTTCATGATGATGACAGAGCCTGGATCACTTCTCCAACACACATCAAGTAGCACATGTCTGATTTTTTCCAGCGACTCCTCTGCACGCCAAGTCACATCTCGTCAGACAGCAACACCATCATCAGGTATGTGGGTGTGTTCAGGGACATCCCGAATGCACACCTTCTCAGATGAATTCCTACTACAAAGAGATCAAGAGAGTCCTATTTCTCAATACCCCGGCTAAAGCTACGAGACCAGATGGTATTCATAATGTCTTTGTGCAACACCATTGGTCTCATGTGGGGGGATCCTTCATCTCTGTGGTACAAGAGGCCTTCAGCACCAGTACGGTCGACCCACGCATCACAGACTCCCTACTGGTGCTTATTCCCAAGATAGCAAGTCCACAGCACTGCAGTGACCTACAACCCATCTCTCTCAACAACTATTATTTCAAGCTTATTTCTAATGTTATTTTGAAAAGATTAAAGCCCCTCCTTAGTGACTAGGTTTCCTTGAACGAATCGAGCTTCATCTTGGCCAGCGGATCAACGACAACATCATCCTTGTGCAAGAAGTTGTCCACTCAATGAAAAGCAAGCATGGAAGAAAGAAGTGGGTTACTATCAAATTGGACCTATCTAAGGCTTTTGATTAGATGAGTTGGCCATTCATAGAAGACACCCTTAAGAAAATGGGTATCCCTGATAGTCTACCCAAGCTGATTATGCAGATCATATCCATCGATAGCATCTCGATTCTATGGGAAGGTGCACCCATGGAACCCATCAAATCCACCCAGGGTGTCCGGCAAGGTGACCCCATTAGTCTGTACCTATTTGTGCTTTATAGGAACGCCTTAGTCAAGAAATCTTAGCGGAGGTAGCGCGGGGTACCTGTAAGCCGATCAGGGTCACCAAGGCTGGCCCGTCGCTCTCCCATGTGATGTTCGCAGATGATCTACTGGTTATGGATGAAGTGTCTACTGCTCAGGCCTCTACTATTAACAAGGTCCTAAACAAATTCTCATTAATGTATGGTCAAGTTGTCTCAAAGGAGAAATCATGCTGCTTCTTCTTGCCCAACACTACCACAGCCAAACAATGAGCATTCTGTTGTCGCATGGGTATTTCTAGAACAACTTATTTGGGTCATTACTTGGGCATCCCAGTGCTTCACCATAGGGTGAATAAACAAACACATTCCCATATTCTGCAATGCATCAGAGGCTGCATGGACAGTTGGTCATCCCGACACCTATCCCTTACGGGCCGCATCACCCTGGCAAAAAGCTCGCTTCAAATGATCCCTTCGTATACTATGCAGACTGTGAAGCTCTCCCCGATACTCTGTGATGATATCGACAGACATATCTGGGATTTCATCTGGTCTGGTGGTCGAGAACAAAAGAAAGCCTCCTTGGTCTCGTGGGAGAAATTGATCAGAAGTAAATCACTCGGCGGACTCAGGATCAAGTCTGCTAGAGATCAGAACGTGGCGCTAATGATGAAGAATGCATGGCAGTTCCTTAATAACTCTCCATCCCAATCGGTGGCTGTGATGCAGAACAAATACATGTGACGTGGGACAGTGTCAAAGGCATCATGCTCCTCGGCATGATCCTTTATCAAAAGTCACCTACCTAAACTCAAATTTATATGTCATAAGACTGTAAACTCTGGTTCCAGCACCAATGTCTGGCATGATAAGTGGCTGACGGGTAAGTAAATACTTGATATTTCCCCCAACACCCTTGTCCCCTAGGACCTCTAGGACCTCACTGTGCAATGTATGTCACTACCCTCAGGTGCATGGGATTGGGAGTTTATCCAGGTGTATCCCCCCCCCCCCCCCGCAACATGGCCCCTTATCGAGTATACCAGCGTACCCAGTGAAGATGCTGAGCCAGACACATGGTCCTGGCCTATGAACCCCACAGGTGAACTCTCGGCCAGCACGACGTATACCTGGATAAAGGGACATCATTCCTGTAAGGACCCTGACCTGCGTTTAGGGTTTACCCTGTTTGTTTTGCTTGACCTTGGTGGTTTGATGCTTGCTAATCACCTTTAGTGGTGATTAGGGTTTTGTTATGCTTTGTTGAGAGTTCGAGGGGCTACTTACAAATAACCCAAGTTTAGGGTTTTGTATGCAAGTTGGTCATCTTGTGAGATTTTTTCCCTCTTTGCTTCCTCTAGGGTTTGGAGGAAGGCTTTGGCTTGTTGTTTAAGTTCTTTGGGCCTGAGTTGAGCTTGTCTGGGCCTTGAGATGTGTTGTTTGGGCTTGTTTGAGCCTTGTGTCGGCCATGGCTTGCTTTGTGTCGTCCAAGGTGAGTTTGTGTCGACCTAGGGTGTGTGTGTGTCGTCCAAGATGGTCTTGTGTCGTCCAACACCTTGGTGTGTCACCTGGTAGCCTATTTGTGTCGCCCAGCAGGAGTTCTTGCTTGTGTCACCCATGTGGCTTGACCTTGGTTGGTGACACTTGGTGCCTAGCTTGGACAAGTGTCTCTTGTTGTGCTAATGTGTTAGCTTGAACCCTAGGACAAGTGTCCCTTGGGTGGATGACACTTAGCATGGTTGTACCTTGGTTTCTCCTCCCCTTCTTCCTATATATGTAGCTCTTCTCCTTGCCTTAGTCTCCTTTGCTCTTTTGGTCTCCCCTCCACCTTGAGTGCACGATATCCCTCTCCATCTTGCTTGTGTTGGCCGATACACTATCTTGGAGTTGAAGTGGTGGCCGATACACCTTCCTAGAGAAGCTTGGTGGACGATAGCTTGGGACCTTGGAGTGCATCTTCTTCCTTGGAGCTTGGAGCTTAAGGCAGGTTGCATAGCTTCTAACCCTAACTTCTTTACCTCTAGATATGTTCTTGTTGCATGATTAATAGCTTAGCTTAGTTCCTTGCTTTTGTACCTTGCTTGTGTACCTTTGGTGGCCGATTCCCCTATAGGGTTTAGGGTTCCTTTATGCACCTTGCTTTCTAGGGTTTAGGGTTTCCTTGTGTTGGAGGTTGAAGATGACCTGTGTTGGGAAACACCCTTGTTCTTGTGATGGGTGACATAGTGGTGTTCTTTGTGTTGGACGATATCCTTGAGGTTGGACGACATGGTTCCCTTTGTCCTTGTGTTGGACGATAGGGTGCTCCCTTTGATGGACGATAGGGTACCTTGGTGGACGGTATGGTGAGTTCTTGAGGTTGGCTGATACCCTGCCCATGTGTTGGGAGATAGGGTGAGCTAAGCTTTGGTTGGTCGATATGGTTGAGGTGGTTGATGGATGTTGATGGGCGAGATAGACCTTCTTATGTTGAGAGACATCCTCTTCCTCATGGTGGACGATAGACCTAGTCTCTTGATGGGTTGCTGGTGCTGACCGATAGCCATGCTTGGTATGATGGTCGATATCTATGTTGGCCGATACCCATGGTGGCCGATAGTCATGTTGGGCGACACCCTTGGGTGGTGATGGCCAATAGGGTTGATGTATGTGTCGGCCGATAGGCCTTGGTGAGTTTTAGTGAGGGTCGTGAAGGGTTATAGTGAGGGTTAGGTGATCCTATAGTGACGGTCTCATATGTTATGAAATAAACTATGATGGTGTATTGTTAGTAATAACAACAATGATTATGATGCCTTGCAAACCATAACAATGTTAATGATAGTTAGCATAGTGATGATAACGAGGAAGGTAATGGTAATAAGATACATGATGTGATCCTGATGCTTATTTGATTAATAATAAAGAAGACGATAGTAATAATGTTGATCATAATAATGATGGCAATAATGATAGTAATGATATGCATGAAGTAATCCTTGTACTTAAGTATTAAATGAGAATGGTGATAGTTACACTAGTAGCTTGCATAATGGTAATAATGATGATAGTGTATGGTAATAGTAATAATTTTGGTAACAATAGTAGTTGCTTTGTATACTCAACATAATTGTTATATAAAGTGAATACCTTGACTGTTTGTATAAATCCTGAGATAAGGGTAGGCATGATGTGCTTAACAAGCTTGATCATCAAATAGTGTAACATTGATAAATAGATTATCTTGAATGATAACTTGTGATAGTGAGCATATTCCTTGTGTTGAATCTATGGTTATAGTGTATCCTAACCATGCAGGTGATGTGTAGCCATGAAAGGGCTATGTGACATATGTGATGAGTAACATTACCTTGATATTTGTTCTATGAGATTATATATGTAATGTGTTGGTTCCATGATGATGATGTGAGCCTTGAGAGGCAATGACAGTACATGATGAAGGTTTGATATTCTATGATATGCGATGATCCTTGATATGGATCTAGACGGTTGGAAAGAAGCCAAGTGGTAACATGTGATGTCAGATCCTTGTGAGGGATCAGGTTGATGAGGTTTCAATAATAATATAATGTTCTTTATTTTCTGTTATATCTTGCATGTTATATAACTTGGTTGAATCTTGCAATCCATCTAAAAGATACTAATTAATTACAGTGGAATTATATCATGTAGTTTGCCCTGGCCATAGACCCATCATCGTCAGGACTTGGTGATGGTGAAATAGGTTCTCCTACGGGTTAACCTGGAACCGCATATTGTTGAATATGTGTAGGTTGCTCCTAGCCTGAAAATAAGGAGGTAACAGTGTAACTTTGGTTACAGACTCAGATACGCGTATAGAGCATGGTGAACAGGCCCATGACTCAGGATATGTGATGTGGATAGCATGAATACATTCATGGCTCAGAGCACGGTGCACAGGCCCGTGGCTCAGTTTTACTAGCACCGAGACCTGTACCAAGGCGGGCTAGAGTGAGGGTAGCCTATGGAGCTGACCCTGTGGCTTAGACCACTTCAGCATGTGACTGCGGTCCTACTCGTGTTGTACTCGTGTACTGACCACGAGGTGGGAGGTCGTGGAGTCCGGCTCTTCCATTAACCTTGTATGGCACCAGTCTGAGGCTTCGCAGCCAGAGGTTGGATTTGAATGGTACGATTCAAATCCTCAGGGTATAATAATACGTAATACAGCCGTTTAGTACTTATTGCTTAGGATAAACATGAAACATTGATTGAGGCCTTGTTTGTGTAAATATCTTCGTTATATCTTGCAAGTTATGTGATAATATGTCTAATCTTGATAGGCAGATTATGTGACGTTATATCTTGTTTTGGAAATCATGTTACATAGGGATACAACTTATCTTGCTAATCATATTCCTTGAGATATCTGGTTATATGCTTTTGTGTAGCGAGTAAGCTTGTCGGTAAGAATAATCTGTTTTGTATAGACTGCTCTTGTTATACCTGTTATTAGATATCTGCTGTTATAGTATATCTTGCTGAGGTTCTGTAGTTGCGGTGGGGAGTTATGTTTCCCGCTGGGACAATTGTTCAATTGTCTCACTCCACTGGTTTACACCCTTTTAGGTGGTCGAGGTAGACGTGGTCGTGGTTGTGGTGTTGAGGCCGAGCAGTTTGAGGAGCAGTAGAAGGAAAGTTTTGGACATGCTGCTGTTTTGGATGTTTTATAGTAGAGTTTAGATTCATCCTTGTACTCTCAGGTCCTTGGCAATGTTTTGACGTTGTTTCACGATGATCGACCGATGATGTTTGTATATCCTGATGCTGGTCGGATGTGGGCCTTTATGTATATGAACAGGTGGTGAACTCATGTGATGGATGAACAGTTGTTCTTGAGTTGTGGACATGTTTCTGTGCAAGATGATGAGGACTGAAAAGTAATAGTTTTACAGTTTATCATTTTTCCGCAATCAGTTTTAATTAACTCGTGTTTTCATAATATATGGTTATGGTGATTTCCGATCGTTTTCGCGTAACACCTCGTTATCTGTGTGATAATGGGATGTGTTGCCACAAGTTTTGGTATCAGAGCTTAGGGTTCGCTGAGTCTACATGGATTTAGGACTAGGTTGAGTCTGTTCTTATGAGTTTTCCAGGTTTTCTTACAATATCTTCTGCCCTCAGTGGAAGAAAAGTCAAGATGTCTGGAAACCATGAAGAACACTCTGCTGAGTATAGTGATGCTGCATCGGTTGATGGAGCAGATGGACAGGCACATGAAGATTGGGTGCCTGAGGTTCCCCAATTTAACCCATCCATACTTGCACATCCTGCTTACCAACATCTTATGGGGCAGTTAATGGCTACGATGAACCTCATGGTTGAGCGATTACCAGTGTCTCCTCCACGAGCACAGGTTCCCCATGGAGAAGCATCGGGTATTGGGAAGACCTTCAAGCGGCTTCGCCGAGTTGGAGCTTCGGATTATGCTGGAACGGCTGATCCAGTGGATGCAGATCTGTGGCTGACAAGTCTCGAGAAGGCTTTCCGGATCCTTGACATCCCCGAAGCAGACAAGGTAAAGCATGATGTCTACCTTCTGAAAGGTAGTGTTGGTCACTGGTGGACCATCGAAGAAGAGAAGCGGCCTGGTGAGGTGATCTATTGGGAAGTGTTTCGACGTGAGTTCATCACTAGATACTTTCTGAAGACATATCTGGATGAGAAGATCAGTCAGTTTGAGAAGCTGCGGCAAGGAACGATGAACATCACCGAGTATGAAGCTAAGTTTATGGATATGTTGAGGTTTTGTCCTCACATGGCGGCAACCGATGAGGAACGGATCAGACGTTTCGAGAAGGGTTTGAGTGCTGAGTTGACAACCCCGGTGTCTGCGTTGGAGAACCGAGAGCAGTTTGCTACGTTTGTGAAATCAGTCCGACAGATTGAGAGGACAGTACTGGAGAAAAGAGAGTCTATGTCTCTTAAGAGACATGCTCAGTTTCAAGGACAGATATTTGGTGGCTTTAAGAATCCCAAGTTTTCATCACCGTCAGTTATGAGAAGTGTTGGTGTACCATCTCAGTGGTCTCTGAGTAAAGGGAAAGGTTATGTTTCTTCACCGTCTAAGGCACATAGTTCAACTTCTGTGGCAGTGACAGGGCCAGCTAGGCCACAGTTTGAGGACAAGGCATGTCATCTTTGTGGTCAAGTCAGGCATTTCAGGCTTAATTGCCCGAATAG
This sequence comes from Alisma plantago-aquatica, assembly GCA_963693085.1. Lineage (NCBI taxonomy): Eukaryota > Viridiplantae > Streptophyta > Magnoliopsida > Alismatales > Alismataceae > Alisma > Alisma plantago-aquatica. The sequence continues at coordinate 425,566,871 of OY856409.1, forward strand.
AGATGTTGAAGTGACGCAGCAGCCGAGATAGAGTTTCCAGAAGTCTGAGAGACCACAGGCTAGTGGTAGCAGAGGTCGAGGACGCGGTCAAACGTCTCAAGCTGGATCATCTGCTCAAGGAAGCAGAGGTCGTGGACAACAAGCAATGGCTCGATTCTATGCCATGAGTCAGCCGGAGGTGATAGTCAACCCGCGAGTAGTGACATGTCAGATGGAGTTATTTCATTATTATATGCCTTCTTCTTGCTTTATATCTAGTCTGGTTGACCCGGGTGCTACACACTCTTTTATCGCCTATAGTATGCTTGAAAACTGTCATTTACCTGTTAGCTGTAAGAAGGATAGCTTGTTGTTAGAAACCCCTCTTGATGGTTCCTCTTTGCTTCGAGAAGAGTGTCCATCTTGTGTCTTGTCTTTCTCGGGACATCGTATCCAAGTGGATCTTATACCACTTGATATGCATGGTTTCGATGTTATCCTTGGGATGGATACCTTAGAGAGGTATAAGGTTGTTTTGGACTGTGGTTCCAAGCAGGCAGTGTTTGATGTTGCTGGAGAGAAGTGGATCTTCCAGGGAGATAGGAAGATTCTTCCGACGTGTTTGGTATCAGCTATGGTGGCAGATAAGTTGTTACGACAAGGATGTAAGGTGTTCCTAGCTCACGTGGTGGATACCGTTGTGGTTAACAAGGAGAAAGGTCCTAGTCTTGAGGAAGTGCCAGTGGTTCAAGAGTTTGCAGACGTGTTTCCTGAGGAGTTTCCTAGTGTACCTCCACCCCGAGAGATTGATTTCGAGATCAATCTGGTTCCAGGAACACAGCCAATTGCACAGTCACCATACAGGATGGCTCCAGCAGAGATGGCAGAGTTGAAGAAGAAGTTGCAAGAGTTGTTGGAGAAAGGTTTTATCCGACCGAGTACGTCGCCATGGGGTGCTCCCGTGTTGTTCGTTAAGAAGAAATATGTTTCAATGCGGTTGTGTATAAATTACTAACAGTTGAATAAGGTCACGATCAAGAACAAGTACCCGTTACCGAGGATAGATGATTTGTTCGATCAGTTGTGTAGTGCTACAGTGTTCTCGAAGATCGATCTACGGTCTGGATATCATCAGTTGAGGACGGATGACATACCAAAGTCAACTTTCAGGATGAGGTATGGTCATTTCGAGTTTGTGGTTATGCCGTTTGGGTTAACCAATGCACCTGCTGCTTTCATGGATCTGATGAACAGAGTGTTTCGTCCGTTCTTAGATCAGTTTGTTGTAGTCTTTATAGATGACATCTTGATCTATAGTCGGGACAGGCTAGAGCATGAGCAACATCTTTGTCGAACGTTGACTCTTCTTCGTCAGCATCAGTTGTATGCCAAGTTCAATAAGTGTGAGTTCTGGTTGGCAGAAGTGACTTTCTTGGGTCATGTGATATCTGCTGAAGGCATCAAAGTAGATCCGAAGAAGGTGGAATTCGTTGCGGATTGGGAACAACCGAAGATGCCAACAGAAGTTTGTAGTTTCCTTGGTTTGGCTGGATACTACCGGAGGTTTATCAAGGACTTCAGTGTGATCGTGTTGCCGATGATGAAGTTGACCAAGAAGGATGTACCTTTTGTTTGGGATAATCAATGTGAGCGAGCTTTCTAGAGTCTGAAGGAGAAGCTGACCAGTGCTCCAGTGTTGATCTTACCAGAGCCTGGGAAAGGCTATGTTGTTTTCTGTGATGCTTCCAAGAAAGGTTTAGGTTGTGTGTTGATGCAGGAGGATCATGTGGTTTCTTTTGCTTCGTGACAGCTCAAGAAGCATGAGGAGAACTATCCGACTCATGATTTGGAGTTAGCGGCAGTGGTTCATGCGTTAAAGATTTGGAGACACTATCTGTATGGGGAAGTGTGTCAGATCTTTACAGATCATAAGAATCTGAAGTATATCTTTACGCAACAAGAGTTGAACATGCGACAACGACGATGGATGGAGTTGATCAATGATTACGACTGCACTATCGAGTATCACCCTGGTAAGGCGAATGTGGTAGCTGATGTGCTTAGCAGGAAGTCCTCTTCTTCTCTTTCTTTAAAGAAGGCACAGATGAGTTCTCTGGTATGCCATAGGCGAGATATGTTTGTTTCTCTGCAGCAGATGAATGTGCAGATGGAAGTTTCTGTGTTGTCTGGTCTTTTCGCACAGCTGCAAGTTAAGCCTACGTTGAGACAGCAGATCAAGGATGCACAACAGACTGATGATGCGGTACAGTTGATTAGATCAGAGTTTGGCAGTGACAAGCGTGATGGGTTTCATGAGTCCTATGATGGACTAGTTTGCTATCGTGATAAGATGGTGGTTCCAGATGTTGATGATCTGAGAAAGTTGGTGCTTGAGGAAGCACATACGTCGATGTATGCTATGCATCCATGTGTCACCAAGATGTATCATAGTTTGAAGGACTTGTATTGGTGGCCCGGTTTGAAGAGAGATGTAGCTGAGTTCGTGGCAAGGTGTGCGGTTTGTCAGCAAGTGAAGGATGAACATCAGAAGCCGGCAGGTACGTTGCAACCTTTGCCGATACCCTAGTGGAAATGGGATCATATAACCATGGATTTCGTAGTTGGTCTACCCCGGACAACTAGGAATCATGATTCCATTTGGGTGATAATGGACAGATTGACTAAGTCTGCCCATTTTCTACCAATGAAGATGACGTATACAGCTGAGAAACTAGCTCGAGTATATGTGGATGAGATAGTACGTTTTCATGGTGTGACAACGACGATAGTTTCTGACAGAGGTCCTCAGTTTACAAGTCGTTTTTGGGAATAGTTGCACAGAGCGTTGGGAACGTAGTTAAGGTTCAGTGCATCTTTTCACCCACAGACAGATGGGCAGTCAGAGAGGACTATTCAGATTTTGGAGGATCTTCTTCGAGCTTGTGTTTTGCAATTTCTAGGCAACTGGGATGTACATCTGAGTTTAATAGAGTTTGCTTACAACAACAGTTATCAGTGTAGCATCGATATGGCTCCTTATGAGGCTTTGTATGGAAGGAAGTGCAGATCTCCTTTGTGTTGGTATGAGTCTGGTGAGTATCAGCTTTTGGGTCCTGAGTTAGTTCAGCAGACGACAGATAAGATCAAAGTGATACAGCAACAGTTGAAAGTGGCACAGGACAGGCAGAAGTCGTATGCGGATAATCGCCGATGACCTTTGGAGTTCCAGGTAGGAGACAAAGTGTATCTTAAAGTCTAGCCGTGGAAAGGTGTGCTAAGGTTTGGACGGAAGGGTAAGTTAGCTCCCAGGTATATGGGGCCTTATCCAGTGATAGCACGTGTTGGCAAGGTAGCTTACGAGTTAGAGTTGCCTCCAGAGTTGCACAGGTTGCATCTAGTGTTTCATGTTAGTATGCTGAAGAAAAGTCATCTGGATTCATGTACAGTGATATAGCCAGTTGAGGTTGAGCTTGATGCAGATGTGACCTACGAGGAAGGTCCTATGGCGATCCTTGACAGAAGGATCAAGAAGATGAAGAGGAAGGACCTGGTTCTTGTGAAGGTTCTTTGGCAGCGCCGTGGCGTTGAGGAAGCCACGTGGGAGCTTGAGGAAGAGATAAGGAGGAAGTATCCCTCGCTTTTCTCTTCGTATTTCGGGGACGAAATCCCTTAAAGGGGGTTAGATTGTAAGGACCCTGACCTGCGTTTAGGGTTTACCCTGTTTGTTTTGCTTAACCTTGGTGGTTTGATGCTTGCTAATCACCTTTAGTGGTGATTAGGGTTTTGTTATGCTTTGTTGAGAGTTCGAGGGGCTACTTGCAAATAACCCAAGTTTAGGGTTTTGTATGCAAGTTGGTCATCTTGTGAGATGTTTTCCCTCTTTGCTTCCTCTAGGGTTGGGAGGAAGGCTTTGGCATGTTGTTTGAGTTCTTTGGGCCTGAGTTGAGCTTGTTTGGGCCTTGAGATGTGTTGTTTGGGCTTGTTTGAGCCTTGTGTCGGCCATGGCTTGCTTTGTGTCGTCCAAGGTGAGTTTGTGTCGACCTAGGGTGTGTTTGTGTCGTCCAAGATGGTCTTGTGTCATCCAACACCTTGATGTGTCGCCCGATAGCCTGTTTGTGTCGCCCAACAGGAGTTCTTGCTTGTGTCGCCCATGTGGCTTGACCTTGTTTGGTGACACTTGGTGCCTAGCTTGGACAAGTGTCTCTTGTTGTGCTAATGTGTTAGCTTGAACCCTAGGACAAGTGTCCCTTGGGTGGATGACACTTAGCATGGTTGTACCTTGGTTTCTCCTCCCCTTCTTCCTATATATGTAGCTCTTCTCCTTGCCTTAGTCTCCTTAGCTCTTTTGGTCTCCCCTCCACCTTGAGTGCACGATATCCCTCTCCATCTTGCTTGTGTTGGCCGATACACTCTCTTGGAGTTGAAGTGGTGGCCGATACACCTTCCTGGAGAAGCTTGGTGGATGATAGCTTGGGACCTTGGAGTGCATCTTCTTCCTTGGAGCTTGGAGCTTAAGGCGGGTTGCATAGCTTCTAACCCTAACTTCTTTACCTCTAGCTATGTTCTTGTTGCATGATTAATAGCTTAGCTTAGTTCCTTGCTTTTATACCTTGCTTGTGTACCTTTGGTGGCCGATTCCCCTATAGGGTTTAGGGTTCCTTTATGCACCTTGCTTTCTAGGGTTTAGGGTTTCCTTGTGTTGGAGGTTGAAGATGACCTGTGTTGGGCAACACCCTTGTTCTTGTGATGGGCGACATAGTGGTGTTCTTTGTGTTGGATGATACCCCTGAGGTTGGACAACATGGTTCCCTTTGTCCTTGTCTTGGATGATAGGGTGCTCCCTTTGATGGACGATAGGGTACCTTGGTGGACGGTATGGTGAGTTCTTGAGGTTGGCTGATACCCTGCCCATGTGTTGGGCGATAGGGTGAGCTAAGCTTTGGTTGGCCGATATTGTTTACATCCCTGACCTGGGTTATGAATTAACCCTAGGTGTTTTGCCTAAATATGTAATTAAATTCTTGTGATTATCTTTTGGCATGAAATTAAGTTCCTAAAGAACATACATTTTCAATTCTGACCTTTTTTAAAACAATGATAGTAGTATTGTTTGGTAATACAGGGACCTATGTGCAAATTACCCAATTAGAGGGGTTAACTTGCAAATTACATAGGTTAAGATTTTCCTCTAACAAAGAGACATCATATGAATGAATATGATGAGGTATGATGGAATTCCCAAGTTTGGGCACCAAGGTGCAGCTTGTGGAGCAATCCTTGTGCTTAAAACCCTAATTTTGGTGTAAAGTGCAATTTACCCAAAATGAGGGGTGCAACTTGTGATATACACTTTCTAGAAAATCTTTTATGACTTTTGACATCATTTAAAGTTATAATAATGAAGGAGGCACTTCATTTGAATAATCATATTATAAGAAATACCTTTGTAATTAAACCACCAAAGTTGTAAGTAAAGGAGACCCTTATATGTATATGTGCACTATAGTGACAAGTTGACCTTCCTTGCCTTTAGTCCTTGGTCTTAGAAGAAGTTTTACCTTAGATATGAATAGGAGGGACGTGCCTAAAAGAAAGGAAGGACTTAGTTGTGAAAAGGAGGAGTAAGTTGTCCTTATGATGAAAATAACCTCAAAGTATATATGATCCTTTCCTTTGCAACCAAAGGCAACATTTCCTTTCTTCCCTTCTTATTCCCTTGCTTAGACCGACTTAGGACAGAGCTCAGGAGTAGAGGAAGATGACCAAGTTCATCTAGGTAAGCTTTTATCATCAGCTTGCTCGAATTCATGGAGGAAACCAGGTTACAAGGTTGGTTTCATGGTTATCTTACTTAGTTTTCTCTTCCTAGTCGATCCTTCCCAACTTTTCCTTGAAGAAACAACCTTGGATGACCTGTGGAGCTCAAGCCACCATTAAAGTTTCGAAGCTTGGAAGCTTGGAGTTCTAGGAACAGCGTTTGAGGCGGGTTTTATAACTCTACACCTTGCTTTGTTATGCATACTTTGATTCTTGCAAATAATAGTTAGTTCTTCTTCTTCCCCATCTTTCTTTGCACTCTTGCAAGCTTTTTCGTGAAGAACAGACCTTGGTTTCAAGGTTGAAGACGAAGGGCTTTAATACCTATGTTGGACCTTATCTAACTATATTAAACGATCTTGGACCAATAGGTCTAAACGGTTTGCAACCGTTTGAACTCAAGTGGGTTCACACTCGTTTGAACTCAAGTGGGTTCACACTCATTTGAACTCAAGTGGGTTCACACTCGTTTAAGCTCAAGTGGGTTCACACTCATTTAAGCTCAAGTGGGTTCACACTCGTTTAAGCTCAAGTGGGTTCACACTCGTTTGAACTCAAGTGGGTTCACACTCATTTAAGCTCAAGTGGGTTCACACTCGTTTAAGATCAAGAGGGTTCACACTCATTTAAGCTCAAGTGGGTTCACACTCATTTGAACTCAAGTGGTTTCACACTCATTTAAGCTCAAGTGGGTTCACACTCATTTGAACTCAAGTGGGTTCACACTCGTTTAAGCTCAAGTGGGTTCACACTCATTTAAGCTCAAGTGGGTTCACACTCGTTTAAGCTCAAGTGGGTTCACACTCGTTTAAGTTCAAGTGGGTTCACACTCGTTTAAGCTCAAACGGGTTCACACTCATTTAAGCTCAAACGGGTTCACACTCGTTTAAGCTCAAATGGGTTCATACCCGTTTAAGCTCAAATGGGTTCACACTCGTTTAAGCTCAAATGGGTTCTCTCTGGTTTAAAGCTTAAATGGGTTCAATTAAAGGATACCTTATTTTATTCAAACCCTAATGACATGACAGTGGTGATTTAGTTTATGTTAATCAATGAGGACTTAAACCAACCCTATCTAGAGTGATATAATCACCATCTATTAGTAAGGACAGAGAGAAAGTACCATTTATGGTTAAAACTCAAATAAAGTACCTTCAATGTATATGAATATGCAGGATTAGGGCATGATCCACTTATGAGAGATCATGAAAACCCTAATTGAGATAATTGATGAGTCTTAACCTAATTTGAAAGCATCAATGATGATGTTTCTCATTCATGATGATACTATGAGCTCATTTCACTATGATGTGAATAGTAAACCCTAATTCTAGGGTAATCATGAGTAATGTGAATAGTAAACCCTAATTCTAGGGTAATCATGAGTAATGTGAATAGTAAACCCTAATTCTAGGGTAATCATGAGTAATGTGAATAGTAAACCCTAATTCTAGGGTAATCATGAGTAATGTGAATAGTAAACCCTAACTCTAGGGTAATCATGAGTAATGTGAATAGTAAACCCTAACTCTAGGGTAATCATGAGTAATGTGAATAGTAAACCCTAATTCTAGGGTAATCATGAGTAATGTGAATGGTAAACCCTAATTCTAGGGTAATCATGAGTAATGTGAATAGTAAACCCTAGTTCATAGTAATATGTTGAAATGAACAATAAACTCTAAACTCATGATTTTTCCTTTAAGCATGAATTGTATGATCAAAATATGAGATGAGGAATCATTATTCCTAATCATAATAAAAGGGTTGAATAACCCTAAATGATATAAACAAGGGAATCTTACCCTTTGTAAGGACATAAAAGTATAACCTTGAATTGAAAGGTTAATTCTGTCTTATTGACTACTAATCTGACTATGAATTGTTGATTATTATCAATTGATTTAATCATGCAGATTCTTATAAGAGAATAATCATATCCAGGTAAGGATCATGACATCATATCCATTGAAAATATGTCAATAGCTTATGAACTGAAATAACTATGTTGCCTAGATGCAAGTGGCATCATATGAAACTGATATGCCTTGAGGGCCATGAATGACATCAAGGTCATGCTAATAGATGACTTGATGCTGACATGTCACTTGATAGCAAGTGTTATGATGATATAAGGGTGTAAGTAACCATGTTCCTGAATCATAGTGATAAGATGATTAAGAATTGATATCCATCTGATAACTGATATGAGTAATACCTGTTACATTTAGTGTTCTTCTGTTATAGCCATGTTTAGTACTTGAATGTTTGGAAACATGTATGATGCTAAAAGAATAATGAAATGTATCTAATAACCAAGTATAATCATATCATGTAGAGCCCTGATCATAGATCCATCATTGTCAGGAGTTAAATGATGGTGAAACATGTTTTCTTAAGGGAACTCCTGGATCACAAACTTTTGAGTATGTGGGGAATATGGATGTGAATATCCTTACATCCTAGTGTAGAAGTTGATGTGGATATATCTTAATCCATCAACCCATCACTATGTGTTTATGCCGGGTGATGTAGCACTATTCTCCCGAGGAAATCTTTTATACCGCATCGATGAGAGATAAACATGAAATCTTTCGATAGCGAAGAGAGTGCAGAATGCCACTGTGACTCTAATAGTGAAGTACCAGAATACCTTGGTGAGCTATATTAGTAGAGACACTAGATGTCCTGCATGTTTATCGTCATTCTGACTGAGGTAGTTGAAGGTCATGAGAATCCGGCTCTTTCGATGGCCTAGTATGATACCGATGCGACTTACTAGTGATCGGTTGGAGCATGAGCGGTATATCTCATCTCTGCAGGGCATAATGATGTTTGTAAAACATAATCAACCGCATAGCATAACTGCTTAGGTTGAACTATGAAGAACATTGATTGTTATTACATCGATTACATTTAATATCCTGTTCAAGTATTAGTATACATGTTCTTCATATTCCTTAATAAAGGTGAGTAATTGTTATCAAGCATGCTGTGAGTAATCTAAGTTACCTGCTCATGATATTCCTTTGATAGATTTTAACAAAGTTTCTGGCGGAGAGTTATAACTCTCGCTGGGACAATTATTTGAAATTGTCTCACCCCGTAGATTTCTACCTTTAGGTGGACGTCGAGGTCAAAGGAACCGATCTGCAGGTGGACAGCAGCAGTAGCAAAACCAGTAGCAACACTGATTTCAGGTGGAAACACTGTGCTGTCTAGTCTTGTAGTCAGAATAGTCTTATGTCATCTCTGTACACTCAGGTCCTAGGAGTTTGTTGATCTGAGAATTTTGAAGTCTTGAGATTTTGTATCATGATGTATATAATCACTCGAGAAGTGATTTATCAGAGATGTAAACAGTTCATCTTACTTTTATAAAAGGAGTTTCAGGTTTTTAAGATCGCGTTTTCGAAAAGATTTAATTTCTAGTGATTTTTCGTATTCCGCTGTTAATCAAATCGCTTCCGCTATGTTTATCTTGTGTTTTGGAGATCAGAGCCCACAATTAGTGGTATCAGAGCTCTAGGTTCGCTGAGTCTACAGAGACATAGGACTTAGAATGTCGAGTCTATCCTTAGTACTTCTTTCTTATCTAATAGAGTCTTCTGCTCCTCAGGAGAAGAAGATAATTAAGGATGTCTGGACCACAGGAGGAATACGAGGCAGAAAGTAGTGTTGATGCACCTCGAGAAGGTGCAAGGAACCTAGAAATAGAGCAACCTGTACCTGAGCCACCTATGGAGCCACCTCAGTTTGACCCAGCTGTTCAAACTATGTTCGGGCAGTTTATGACTGCCATGACACACATAACAGATAGGATGCCTATGCCTGCACCTAGGGCACCTACCGAACCTGAAGGACAAGGTATCGGTAAGACGTTCGAGCGACTTCGATGAGTCGGAGCGACCAAATACTTTGGAACAGCTGATCCGGCAGATGCCGACCTCTGGTTAACTGAGTTGGAGAAAGCTTTCAGAATCCTCAACATCCCCGAAGGTGAGAAGACTAGACATGTTGTCTATCTTCTCAAAGGCAGTGCTGGTCACTGGTGGACCATGGAAGAGCAGAAGAGGCCTGGAGTGGAGATCTCGTGGGAAGATTTTCGTCGGGGATTTGTCAACATATACTTTCCAAAGATGTTCCTGGATGAGAAGATCTCTTAGTTTGAGAGACTGAGGCAGGGTATGATGAACATTAGCGAGTATGAGGCTAAGTTCATGGAGTTGTTGCGATTCTGTCCGCATATGGCTACCACAGATGAAGAAAGGATTAGGAGGCTTGAGAAGGGTTTGAATGCTGACATGACTACTCCCGTGTCTGCACTAGAAAACCGGGAGAGATTCTCTACCTTCGTTGAGTCAGTCTGAAGGATAGAGAGATCTGTAGTCGAGAAAAGACAAACCCAAAAGAGATATCCACAGTTCCAAGGTTCTTCATCTAGAGACTTTAAGAAGCCTAGATTCTCTGTACCTACACCTCCACCACCCAGATCTAGTGCTCAGACACAATGGACACCAAGTAGAGACAGGGGACGAAGCCTACCACTACAAGAGACTCGCAGTTCAGCATCAATGTCAGTCACAGGACCACCAAGACCACAACAACTGGAAAGAAGCTGTTATAACTGTGGGAAGGTGGGACATCTGATGAAGGACTATAGATCTAGGCCTGTCAGTATGACACAGCCTCAGAGGCAGAATCAATAGGGATCACAGAGAAGGCAGTCTCAAGGAGCAGCTAGAGGACTTGGGAAAGCGTCTCAGGCTGGTTCGTCAGCACCAACTCAACCTCAGGCGACAGCGAGGTTCTATGCTATGAACCCACCAGAAGCAGTGGTCAATCCACGGGTTGTGGAAGGTCAGATGATACTTTTATATTCTGATATGTCTAAATCATGTGTTGTATCTGTTTTGATTGACCCGGGTGCTACACACTCTTTTATCACTCGAAGAGTGATTCGTAACTGCAATATGACAGTTAGTCATAGGGCAGATAACTTGTTGCTTGAGACTCCATTGAGAGGTTCTGCTATTTTGCAAGAGGTATGCTCTCCCTCCATTCTCTTCTTTTCTGATCATTGCATTCAAGTGGATCTTATACCACTTGATATGTAAGGATTTGATATAATCCTTGGGATGGATACCTTGGAAAGGTATAGAGTTGTCTTGGGTTGTGAATCCAAGCAAGCTGTGTTTGCTGATGAGAGCAACACATGGATCTTTCAAGGAGAGAGAAAGATTCTACCCACCTGTCTTGTGTCTGCTATGGTTGCTGATAAGCTGATGAGGCAAGGATGTTATGCATTCTTGGCCCATGTGATAGATACCACCATGAAAAGTCCTAACCTTGCTGAAGTTCCTATAGTCAGGGAATTTGAAGATGTATTTCCTGAAGAACTTCCAGGTATGCCACTGCCTCATGAAATTGATTTTGAGATCAATTTGATCCCAGATACCCAACCTATAGCCCAGACACCATATAGGATGGCGCCTGCTGAGATGGAAGAACTCAAGAAGCAGCTTCAAGAGTTGCTTGAGAAGGGTTTCATCCGACCAAGCACTTCACCTTGGGGTGCTCCGGTCCTTTTTGTTAAAAAGAAAGACGGATCAATGCGGTTGTGCATTGATTACAGGCAATTAAATAAAGTAACAATAAAGAATAAGTACCCTCTGCCGAGGATTGATGATCTCTTTGACTAGTTGCGTGGTGCAACCATCTTATCAAAGATAGATTTGAGGTCTGGATATCATCAACTTCATATTAAGGACAGTGACATACCCAAGTCTACTTTCAGAACAAGGTATGGTCACTATGAGTTTACAGTTATGTCGTTTGGACTAACTAATGCATCGGCTACATTTATGGAACTCATGAATAGAATCTTCTGACCTTTCCTCGATCAGTGTGTTGTTGTCTTTATAGATGACATTCTGATCTATAGTAGAGATGCTCAGCAACATGAACAACATCTTTGTCAGGCTCTAACTTTTCTAAGACAACATGAGTTATACGCTAAGTTTAGCAAGTGTGAGTTCTGGTTGCCGGAGGTATCTTTTCTTGGACATGTGGTATCTGCCTCGGGAATTCATGTTGACCCTAAAAAGGTAGAATATGTTCTACAGTGGGAACAACCGAAGACACCGACGGAGATTCATAGTTTCTTAGGGTTGGCTGGCTATTATCGAAGGTTCATTAAGAACTTCAGTTCTATAGCCCTACCCTTGACTAAGTTAACCCGAAAAGAAGTTCCTTTTGACTGGAGCGATAAGTGCCAGCAATCTTTTCAGCTACTAAAGGAGAGGTTGACAAGTGCACCTGTACTTGTGATACCTGAGCAAGGCAAAGGATACATAGTTTTCTGTGATGCCTCCAAGAATGGACTCGGATGTGTGCTGATGCATGATAAGCATGTGATTTATTTTGCTTCTCGACAACTTAAGAAACACGAGGAGAATTATCCGACACATGATTTAGAGTTAGATGCTGTGGTTCATGCTTTGAAAATCTGGAGACACTATCTATATGGAGAAACATTCCAGGTTTTCACTGATCATAAGAGTCTTAAGTATATCTTCTCTCAGCATGACCTTAACATGAGGCAACGTCACTGGATGGAGTTAATCAAGGATTATGATTGTACGATAGATTACCATCCAGGGAAGGCCAATGTAGTTGCAGATGCCTTGAGTAGGAAATCGGCAACATCATCCTCTGATAGGGCACAATTAAACTCTTTAGTATGCCCTAGGAGAGATATGCTTATCTCCTTAAGGCAAGACAATGTACAGATGAAGATGTCATGGATTGCCGGGTTGTTGGCTGAGATGCATATCAAACCCACCCTAAGAGAGCAGATTAAGGAGGCACAGCAAGTTGATGCTGCAGTTCAGCAGATCAGATCTGAGTATGGTGATAAGAGGCGAGAAGGTTTTCATGAATCAGATGATCAAGTGGCATGCTATCATGGGAGGATGATAGTGCCACATGTGGATAACCTGAGGAAGTTAGTCCTGGAGGAATCTCATTCTTCTATGTATGCTATGCATCCATGGAGCACCAAGATGTATCAAAACTTGAAAGATATGTATTGGTGGCCTGGGATGAAGAAGGATGTAGCTGAGTTTGTTTTGAGGTGTCCGATGTGTCAGCAAGTTAAAGCTGAACACCAGAAGCCTGCAGGAACAATGCAACCTTTACCCATACCACAGTGGAAGTGGGATCATGTAACCATGGACTTTGTTGTTGGCCTACCTAGAACAAACAAAGGACATGATTCCATTTGGGTAATTGTTGATAGGTTAACTAAGACAGTGCATTTCTTACCTGTCAAAACAACCTATTCTACTGAAAGGTTATCCCAGTTATACGTTCAAGAGATAGTGCGTTTGCACGGAGTTCCTGTCACCATAGTTTCTGATAGAGGTCCTCAGTTCACAAGTCATTTTTGGGAACAGTTACATAGGGCACTAGGCACCCAGTTAAGGTTTAGTACAACCTTTCATCCACAGACTGATGGACAGTCGGAAAGGACTATACAGACCTTGCAAGACTTGTTGAGAGCATGTGTTCTCCAGTTCACAGGAAGTTGGGATCTGCACCTAAGCTTGATAGAGTTTGCCTATAACAATAGCTATCAACATAGTATTGATATGGCACCTTATGAAGCCATGTATGGTAGACGTTGTAGATCACCCTTATGCTGGTATGAGACTGGTGAGCATCAGTTGTTAGGTCTTGATCTGGTGCAGCAGACCACAGAAAATATTAAGGTAATCCAACAGCAGCTTAAGACTGCACAGGATAGACAAAAGTCTTACACTGACAGACGTCGTAGACCTTTAGAGTTCCAGGTTGGAGACAGAGTGTAACTCAAGGTCTCACCTTGGAAAGGAGTCCTTCATTTTGGAAGGAAAGGAAAGTTAGCTCCTAGATTTATGGGGCCTTATCCAATCATTGAACGAGTTGGAAAGGTAGCCTATAGACTAGAGTTACCACCAGAATTACAAAAACTACACCCTGTGTTTCACATTTCTATGTTAAGGAAATGTCATCCCGATACCGAGTCAGTTCTACGACCTATGGAAGTAGAATTGAATGAAGATATAACTTATGAGGAAGGACCAGTGTCAATCCTTGATAACAGAATTAAAAAGTTAAAAAAAAAGATACAAGTCTTGTAAAAGTCCTCTGGAACCACCGTGGTGTTGAAGAAGCCACTTGGGAACTAGAGGATGAGATGAGAAGGAAATACCCTGCTCTTTTCTCTTAATATGTTTTATCGATTTCGGGGACGAAATCCTTGTAAGGGGTGGATAATTTGTAACATCCCTGACCTGGGTTATGAATTAACCCTAGGTGTTTTGCCTAAATATGTAATTAAATTCTTGTGATTATCTTTTGGCATGTAATTAAGTTCCTAAAGAACATACATTTTCAATTCTGACCTTTTTTAAAAACAATGATTGTAGTATTGTTTGGTAATACAGGGACCTATGTGCAAATTACCCAATTAGAGGAGTTAACTTACAAATTACACAAGTTAAGATGTTCCTCTAACAAATAGACATCATATGAATGAATATGATGAGGTATGATGGATTTCCCAAGTTTGGGCACCAAGGTGCAGCTTGTGGAGCAATCCTTGTGCTTAAAACCCTAATTTTGGTGTAAAGTGCAATTTACCCAAAATGAGGGGTGCAACTTGTGATATACACTTTCTAGAAAATCTTTTATGACTTTTGACATCATTTAAAGTTATAATAATGAAGGAGGCACTTCATTTGAATAATCATATTATAAGAAATACCTTTGTAATTAAACCACCAAAGTTGTAAGTAAAGGAGACCCTTATATGTATATGTGCACTATAGTGACAAGATGACCTTCCTTGCCTTTAGTCCTTGGTCTTAGAAGAAGTTTTACCTTAGATATGAAGAGGAGGGACGTTCCTAAAAGAAAGGAAGGACTTAGTTGTGAAAAGGAGGAGTAAGTTGTCCTTATGATGAAAATAACCTCAAAGTATATATGATCCTTTCCTTTGCAACCAAAGACAACGTTTCCTTTCTTCCCTTCTTATTCCCTTGCTTAGATCGACTTAGGACAGAGCTCAGGAGTAGAGGAATATGACCAAGTTCATCTAGGTAAGATTTTATCATCATCTTGCTCGAATTCATGGAGGAAACCATGTTACAAGGTTGGTTTCATGGTTATCTTACTTAGTTTTCTCTTCCTAGCCGATCCTTCCCAACTTTTCCTTGAAGAAACAACCTTGGATGACCTGTGGAGCTCAAGCCACCATTAAAGTTTCAAAGCTTGGAATCTTGGAGTTCTAGGAACAACGTTTGAGGCGGGTTTTATAACTCTACACCTTGCTTTGTTATGCATACTTTGATTCTTGCAAATAATAGTTAGTTCTTCTTCTTCCCCATCTTTCTTTGCACCCTTGCAAGCTTTTTCGTGAAGAACAGACCTTGGTTTCAAGGTTGAAGACGAAGGGCGTTAATACCTATATTGGTCCTTATCCAACTATATTAAACGATCTTGGACCAATAGGTCTAAACGGTTTGCAACCGTTTGAACTCAAGTGGGTTCACACTCATTTGAACTCAAGTGGGTTCACACTCGTTTGAACTCAAGTGGGTTCACACTCATTTGAACTCAAGTGGGTTCACACTCGTTTAAGCTCAAGTGGGTTCATACTCGTTTAAGATCAAGTGGGTTCACACTCGTTTAAACTCAAGTGGGTTCACACTCATTTGAACTCAAGTGGGTTCACACTCGTTTCAGCTCAAGTGGGTTCACACTCGTTTAAGCTCAAGAGGGTTCACACTCGTTTAAGCTCAAGTGGGTTCACACTCGTTTGAACTCAAGTGGGTTCACACTCGTTTAAGCTCAAGTGGGTTCACACTCGTTTGAACTCAAGTGGGTTCACACTCGTTTAAGCTCAAGTGGGTTCACACTCGTTTAAGCTCAAGTGGGTTCACACTCATTTAAGCTCAAGTGGGTTCACACTTGTTTAAGTTGAAGTGGGTTCACACTCGTTTAAGCTCAAACGAGTTCACACTCGTTTAAGCTCAAACGGGTTCACACTCGTTTAAGCTCAAATGGGTTCATACCCGTTTAAGCTCAAATGGGTTCACACTCGTTTAAGCTCAAATGGGTTCACTCTCGTTTAAAGCTTAAATGGGTTCAATTAAAGGATACCTTGTTTTATTCAAACCCTAATGACATGACAGTGGTGATTTGGTTTATGTTAATCAATGAGGACTTAAACCAACCATATCTAGAGTGATATAATCACCATCTATTAGTAAGGAGAGAGAGAAAGTACCATTTATGGTTAAAACTCAAATAAAGTACCTTCAATGTATATGAATATGCAGGATTAGGGCATGATCCACTTATGAGAGATCATGAAAACCCTAATTGAGATAATTGATGAGTCTTAACCTAATTTGAAAGCATCAATGATGATGTTTCTCATTCATGATGATACTATGAGCTCATTTCACTATGATGTGAATAGTAAACCCTAATTCTAGGGTAACCACGAGTAATGTGAATAGTAAACCCTAATTCTACGGTAATCATGAGTAATGTGAATAGTAAACCCTAATTCTAGGGTAATCATGAGTAATGTGAATAGTAAACCCTAATTCTAGGGTAATCATGAGTAATGTGAATAGTAAACCCTAATTCTAGGGTAATCATGAGTAATGTGAATAGTAAACCCTAATTCTAGGGTAATCATGAGTAATGTGAATAGTAAACCCTAATTCTAGGGTAATCATGAGTAATGTGAATAGTAAACCCTAACTCTAGGGTAATCATGAGTAATGTGAATAGTAAACCCTAACTCTAGGGTAATCATGAGTAATGTGAATAGTAAACCCTAATTCTAGGGTAATCATGAGTAATGTGAATAGTAAACCCTAATTCTAGGGTAATCATGAGTAATGTGAATAGTAAACCGTAGTTCATAGTAATATGTTGAAATGAACAATAAACTCTAAACTCATGATTTTTCCTTTAAGCATGAATTGTATGATCAAAATATGAGATGAGGAATAATTATTCCTAATCATAATGAAAGGGTTGAATAACCCTAAATGATATAAACAAGGGAATCTTACCCTTTGTAAGGACATAAAAGTATAACCTTGAATTGAAAGGTTAATTTTGTCTTATTGACTACTAATCTGACTATGAATTGTTGATTATTATCAATTGATTTAATCATGCAGATTCTTATAAGAGAATAATCATATCCAGGTAAGGATCATGACATCATATCCATTGAAAATATGTCAATAGCTTATGAACCGAAATAACTATGTTGCCTAGATGCAAGTGTCATCATATGAAACTGATATGCCTTGAGGGCCATGAATGACATCAAGGTCATGCTAATAGATGACTTGATGCTGACATGTCACTTGATAGCAAGTGTTATGATGATATAAGTGTGTAAGTAACCATGTTCCTGAATCATAGTGATAAGATGATTAAGAATTGATATCCATCTGATAAGTGATATGAGTAATACCTATTACATTTAGTATTCTTCTGTTATAGCCATGTTTAGTACTTGAATGTTTGGAAACATGTATGATGCTAAAAGAATAATGAAATGTACCTAATAACCAAGTATAATCATATCATGTAGATCCCTGATCATAGATCCATCATTGTCAGGAGTTAAATGATGGTGAAACAGGTTTTCTTAAGGGAACTCCTGGATCACATACTTTTGAGTATGTGGGGAATATGGATGTGAATACCCTTACATCCTAGTGTAGAAGTTGATGTGGATATATCTTAATCCATCACCCCATCACTATGTGTTTATGCCAGGTGATGTAACACTATTCTCCCTAGGAAATCTTTTATACCGCATCGATGAGAGATAAACATGAAATCTTTCGATAGCGAAGAGAGTGCAGAATGCCACTGTGACTCTAATAGTGAAGTACCATAATACCCTGGTGAGCTATAATAGCAGAGACACTAGATGTCCTGCATGTTTATTCTCATTCTGACTGAGGTAGTTGAAGGTCATGAGAATCCGGCTCTTTCGATGACCTAGTATGATACCGATGTGACTTATTAGTGATCGGTTGGAGCATGAGCGGTATATCTCATCTCCGTAGGGCATAATGATGTTTGTAAAACATAATCAACCGCATAGCATAACTGCTTAGGTTGAACTATGAAGAACATTGATTGTTATTACATCGATTGCATTTAATATCCTATTCAAGTATTACTATACATGTTCTTCATATTCCTTAATAAAGGTGAGTAATTGTTATCAAGCCTGCTGTGAGTAATCTAAGTTACCTGCTCATGATATTCCTTTGATAGCTTTTAACAAAGTTTCTAGCAGAGAGTTATAACTCTCGCTGGGACAATTATTTAAAATTGTCTCACCCCGTAGATTTCTACCTTTAGGTGGACGTCGAGGTCGAAGGAACCGATCTGCAGGTGGACAGCAGCAGCAGCAGCAAAACCAGGAGCAGCAGTGATTTCAGGTGGATACACTGTGCTGTCTAGTCTTGTAGTCAGAATAGTCTTATGTCGTCTCTGTACACTCAGGTCCTAGGAGTTTGTTGATCTGAGAATTTTGAAGTCTTGAGATTTTGTATCATGATGTATATAATCACTCGAGAAGTGATTTATCAGAGATGTAAACAGTTCATCTTACTTTTATAAAAGGAGTTTCAGGTTTTTAAGATCTCGTTTTCGAAAAGATTTAATTTCTCGTGATTTTTCGTATTCCGTTGTTAATCGAATCGCTTCCTCTATGTTTATCTTGTGTTTTGGAGATCAGAGCCCACATATATGGTTGAGGTGGTTGATGGATGTTGATGGGTGAGATAGACCTTCTTGTGTTGAGAGACATCCTCTTCCTCATGGTGGACGATAGACCTAGTCTCTTGATGGGTTGCTGGTGCTGACTGATAGCCATGCTTGGTATGATGGTCGATATCTATGCTGGACGATACCCATGGTGGCCGATAGTCATGTTGGGCGACACCCTTGGGTGGTGATGGCCAATAGGGTTGGTGTATGTGTCGGCCGATAGGCCTTGGTGAGTTTTAGTGAGGGTCGTGAAGGGTTATAGTGAGGGTTAGGTGATCCTATAGTGACGGTCTCATATGTTATGAAATAAACTATGATGGTGTATTGTTAGTAATAACAACACTGATTATGATGCCTTGCAAACCATAACAATGTTAATGATAGTTAGCATAGTGATGATAACGAGGAAGGTAATGGTGATAAGATACATGATGTGATCCTGATGCTTATTTGATTAATAATAAAGAAGATGATAGTAATAATGTTGATCATAATAATGATGGCAATAATGATAGTAATGATATGCATGAAGTAATCCTTGTACTTAAGTATTAAATGAGAATGGTGATAGTTACACTAGTTGCTTGCATAATGGTAATAATGATCATAGTGGATGGTAATAGTAATAATTTTGGTAACAATAGTAGTTGCATTGTATACTCAACATAATTGTTATATAAAGTGAATACCTTGACTGTTTGTATAAATCCTGAGATAAGGGTAGGCATGATGTGCTTAACAAGATTGATCATCAAATAGTGTAATATTGATAAATAGATTATCTTGAATGATAACTCGTGATAGTGAGCATATTCCTTGTGTTGAATCTATGGTTATTGTGTATCCTAACCATGCAGGTGATGTGTAGCCATGAAAGGGCTATGTGACATATGTGATGAGTAACATTACCTTGATATTTGTTCTATGAGATTATATATGTAATGTATTGGTTCCATGATGATGATGTGAGCCTTGAGAGGGAATGATAGTACATGATGAAGGTTTGATATTCTATGATATGCGATGATCCTTGATATGGATCTGGACGGTTGGCAAGAAGCCAAGTGGTAACATGTGATGTCGGATCCTTGTGAGGTATCAGGTTGATGAGGTTTCAATAATAATATAATGTTCTTTATTTTCTGTTATATCTTGCATGTTATATAACTTGGTTGAATCTTGCAATCCATCTAAAAGATACTAATTAATTACAGTGGAATTATATCATGTAGTTTGCCCTGGCCATAGACCCATCATCATCAGGACCTGGTGATGGTGAAACAGGTTCTCCTACGGGTTAACCTGGAAGCGCATATTGTTGAATATGTGTAGGTTGCTCCTAGCCTGAAAATAAGGAGGTAAGAGTGTAACTTCGGTTACAGACTCAGATACGCGTATAGAGCATGGTGAATAGGCCCATGACTCAGGATATGTGATGTGGAGAGCATGAATACGTTCATGGCTCAGAGCACGGTGAACATGCCTGTGGCTCAGTTTTACTAGCACTGAGACCTGTACCAAGGCGGGCTAGGGTGAGGGTAGCCTATGGAGCTGACCCTATGGCTTAGACCACTTCAGCATGTGACTGCGGTCCTACTCGTGTTGTACTCGTGTACTGACCACGAGGTGGGAGGTCGTGGAGTCCGGCTCTTCCATTGACCTTGTATGGCACCAGTCTGAGGCTTCGCAGCCAGAGGTTGGATTTGAATGGTACGATTCAAATCCTCAGGGCATAATAATACGTAATAAAGCTGTTTAGTACTTATTGCTTAGGATAAACACGAAACATTGATTGAGGCCTTGTTTGTGTAAATATCTTCGTTATATCTTGCAGGTTCTTTGATAATATGTCTAATATTGATAGGCATATTATGTGATGTTATATCTTTTTCTGGAAATCATGTTACATAGGGATACAACTTATCTTGCTAATCATATTCCTTGAGATATCTGGTTATATGCTTTTGCGTAGCGAGTAAGCTTGTCGGTAAGAATAATCTGTTTTGTATAGACTGCTCTTGTTATACCTATTATTAGATATCTGCTGTTATAGTATATCTTGCTGAAGTTCTGTAGCTGCGGTGGGGAGTTATGTTTCCCGCTGGGACAATTGTTCAATTGTCTCACTCCGCTGGTTTACACCCTTTTTAGGTGGTCGAGGTAGACGTGGTCGTGGTCGTGGTGTTGAGGCCGAGAAGTTTGAGGAGCAGTAGAAGGCAAGCGTTGGACATGCTGCTGTTTTGGATGTTTTGTAGTAGAGTTTAGAGTCATCCATGTACTCTCAGGTCCTTGGCAATGTTTTGACGTTGTTTCACGATGATCGATCGATGATGTTTGTATATCCTGCTGCTGGCCGGATGTGGGCCTTTATGTATATGAACAGGTGGTGAACTCATGTGATGGGTGAACAACTGTTCTTGAGCTGTGGACATGTTTCTGTGCAGGATGATGAGGACTGAAAAGTAATAGTTTTACAGTTTATCAATTTTCCGCAATCGGTTTTAATTAACCCGTGTTTTCATAATCTGTGGTTATGGTGATTTCCGCTCGTTTTCATGTAACACCTCGTTATCTGTGTGATAATGGGATGTGTTGGCACAATGCCCCAATCATCTCTGGCAACTGGAAGGCGGTCTGGTCACTCGCGCTCCCGCTGAAGCAACGTACATTCATCTAGCTACTCAGGCATCGTACCCTACTCACTAACGTGGAGAAGGCACATCATCACATCATCTCTGACCCACTGTCTACGGGACTGTCTGACAAGCTTGGCAAAATGGCAACTACTCAACATGGACTCTTCATTCTTTGCACTGTCTGTAGACGATTGGATAACCCATATCATTCACAACAAGGACACCGCTGAAGCCACAACATTATGATGTGTTGGGTGTTGGACCATTTGGCACGCGCGTAACGACCATCTCCATGGAGGTAAACATCTCCCTCCTATTGTTCTAGTGTCTCTCATCCGAGAAAGAGCCAAGTCAATCCTCTTCGTCAACAAGGGCAGCGCACCCACCTATGTCATGGAGGAATGTCCTGCCCCTTGTCCTGAGCTGCACCGTCACCTAGTGTTTGTAGATGTAGCCTTTCAATATCACACACTCAAGATGGGCATCAGTGTGCACGCCACTTATAGAAATGGAGTCTGTCATCTGGGCTCTGGTGCATATGGATATGCTACATCGGCCCTAGAGGCGGAGATCAAGGGCATCATACATGCTATGCGAATCTGCATCAATAAGAGCTGGAACGCCCCTGTCATTCTATCTGACTCGTCATTGGCCATCAACTTCCTGCAACATGCCTCATTGCCTGCTTGCAAGCTCCAACCATTGAGAAGAGAGTACTGTCGCACCCTCCTCTCGCTGCCAGATCTACAACTTTCGTTCATCAGTCAGAAGCATAATCATGTGGCAGACGTACTTGCAAAACACTCTATGTACTCTTATACCCAGTTTAGTTTCTCCTCTGGGAAGCCAGACTAGTTATGTAAGGATGTTAACATTCAGCTCCATCTGATTTGGCCCGTTATAGAGAATGGGATGAATAAAAGCTAATCTCTATAGGCTTCAAAAAAAAAGTAGGTAGAGAGAGGGTACCCTGCAGGTAAAGTCCTCTGGAAGGTAAAATCTTCTTAGACCATTTATCGTTGATGGAAAATGAGAAGTAGACATATGAAACACACTCCATAATTTTTTTCGCTCTATTTCCGCCAAACACATGTTTTTCTTGCACGCACATGGTCTAAAAACTTTCATTCGACCATATTATAAGCTTCAGACATATCACGCTTGAGGGCTACATGTGCTTTGGAATTCTTGGCTTCACCTAGAATACTTCAAACACCGCCAAAGCATTGTCTGTAATCATCTTCCACGGGATAAAAACACTTTGGTTGTTATCAGGCCATCCATTAGCACCTTCAACCTTGATGTACCTTGAATGCAATTTTAATGAACGACATAATATAAATTGCGTGCTTCTTTAATCTCGCCAATATCTAACGCTTCAACAACATTTTAGTGGAATCAGATAACGAAGGAGCCATTAGGATGTTATGCGACTATATCGAAACACCTGCTAAATACAAAGTGGAATGCTTTCTCATCAGGAAGCTGGAGTCGTGCTTTGATGTACTGGATTTCAAGTTTAGGAAAAGAGTCTGTAATAAGGCGGCGCATACCGTTGCTAAGTGGAGTCTGAGTCAGGAAGAGATTTGCTGTAGGTGGAGCCGGTGTCCAGCCTTTCTCACTGAGATAGTGAGAGGGGAAGCCACCTTGGGCCACAATCAATGTAGGAACTCGAGAGAGCCTGTACTGGGTGAACAGGATGAATAAGAGTGTCCCCAGGGTCAAAAAAAAAAATCTGACGCACTTACGACTGCCGCAATTCTTCTTTTTCTCACAGCGCTGACGCAGCTCACAGCAGCTCCAGTAGGCCTGGCACCTCCGAAACAACGTGAGAGGCCGGCAGAGATATATCAACGGCCGTCTATCCGTTTCACTACAAAATACCGTGGTAGAGTGAGGTGGTAAACGATTTGGAGGAGGTTTGCTCGAGCCTGGCCCGGGGATCCAGGGTGAATAATAGATACATCCCCGTTTAATTTAAAAAAAAAAAAAAAAAACCGTCCTGCCTGTTCTTGAATAGCCACGGAAGACCGGGAAGCCGTGGAGGTGGTAACCGTCCTGCCTGTTCTTGAATAGCCACGGAAGGGATGGGGCGGTCGACCATTGCGTTCTGACTTGGGTGAGGCTGCGAGCTAGCCGAAGACAAGCAGCACAGCGATCATGCTTCTGGCAAGTCGAGTCAAACGCCAATCCTTGCCATACCAGTTCTTTAGTGGGTCGACGGTGTAGCCAGCCAAAGGAGAATCTGTCATAGAGTACACAGCTGGCAGAAGAATCAGAGTAGGATAACTGCCCATCACCCAAATCGAGTTGTAGAAAACTGCTGGTGGGTATGATAGATAAAAACTGTCACTGGCAGTGACATCCGCTGTACCTAAGATGAGAGGCATGCTGTATAGGTGCTCATTAAAGCTAATTGATCAGCTGACGGCCGATTAGGGACACTGAAGAAGAAGAGGAAGAAGCCCAAGAAGAAAAAGAAGATTAGGAGGAGGAGGAGAGTGAGCATCAATTACAATTGCTTTATGGGCAAAATTGCAGCATTGGACGTGTATGAGCGCGCCTTGCAATCTCACGGCTAAAACTGCCCTCCGACAAGTGCGCCTTATGAACGTGGCGGTAGGTATGTGTTGTGCGAAGCCCGTAGCTTTGTTTCATGTATTAGGGCTATTTGGTTGGGTGTAGTAGGGTGCAATTGTGTGAGTTTGCAATATAAAAATGTACATCAAACGCATACTTTGTCATCCGGTTACACCCTACCAAACATGCCCTTAATATCTATACTATTATAAAAAGAACGAGTTTGATTTACTCTCTTCTCTCTTTTTTTTTTCAAAAAATTTTACTCATACAAATATTTATTCTCACATTCTCCTATTAACTTTTATTATCTTTAATTCTATATTTCTCTCCCCATCCCACGGAAACGGTTCCTTGATTTTCTCCTTTCAAACAACCAACACAAATATCTTTTACCGTAATAACCTTTCACGACGAATCCTCTCCCCACATATTTCCAACAAATTTTATATGTCATGTGCATGTGCACGTGTGCGTTCAGTAGTATGGAAAAAAAGATAACTGCTCATCACCCAAATCGAGTTGTGTAGAGGATATCGTGGGTGCCTGCTCGCTAGTCACGCTTCCATTTTCCATCTAGAAGGTCAATGTCCTTTGAGAAAAAGCATCTGACTCTCTGAACGAAGCCATGACGTACTCTCTTCTAGAATCACAGCCAACGTGCGCATCTGCGCTACAATGTTGCCCTTCACAGCCAAACAAAAGAAAGAAACCAAACAAGAAGTTTGACCTCCAATGCGAATACGTAACAAAGTCGTGATGGACCTTCTCACCTCAACTACATCGCAGATACTAGAATCTCCACTGCAAGGTAAGGTCAACACCAAAAGATTCTTATTCGTCTAATATGAACATGAGTTGTTGGGCTGCAAACGACAACGGAGGAGAATTGTTGGTGGATATGATAGACAAAAACGGCTACTTTTACGGCACTGACATCAACTGTACCCTGAGATGAGACACAATGTAAGTGTTCATCAGAGAGAACTGAACAGCTGGCGGCCGACTACAGTCTAGAGTTGTAGTAGTGTTGTAGTAGTAGTAGTAGCAGAAGAAGAAGAAGATAAGCATAAGAATAATAAGAAAGGGAGTCAGTATCACGTACGATTGTTTGATGCGAAAGTAGTTGAATTGGACGTGGATGGCCGTTGCTGGAACACCAACCGCTCAAGCACTCTCACAACGTCAGACGTGGAGGAGTTGCGACCCACCCTCGCGTCGCGTATGCCCACTCTGGGATCTAACGCCAAAACTGCCCTCCCGCATGGTTGCAGTGTGACAGCAGCATTCTTCAAGTATGAACACATGGAAAACGGATAACCGCCCATCAAACTGATTCGAGTTGTCCAGGATAACGTGGGCGCGCGCCTGCTTGCCTGCTCGAGTCCATCTTGAACATGCATTTTACTCTCTGAGCGAATTCATGACGTTGACCCTCTTCTACAAACAGCGTCAGCCGTTCACAGACAACTACTGGGAAAGAAACCAAGAAAGAGGTTAATTTGACCTCCAACACGAATACGTAATGAAATCGTAATGGATAATCTTTCCACATGAACTACAACTAGGACATTAGATTCACCACGGCAAGGTAAGGTCAAACACCAAAAGATCCTATCACTGCTAAAAACTGAGGTATAGATGACATTCAAACATGTAACGTAAAAGCAAATAGGTGACATGAGAACATGTCACCAATAAAATGAATGTCACCTATTAAGAGTGGCCTTTGTGTTATGTAACCTATGTGGAAAGAACGTCACCTATTGATATTTTTCAGACTTAAAATCCTGACAATAGGTGACAACACAGAGCATCACCCATGTACTAAGAATCACTTGCATTGATGTCACCTTTTTCAGTACACTTGAAGTCAAAATAACACATGCACTGATGTAACTGATTATATACCTCATACATACATAATACGAAACTTAATAACTCTTTTCAACATATTATGGAAGGGAAAAAGCATACACCACAAGTTCTGGAAATTAACTTTGTTGATATTGATAAATAGATTGTTACATAGGGGAGGACAAAGGCCTTGCCCCGTGAGACATACAGAAAAGCATATGTGTATTCAGTTAATCATCCTACTACAAGTGTACTTTTCTATGAAGGTCGAGGTGGTTGATTTCAGTTGAGTTCCATTGCGTATTACATTTGGTTTCACATCTAGTGCTTCTTGTCCTTGCACTTCGGTCATTTTTCTAGCGCATTTGACAAAATGAATACATCGAGCTCAGTGCAGATTTTTATAGTTACATCAACTGATTAGAATAGAGATTCTGCTTGCGTATAATGTAACCAAATCATCTAACTTTTTTGAAGCAAAACTCTAACTCAGATTGAGGCCAATCAAGCAAAAAGTGTTTGCCCATGAGTACATCATTTGACCTAGCTCTTGTCCATGATAGTTTTTCTCCAACATGATGTTCGCTCTCAAACATGCATATATGTACCTCTTCTTCTGCCCTCACACAACTCTGTCAGTACATGCACCAAGTGGCTAACTGATCTAGCAGTGTACAAATGAAAATATGAGCTCAATGTAGATTCACTTAATTGCATCAGCTAACAAGAACAGATCATCTACTTGCTTATAATGGGAACAACTCATCTACTCTTTTGAAACAAAACTCTATCTCAGACCAAGGCCAAGCAAGCAACATGTGCTCAGTGACTAGTGCATAATTTCATCGAGCTCTCATCCTAGTTGGTCCTTCTACGGTATGCTCCTCACCTTCAGATATGGATATAAATACCTCTTCTTCTGCCCTCACACAACTACATCAATACTTGTACCAAGTGGCCAACTGATCTAGCAGGCTCCAACTGAGAAATTGATTTCTTATTCCCAATATCAACCACTAACATAGTATAACACATAGATGGAACATCACCCAACTCTTCCATTAGGTCATTCTAGAATCACCTAAAATGAAGGGGAATTTCATTGTGATTAGTAGTTCAATGCCAAATTACTTGGCACATGATGCCATATCCAAGTTCCGTATATACAATAATAGACATATGAAATGCAGTATGTGATCCGTCAATATAATGAAAAAGGTATGCATAACAGTATGCACAAATATACATACATCATGTTTGACAACAAGAGAAAAGCCTTTTATATTTTACCTAGTCATAAAAAGAGAGAAGGACCCCCTTCCCAGCAATTTCTTGGCCACTCATTCATCAATCAAGCCCCAAATATTCAACCACTCCATGAAACACACCTTATGCATCTACCTTTCACTTGTTTCTCTCATTCTTCCAAATCTGAATATTATTACCTCAATCGGGTCATCCTAATATATTATTTTCAAAAAGTAATTAGAAAAGTATTGGCAAAGGAGCATGAAATAAGAAGATGATAGTAGACTTTGAGACTACACATACATTTTCATATTTTTTCTACAATATAGGCAGTGACCTCATTGTTGTAGCTCACACCCAGTCAAGTCGGCATCCTTGAGCACATCTTTCAGTATCTTTCAACAACAACAAGACATTAGAGGTTTTGTTTTGCACCAGACACCATGGTTCCTGCATCCATAGAACACTTTCTTAACTATCAACTTGGCCTAGATATCATCACAATATGTTTTAAATGAATAAACCACGAAAAAATCTACCTATTTTTCCTTTCCATCTTTTTGTTTCACTATACCCTTCTCTTTCTTCCTTATTTGTAATGTCTATGCAATTATATTACATTCTTGGATGGAGTCACACATTTAACCAGCTACAATCCTCGAGATGCCTTAGGCGCCTAGATTAACCTATCATGGTTCGATCACCTGACCCCATTGTGGATGTAGCCATCTACATTTGGAACACCTTGTGCAACTCCAAAGAGTATCTATAACCTGGAAAAATGGCATTGATTAAGGATCTCAAACAACATCATTAGAGACTTAAAAGAAAACAAATGATACATGTGATATATATATATATATATAGAGAGAGAGAGAGAGAGTTGAGCTACAATATAGTCGAGTTTATTGAGGATTTGATACACTCCACTTTTGCAGAGTGGACTTCTAAGTCTACGACAAAGCTACATTCGTTCTTAGACTCACGCTAGCTATTAACTGACGGAAGAATCTCCCTCTTTCTATGGGTGGACCCCTCCAATCATCTGCTTTCTGAGTTAATTACTTGTCTCTTTTCTATGTCGATTCGGCCACTACATCCCTTTTATCAAACTTTTCCTTTCTTCATCCCTTGATTTTATTTTTCCTAGATTGGTGAGAAACAAACCTATTTGAGAGTCATAGTGGTGGGGGGGGGGAATAGGTACCGAGATCAATCCACGAAGAAAATGGACATGGAGATCATCGGACCTATCACATGTGTGTAATCCAATCTGTAGGAGAAGGCTTATTCAATGATGATGCATGCCCATCGCCCAAGCTGGGCAATCTATTGGATTGGAGTAGCAGCTACAAGATAGCATTACATGTTAGACATTAAAAATAGAAACAAATAAGACCACTATTTGTAAACTGTATATCGTAATAAAGCAACCATGACAATCTGGGTCTTCACATTTACATCTGAACATAGATCATCCAACATAATAACAACTTGATATTTGTAAGGAATACTACAGAAAAAGACATCAAGATTGTGGCATCCAACTTATAAAAATATGATTTACTTAAGCGGAAGTGATTCATCAACAACGAAATTAATGAAAATCACTAAAAATTAAAAACCATTTATAAAAAGATCCATTATAGGAAAACTCTTTTAACAAGAATTAAAATGTTTCATATACATCATGGTTCATCATGTACATTCCATGTACCGTCTCTTCTCGAGGAATATATATACAACACTTGCCTTGATAAAAGCATAAGTAAAAAATCCTCGAGGCATTCGAGCCAAAATCTCAGATCGATTATAAAAACACTATCCACTGACTCCTAAGACCTGAGAGTACAGAGACGACACATAGGAATCTCTATATACAGGACATGACAGCCAGTGTCTCCGCCTGAGAATTCACTACTGTTCTTGTTGTTGTTGTTGCTGCTATTCTTCCCCTGTTGTAGGGTTTCTGCTTCTCCTTCTGCGTCTACCTAAAAATGTTGGATCCCACGGGGGTGAGACAATTTATAAAATTGTCCCAGCGAGAGATATAACTCTCCGCCGAAAACATTATTATTGCAGTTTATTAGAAATAAACTGAGTAGTGGAATCATATATTCAACAGCAGATAATTCATTATCTATGCAGATTAGAGCAACATTCTTACTTAAGCATTTCATCTATAACATGTTAAAGTGGCTTGTGTAATGAATAAATTACATGTATAAGATTTATCCATCCATAATATACTAAGCAGGATAACATCAACCAATGATTCTCATATTTCAACTTTAAGAAAATATGCTACACGGCTGACTACATTTTACAATCATACTTAAGCTCTGGGGAGATGAGGTATACCGCTCATGCTCCAACCGACCATTGCGAAATCGAAATTGGTACCATACATAGGTCAATGGAAGAACTGGATTTCCATGACCTCATCCTCCTCAGTCAGTGTGAGGACAACTGCAGCACATCTAGTGTCTCTGCTAATAATAGCTTGCCAGGGTATAGTGGCAACTTCGCTAAAGAGTTACAGTGGCGGTTGTACTCTATTCGCAATTGAGAGATTTCATGTATATCTCCATCGATCTGACATTAACATCATCGGGAGATTTGTGATACATCCATCTCGGCACATATAATGAAGGATTGAGAGGTTTAATGTTTACCTTCCATCAACCTTTCATTAGGATGTAAGGATATGTTCGCCCATTACCCCCACATACTCAACAGTATTCCCTCCAAGAGATCCCGTAGAAAAACCTGTTTCACCATCACCAACTACTGACGATGATGGATCTATGGTCAGAGCACTACATGAATAGATTTCACTTGATTAATTATGTACATTATCATATTCTTTTAGCATCAACCAAGTTATCAAACATAACTTATTATGACAAATACCACAAAGAAACATGTACTATTTCCATCAATTATTTCTCAGTATTTATGAGATAATGGGATCTCAATCCCTCATTTCAATATTGGGAATTCTCATCCTTCCAAAATCTCATTATCATAATAAAATGGATCTGGGTATTCAAACCCTTAGCTCATCACTGAGCACTATTACCACTTTTTCAGGTAACTGTCACCTTCAGGTCATCTGACCAAGGTTAACATGACACTTGTTACACAAGCATCTCTCATGGCACTTGAGGCCCATTAACTCTCTTGTTACCTCTTACTAGGCAACAAGGCATATTATGGCACATAATGCTCAATAAAAAATTTCAATAAATAAAGCATCATAGCTCATACCTGGCTATGTTCATCATCTCATGATACCTGCATGGTTAGCACACATGATAACATATATATCAATCATATTTCAGTTCCATGCTATTCAAGGGTAACTCCACTATTCCCTTACCAGGGTTAGGGTTTCCCATTTCATGTCAATTGGGGATATTCATCCCATTACCCAGATCAGGATTATGGTTTATCACCATATTGCCCAATATTAGGGTTTTCATATAGCCTTACTTACATCACCTTGGTTTAGAGTTTATATTCAATAACCCACAATTAGGGTTTACTATTCATCCCAATTAGGATTTCATATTCCATCACCCATAATTAGGGTTACACTATTACCCTAGATTAGGGTTTCACTCAGAATTGCCCTAAATTAGGGTTAGGATGTGTTAACCTTCTCGATTAGGGTTTGATGATCTCTTCACTAAGGATCATACCATAATCATAGACTATACATGATTAACACTCATGTATGAACTCTTATCTCTCATCCTCTCAACTTGATTAGGTTACATCAACCTTTCCATCAAGTACATAGAACTATGGTTGACATAGTGAACTATTGCTTTCATAAACTTCTAGGGTTAATCATTTTAAAGGTACTAATCATCGAGGTACTTCAGGGATTCAACCACTGTACCTATCTTTGATTATCATTATTATCAACCATTGGATCAATGGATCAATCATCACTTTAAATATCCAAACGATTTGATCACTTTTGACCTCCATTCGATTTTAGCATTTCAACACCAAACGGTTTTGAAAACCGTTTGATTCCAAACGGTCTCAAGACCATTTGGTCCAAGTCATCCCCAAAATTGAGAGGGTCACCTAAAGGTTTCCATCAACCAATCGATCATGATTTGCACCATTGAAATCTTCAACAATTGAACTAGTTAAGTACATCAATCACTGACTCTTGAATCTCCAAACAATCCACCTTAGCTTTTGACCTCCAAACAGTCCTGAGACTGTTTGATCCCAAATGGTTTCAAGACCATTTGGACTCAAACGGTCTCAAGATGATATGGTCCAATTTGTCTTGAAATCGAATGGATTCAATTAGGGTTTTCACCACTCACCCGATTAGGGTTTGCAATTGGTAGATTATCCAATCATGGAACCTTTAGAAACCAATCAATTAAATCTATTAGGTCATTATTCAACACATCAGCAACCCCCCTCAAATGGTCAATGTAACAACCCAGGATTTGAGGCCTCGGATAACATGATCTTAAATGGAATGATTGGACTACCCATATCACCAAGGTGCACATCCTTTTCCGGGAGCCCATCACTAAAGAACTCCATAGTTAAGTGTGCTCAGCTTGGAGTAGTACTAGGATGGGTGACCAGTCGGGAAGTTGACCTCGGCTTGCGCCTGATTGAGGACAAAGCGTGCATTTAAGGCTAGTGGTGGTCTGTGGGGCCAATCATCATTCCTAAAACTCTACTAGAGCCTTGGGCAGTGGGCCCAGACGTTACAGTCAACCCCCTCCATTCAGTCAACCACTCCAAACAGTTTGGTGAAACCGATTGGAACATATTGTTGAAACAGTTTGCACCGAATTTTCTTTTGAGGTGTGTGCTTAGGATGATGACATCATCCTCAATCTTCAACCCCTCGAAATCTACTACCATTTCATGATGGTTTCATCAATCAATCAAAGGAATTGCAAGAAGAACAATTGAACCAAATTGATTGAGGAATTGAATTCAATAACAATGATCTTCAAATAAGCTTCAAAGCTACAAACTCCACGTCTTTAATGGTGAAAGCAACACCTTCAACTATCCCAAGGCTCATCCTCAAGCTTTTGAGTGAAAAGATTGGCTAGAGTTGAAGATTGAGTGAAGAAAAGAAGAAATCATGCATTGATTTGTGATTTCGACCATGAAATTAAGGTGAAAGAAGGTCATGGAGCTTACCTACAGGTTGAGGGTCGTCCTCTTGTTGCTCCTAAGCTCCCTTGATCGTTTTGCAAGCATGAAGTGAAAGTGATTTCGAAATTACCCATTCAAGTCATGGATAAATGAGCATATATGCATTTTATTAAAACAATTCGTTTAAGAGAGAGAAAGTAGAAGATAACTCCTTCATTTTCTTTCCACTTGCCCCCTCATCTTCCTTGGATATGAGGCTATCTTCCTTGACTCTTATTCCTCTCAATTATCCATAAATTAAAGAAAAACAAATTAAGCACCTTAATCCTTATAATAATAATATCCTAAAGTTAGTGGATAATTCTTTTCCTTTTATTAATGTGAGTGGGCTCTCCACTCACTTAGATATTTACATTGCCTTTGCAAGGCACTAGGACGTACACATATATGTATTTTCAACCAACACAATTTTGGTTGAAGGGCACTTCATTTAATATATTTATTTTTGCATTTAATTAAATTAGGGTTTCAATTATGCTTAAATCTTGATTATTTTAATATCAAGATTCTCTCTCCTTCAAAGTGATACAAATGAGATGCCCCTCTCATTTTCTTTTCTCTAAATGATGACAAGAAATATTAGGGACTCTCCGGAAGAGGTAATTTGCATATTGAACCCTAAGTTTTGGGTAAATTGCACATTACACCAAAACTAGGTTTTTATGCACAAACATTGCTTTATCAGCTCTTTCTTGGTACTCAGGCTTTCACTAGCCATTCCTCTACATCATTTTTATTCTAATGATGCTTCAACACTTGAGGAACATTTTATCATGCAACATTTGCAAATTAACCCCTCAACTTGGGTAAATTGCACTTTAGTCCAAAATAAGCAAAACGTTGTTTTCAACATTATTCAAAAAGGACTAAAATTGAAATGTAAGTTCCTCTGGAGCCTTAATTACTTTTCAAAATATAAGAGCAAGCCTATAATAATTTTCTTAAACAAAACATCCAGGGTTATAGCATAACCTAGGTCAGGGATGTTACAAACTATCCACCCCTTACAAGGATTTTGTCCCCGAAATCGTTAAGAGAAAAGTGAAGGGTACTTACTCTAGCTCCCATGTAGCTTCTTCAATGCCATGGTGATGCCAGAGAACTTTTACAAGACATATGTATTTCTTTTTCAGCTTTTTGATTCTTCTATCAAGGATCAACATAGGTCCTTCAACATATGATATATCATCTTTTAACTCTACCCCGACAGGTTGAAGAACTAACTCTGTGTTAGGATGACACTTCCTCAACATGGAGATATGGAACA
Organism: Alisma plantago-aquatica; assembly: GCA_963693085.1. NCBI lineage: Eukaryota > Viridiplantae > Streptophyta > Magnoliopsida > Alismatales > Alismataceae > Alisma > Alisma plantago-aquatica. Next base: position 425,600,333 of record OY856409.1, read on the forward strand.
TTGGGTGCAATCTATGCAACTCGGGTGGTAACTCCATCTTATAGGCTACCTTTCCCATCCTCTCAATGAGTGGATAAGGCCCCATAAATCTAGGAGATAACTTCCCCTTCTTTCCAAATATAAGGATACCTTTCCAAGGTGATACCTTGAGATATACTTGGTCTTCAACTTGGAATTCTAAGGGTCTATGACGCTTGTCAGCATAAGATTTCTGTCTACCTTGTACATCTTTCAACTGTTGTTGTATTACTTTAATCTTCTCAGTTGTTTGTTGTACTAGCTCAGGACCCAAAAGCTGATACTCCCCTATTTCATACCAACATAAAGGAGATCTACAACATCTACCATATAATGCCTCATATGGTGCCATATCAATACTGTGCTGATAGCTATTATTGTAAGCAAATTCTATCAAGCTCAGGTGTAGATCCCAACTTCCTACAAACTGAAGGACACATGCCCTAAGCAAGTCCTCCAAGGTTTGTATGGTCCTCTCAGATTGTCCATCTGTATGTGGGTGAAAGGTTGTACTAAACCTTAATTGTGTACCCAAATCTTTATGCAGTCGTTCCCAAAAAATGACTTATGAACTGGGGACTATCAGAAACAATTGTAGCTGGAACCCCGTGCCAACACACTATCTCATCTATGTATATCTATGCAAGCTTCTCAGCTGTGTAGGTTGTTTTGACAGGAAGGAAATGTGCTGTTTTTGTCAACCTATCAACTATAACCCATATGGAATCATGAATTTTGGATGTTCCAGGCAAACCAACCACAAAGTCCATCATTACATGATCCCATTTCCACTGTAGTATAGGCAGAGGTTGCATTGTTCCTGCGGGCTTTTGGTGTTCAGCTTTAACCTGCTGACACACTGGACACCGCATAACAAACTTAGCTACATCTTTCTTCAAACCAGGCCACAAACACATATCTTTTAAGTTATGATACATCTTGGTGCTCCCTGGATGCATAGCATACATTGAAGAATGAGCTTCTTCCAGAACTAACTTCCTTAGGTTATCGACATCAGGTACTACCCTCCTACCATGGTAACAGACTACCTGATCATCTGACTCATGAAATCCATCTCGTTTCTCACTACCATACTCTGACCTAATCTGCTGAATCATAGTATCAGCCTGCTGTGCTTCTTTAATCTGATGTCTCAGAGTAGGTTTTACTTTCATATCAGCTAACAGCTCGGCTAACAATGATACCTTAAGTTGTACATTGTTTTGCCTCAAAGAGATAAACATGTCTCTTTTAAAGCACACTAAGGAGTTCAACTGTGCTTTATCTAAGGCTGATGATGGCGATTTCCTACTTAGTGCATCAACAACCACATTATCCTTCCCTAGATGATAATCAATTGTACAATCATAGTCCTTGATTACTTCCATCCAGCGGCACTATCTCATGTTCAGCTCATGCTATGAGAAGATATACTTTAGATTCTTATGGTCTGTGAAAATATGGAATGTTTCTCCATAGAGATAATGCCTCCAGATCTTCAAAGCATGGACCACAATAGCTAGCTCTAGATAGTGTGTCAGATAATTCTCCTCATGTTTCTTAAGTTGTCAAGAAGCAAAAGAAATCACTTGTTTATCCTGCATCAACACACATCCTAGACCATTCTTGGATGCATCACAGAAGACTATGTACCCCTTCCCTTGCTCAGGTAACACTAACATAGGTGCATTAGTTAACCTTTCCTTCAACAACTGGAAAGATTGTTGACACTTGTCATTCTAGACAAAAGGAACCTCCTTTATGGTCAACTTGGTCAGGGGTAAAGCTATAAAACTGAAGTTCTTAATGAACCTCCTATAATAACCTGCCAATCCAAGGAAACTACATATCTCTGTTGGTGTCTTTGGCTGTTCCCACTGTAGGACAAATTATACCTTCTTAGGATCAACATGAATACCTGAAGCAGATATTACGTGTCCTAAAAAAGAAACTTCTGGTAGCCAGAACTCACATTTGCTAAACTTAGCATATATCTTATGCTCTCTTGGCAAAGTCAAAGCATGACAGAGGTATCGCTCATGCTATTGAGCATCTCTAATATAGATCAAGATGTCATCTATGAAGACTACTATGCACTGATCAAGAAAAGGTCGAAAGATTCTATTCATGAGTTCCATGAATGCAGCTGGTGCATTAGTTAGTCCAAATGACATAACTATGAACTCATAGTGACCATACCTTGTCCTAAAGGCAGACTTCGGTATGTCACTTTCCTTAATACACAACTGATGGTACCCCGACCTCAGATCTATCTTAGAAAAGATAGTTGCACCTTGTAACTGATCAAACAAGTCATCAATCCTTGGCAGAGGATAGTTGTTCTTTATGGTTACTTTGTTCAACTCTCTATAGTCGATGCAGAATCGCATAGAACCATCTTTCTTCTTAACAAAGAGGACCGGAGCACCCCATGGTTAAGTATTCGGTCGGATAAATCCTTTCTCAAGCAACTCTTGCAGTTGTTTCTTGAGCTCTGCCATCTCAGCAGGTGCCATTCTATACGGTGTTTGTGCTATTGGTTGCGTGCCCGGGATTAGATTAATCTCAAAATCAATCTCTCGGGGTGGAGGAACACCTGGAAGTTCTTCAGGAAATACATCTTCAAACTCCCGAACAACTGAAACTTTAGAAGGATTATGACTCTCCATTGCGGTATCTACCACATGAGCCAAGAATGCAGAGCATCCCTATCTCGTCAACTTCTCAACTACCATAGCTGATACTAAACAAGTTGGAAGGATCTTTCTGTCTCCCTGAAAGATCCATGTGTCACCATCATCTATGAACACAACCTACTTGGAACCACAATCCAAGACAACCTTATACTTTTCTAGGGTTCCCATCCCAAGAATTATATCAAACCCGTGCATTTCAAGTGGTATAAGATCCATCTGAATGCGATGTTTAGAAAAGGAAAGATTGCAGGGAGAACACACCTCCCGCAACACTACAGATCCCATCAAAGGGGTTTCTAACTTCAAACTATTTGCTCTATGACTGACAATCATGTTGCAGTCATGAATCACTTCTAGAGTGATAAAGGAATGTGTAGCACCTGGATCAATTAACACAGATATGAAGTAGGATGAAGACATATCATAATAAAATAGTTCCATCTGATCTATCACAACCTGAGGGTTGACTACTGCTTCGGGCTTATTCATAGCATAGAATCTAGTCGTTGCTTGTTGTTGACCCTATGCTCGATTGTTTGGTGTTGACGATCCAGCTTGGGACGCTTGTCCACGTCCTCGAGCATTATTACTGAACTGTTGCCTCTGTGAGCCTTGTTGACTCTGCCTCGGTGGTTGAGTCACACTTACTTCTCTAGCTCGGCAATCTTTCATCAAGTGTCCCATCTTTCCACATATAAAACAGCCTCTGATCTCCCTCTGTGGCCTGGGTGGTCCTACTACTGATACAAATGATGAGCTATGAGCTCCCTCTGGTGGTAAAATATGGCCTCTACCCCTACTTGACGTCCATTGTGTCTGAGTATTGAATCTTGGTGGTGTTGCCAGTGTAGAAAACTTCGGCTTCTTGAAGCTTTCAGACCTTTATCCTTGAAATTGTGTGTACTCTTTCTTACTCTTGGTATGACGCTTCTCTGTCACAGACCTCTCAATCCACCTCACGGGCTCCACAAAAGTAGCAAACCTCTTCCGATTCTCTAAAGTAGACACCGGAGTGGTCAAATCAGCATTCAACCCCTTCTCGAAATGCCAAATCCTCTCTTCATCAGTGGCTGCCATGTGCAGACAGAACCGCAAAAGCTCCATGAACTTAGCTTCATATTCGCTAATGTTCATATGTCCTTGCCTGATTCTCTCAAATGGAGAGATCTTATCATCTAGATACGTCTTGGGGGAAGTATCTAGTAACGAACTCTCGTCGGAATTCACCCCATCTGACTTCAACACCTGATATTTTACCTTCCTCTATGGTCCACCAGTGGCCAGCACTCCCCTTCAGCAGATATACAGCATGCCTCACCTTCTCTACTTCAGGGATGTTGAGGATTCTAAAAGCTTTCTCCAGCTCCGTCAACCACAAATCTGCATCAGCTGGGTTAGCTGTACTAGCATATTCTGTGGCTCCTACCCGTCGAAGCCATTTAAAAGTCTTGCTGGCTCCTTGTCCTTCATTGTGGGCCGGTGCCCTCAGTGCAGGTGGTGGCATCCTATCCGCCATATGCGTCATAGTCACCATAAACTACCAAAACAGAGTATGGAAAGCTAGGTTCTCTAATGCATCTTGATCAAGATGAGGAATCTCAGGTACGGGTTCCTCCCTAGCTTGATCCCTTACACCTCTTCCTGGTGCAGCAATACTACTCTCAACAGCGTGTTCATCATTTGATCCAGACATCTTCAAGTTCTTCTTCTCCTATATGAGCAGAAGACACTATCAGATAAACTGGAAGACAATAGAATAGACTCAACAACCTTAATCATATGTCTCTATAGACTCAGCGAACCTAGAGCTTTGATACCATTAATTTGTGTCATCCAACTTATAAAAACATGATTTACTTAAGCAGAAGTGATTCATCAACAACAGAATTACTAAAAATCACTAAAAATTAAAAACCATTTATAAAAAGATCCATTACAGGAAAACTCTTTTAACAAGAATTAAAATGTTTCATATACATCATGGTTCATCATGTACATTCCATGTACCGTCTCTTCTCGAGGAATATATATATATATATACAACACTTGCCTTGATAAAAGCACAAGTAACAAAATCCTCAAGGCATTCAAGCCAAAATCTCAAATCGATTATAAAAACACTATCCACTAACTCCTAGGACCTAAGAGTACAGATATGACACATATGACTCTCTATATACAGGACATGACAGCCAGTGTCTCCACCTGAGAATTCACTACTGTTCTTGTTGCTGTTGCTGCTGCTGTTCTTCCCCTATTGTAGGGTTTCTACTTCTCCTTCTACGTCTACCTAAAAATGTTGGATCCCACGGGGGTGAGACAATTTATAAAGTTGTCCCAACGAGAGATATAACTCTCCACCGAAAACATTATTATTACAATTTAATAGAAATAAACTGAGCAGTGGAATCATATATTCAACAACAGATAATTCATTATCTATGTAGGTTAGAGCAACATTCTTACTTAAGCATTTCAACTATAACCTGATAAAGCAGCTTGTGTAATGATTAAATGACATGTATAAGATTTATCCATCCATAATATACTAAGTAGGATAACATCAACCAATGATTCTCGTATTTCAACTTTAAGAAAATATGCTACACGGCTGATTACATTTTAAAATCATACTTAAGCTCTGGGGAGATGAGGTATACCGCTCATGCTCTAACCGACCATTATGAAATCGAAATCAGTACCATACATAGGTCAATGGAAGAATCAGATTTCCATGACCTCATCCTCCTTAGTCAGTGTGAGGACAACTACAGGACATCTAGTATCTCTTCTAATAATAGCTTGCCAGGGTATAGTGGCAACTTCGCTAAAGAGTTACAATGTTGGTTGTACTCTCTTCGCAATCGAGAGATTTCAATTATATCTCCATCGATCCAGCATTAACATCATCGGGAGATTTGTGATACATCCATCCCGACACATATAATGAAGGATTGATAGGTTTAATGTTTACCTTCCATCAACCTTTCATTAGGACGTAAGTCTATGTTTGCCCATTACCCCACATACTCAACAGTATGCCCTCCAGGAGATCTCGTAGGAAAACATGTTTCACCATCACCAACTACTGACAATGATGGATCTATGGTCAGATCACTACATGAATAGATTTCACTTGATTAATTATGTACATTATCATATTCTTTTAGCATCATCTAAGTTTTCAAACATAACATATTATGACAAATGCCATAAAGAAACATGTGCTATTTTCATCAATTATTTCTCAGTCTTTATGAGATAATGGGATCTCAGTCCCTCATTTCAATACTGGGAATTATCATCCTTCCACAATCTCATTACCATAATCATATGGATCTGGGTATTCAAACCCTCACTGAGCACTATTACCACTTTTTCAGGTAACTATCACCTTCAGGTCATCTGACCAAGGTAAACATGACACTTGTTACACAAGCATCTCTCATGGCACTTGAGGCCCATTAACTCTCTTGTTACCTCTTACTAGGCAACAAGGCATATTATGGCACACAAGGCTCAATAAACAATTTCAATAAATAAAGCATCATAGATCATACATGACTATGTTCATCATCTCATGATACCTGCGTGGTTAGAACACATGATAACAGATATATCAATCATATTTCAGTTCCATGCTATTCAAGGGTAACACCACTATTCCCTTACCAGGGTTAGGGTTTCCCATTTCATGTCAATTGGGGATATTCATCCCATTACCCATATCAGGGTTATGGTTTATCACCATATTGCCCAATATTAGGGTTCTCATATAGCCTTACTTACATCACCCTGGTTTAGAGTTTATATTCAATAACTGACAATTAGGGTTTCGTATTCCATCACCCATAATTAGGGTTACACTATTACCCTAGATTAGGGTTTCACTTAGAATTGCCCTAAATTAGGGTGAGGATTTGTTAACCTTCTCGATTAGGGTTTGATGATCTCTTCACTAAGGATCATACCCTAATCACATACTCTACATGATTAACACTCACGTATGAAATCTTATATCTCATCCTCTCAACTTGATTAGGTTACATCAACCTTTCCATCAAGTACATAGAACTATGGTTGACATAGTGAATTATTGCTTTCATAAACTTTTAGGGTTAATCATTTTAAAGGTACTAATCATCTAGGTACTTTAGGGATTCAACCACTGTACCTATCTTTGATTATCATTATTATCAAACATTGGATCAATGGATCAATCATCACTTTAAATATCCAAACGATTTGATCACTTTTGACCTCCATTCAGTTTTAGCATTTCAACACCAAACGGTTTTGAAAATTGTTTGATTCCAAACGGTCCTAAGACCATTTGACCCCAAACGGTTTCAAGATTGTTTGGACTCAAACGGTCTCAAGACCGTTTGGTCCAAGTCAGCACCAAAACTGAGAGGGTCACCTAAAGGTTTCCATCAACCAATCGATCATGATTTGCACCATTGAATTCTTCAACAATTGAACTAGTTAAGTCATCAATCATTGACTCTTGAATCTCCAAACAATCCACCTTAGCTTTTGAACTCCAAACGGTCCTGAGACCGTTTGATCCCAAATGGTTTCAAGACCATTTGGACTCAAATGGTCTCAAGACCGTTTGGTCCAATTTGTCTTGAAATCGAATGGATTCAATTAGGGTTTTCAACACTTCATCTGATTAGGGTTTGCAATTGGTAGATTATCCAATCATGGAACCTTTAGAAACCAATCAATTAAATCTATTAGATCATTATTCAACACATCATCAACCCCCCTCAAATGGTCAACCCCCTCCATACGGTCAACCACTCCAAACAGTTTGGAACCCAAACCTCCAAACGGTTTGCAAACCGTTTTGGTGAAACCGATTGGACCATATTGTTGAAACCGTTTGCACCCAATTTTCTTTTGAGGTGTGTTCTTAGGATGATTTCATCATCCTCAAGCTTCAACCCCTCGAAAGCTACTGCCATTTCATGATGGCTTCATCAATCAATCAAAGGAATTGCAAGAAGAACAATTGAACCAAATTGATAGAGGAATCGAATTCAATAACAATGATTAAGGGTTCAAGTTATATAACCCACCTTCAAAGAAGATTCAAAGCTACAACCTCCACGTATTTAATGGTGAAAGCAACACCTTCAACTATCCCAAGGCTCGTCCTCAAGCTTTTGAGTAAAAAGATTGGCTAGAGTTGAAGATTGAGTGAAGAAAAGAAGAAATCATGCATTGATTTGTGATTTCCACCATGAAATGAAGGTGAAAGAAGGTCATGGAGCTTACCTACAGGTTGAGGGTCGTCCTCCTGTTTCTCTAAGCTCCCTTGATCATTTTTCAAGCAATAAGTGAAAGTGATTTCGAAATTACCCATTCAAGCTAGGGATAAATGAGCATATATGCATTTTATTAAAAAATCCATTTAAGAGAGAGAAAGTAGAAGATAACACCTTCATTTCCTTGCAACTTGACCCTCCTATTCCTTGTATACGAGTCTATCTTCCTTGCCTCTTATTCCTCTCAATTATCCGTGAATTAATGAAAAACAAATTAAGAACCTTAATCCTTATAATAATAATATCCTAAAGTTAGTGGATAATTCTTTTCCTTTTATTAATGTGAGTGGGCTCTCCACTCACTTAGATATTTCCATTGCCATTGCAAGGCACTAGGACGTCCACATATATGGATTTTCAACCAACACAATTTTGGTTGAAGGGTACTTCAGTTAATATATATTTTTTTTGCATTTAATTAAATTAGGGTTTCAATTATGCTTAAATCTTGATTATTTTAATATCAAGATTCTCTCTCCTTCAAAGTGATACAAATGAGACGCCCCTCTCATTTTATTTGCTCTACATGATGCCAAGAAATATTAGGGACTCTCTGGAAGAGGTAATTTGCATATTGAACCCTAAGTTTTTGGTAAATTGCACATTACATCAAAACTAGGTTTTTATGCACAAACATTGCTTTATCAGCTCTTTCTTGGTACTCAGGCTTTCACTATCCATACCTCTACGTCATTTTCATTCTCATGATGCTTCAACACTTGAGGAACATTTTATCATGCAACATTTGCAAATTAACCCCTCAACTTGGGTAAATTACACTTTAGTCCAAAATAAGCAAAACATTGTTTTCAACATTATTAAAAAAGGACTAAAATTGAAATGTAAGTTCCTTTGGAGCCTTAATTACTTTTCAAAAGATAAGAGAAAGCCTATAATTATCTTTATTAAACAAAACATCCAGGGTTAAAGAATAACCCATGTCGGGGATGTTACAAAGATAGTTGATGAATATATGACCTACAACCTTGTTTCACCTACAATATTCACAAGTATACTTCATTCATGCATCAGACCATGTACTTCATAGTTTTCTTTATGTACTAACCCATCTCATCGATGACTTTATGACAAGACCAGATGGATATCATATACTGGTCATATGTACCAATTATGTGTGTGGGAATTCTCTTATAGAAGATAACTATTGAAATTGTTTTTCCTATCATATTACAGGGTATGCTATTACATGGCCAACTTCACCTCATATATGTACAACTTGTTTTCATTCTCAGTGAGGTCGGCTGATAGTTTTATAACTTGTAAGTAAATAAAATTTCTATTATGTTATGGGGTCTTGTGCTAATTATAAAACTTCTATAGTTGCTTCATTACCAAACAAAGGTTGCCATGATGTTGATTAGTAAATAAAATTTCTATTATGTCATGGGGTCTTGTGATAATTATAAAACTTCTATAGTTGCATTATTTCTTTATATCCTTGAATATGTCCTATAATTTTGTGGATACATACGCCATACATATGTATACAGACTGTAAATGACATTGACCAAATGGAATTTTCTCTGTATCATAAAGATATAACTTAATATACACTCCACAAGCATAAAATTTACAAATTTCTCAAATTTTAGTTATAAATGGGACAAATCCATTGTAGTTAATTGTTAAGTTATGTGCAAAAATGAATTTCCTAATACTCAGACCACCATTGCACTTACACCACTAAGTCTATTGAAATTTCCTACTAAAGTTCTCATTACTCTTGTGGTTCCCTTGGTTAGTTTGTTATCCTAGCTTCAAGTCTACATATACACATTTGTATAATAAGATAAAGCAAAGTGTCTAGGATTTCTTGTGGGCGTTCCAAAGACTTATATGCTAATCCTTGTAGTGTTATACGATTTTCTTGTATGTCACATATAAGATGTACAAAATACATGGTGATTTAGTTTTCAATTTTCACAAATATGAGTACTTTACATAACTACACTCTAAAATCAAAATATTGTAGGATTGTGTCCCCACTAGATTATCCATATGTATGGACATCCTATTTCTCAAGAGTTTTGTATTCTTTTATTGATGTAATAGGAGGTGTATTTATATGATCTGTATGGTTTTCAGAAGAAACTACTAATTCCACCATCAAACATCACATTAGATAACTAAATGACACACCTCATATCATTTTACATAGCAGATCAAGGTGCTTCATAGAGATAAAAGATAGCAGTTGAATATCACATAATAGGGTTTTAGTTATAATGTAGTGTGGTGTGAAGTAAGGAGGTTCATGGAGGGATTTTTCTGAAACCCAAAAAGATGAGCTGCAATTACTTGTAAGTGCTAGCTGGATTACACATATAGTATTATGTGGATGTTCAAAGGCAAGCAACAGTTTTATCACATGTGAAGGAGATGAGGTGTCATGACTGGGTGGGATATGCCATGTGTGTGACCAAGGCGGTTGTTGGGTTACATATGTGGATCTAGCTTGTTCGGAAGGTTTCCATTCTTTACCTTGTCATTCTTGACCTTTGTGGCAGATGAACACTACTAGCAAGGTAAACATCGAGATGAATTTTTGGGCTCCATTGTATTCACAATCTTGCCAGTGAATCACAAAATCTCCAGTTGATGGAGCAGTAACGGAATTTTGAATTCAAATGGTGAGGATTTATAGAGGCAAAATGAGGAAAGTCCTTAATGTATTTATTTTTCAAAACAATACCTCGATTGGTTGATCGTTAGTCCTCACTTTGATACATGGAATGAGGTGCAATAGTATAGGAAAACTTCTACAATAGGATCGATAAAAAATATTCAGATGTAACATTAGATGAATAATTTGAAATAGGTACTAAATTAAGAATTCATCTGAAATCAAATACAGCAGTATTCAAAATCTCATCCATGCATTGATTACCATGCATGAAATTCCTAGGATGCAATCTGGGAATAGTAGAGTATGCATGAGATTGGGGGACATTCCCTAAAGATCATTTCATTGTTAATGGAGCGAGCACCACCCTACATAAAGGTTATGTTACAACACAGGAAAGTTTTTTGTAAGCTATTAAATACATGATAAGTGAACCACATTGTCATTCCTAAAAAATATCATGTTCAAAGCAGTTAGATAAAACTTTATGTTGGAAATGACTTGAAAGCCAAAAAAGTGCTTAAGGAGACCCAACATCAAGTGACTATAATACCATTGACATGCATCTACTATGGCAATCAATAGAAGAACTCATGCTCTTCTTGAGTCTTTACTTGAGCATCTCCATCAATGTGATATGTAGTTAGGATAGATAGCCAACATTGTGTGGTCTATGTATAATCATCCTCTACAACTAGTGCCTGGTCAAAATGCCCCACAACGTCCCATCCTCCTCTGTCATTTGAATTTGAGTGTGGGACCAAAATTGAAATTGGGATCACAATACTACAGTTGGAGATGGACTCTAGCAGTACAGTGGTGCCCAAACATGCATCAGAAGGAGAGGAAGAAAAAACAAAGATAGATTTACCTTCTCCCTCTAGAAGCATATGATGTAGCTGGGGAGCAATCACATTCTCCCACTGCTTGAGAGAGACACATAGAAGAGAAAGGTGGTGGGATAGATGAGGGAGTTGGTAAAAGGAAAGGAGTTTGGTAGGAAGGATTGAACGCCAATACCTCACAATCTGTGTAAAAAAGGACATAAAACATATGTCAAAAAGAGGCGTATTAGAAGACTTGGGATCTACCATCGTAAACAAGATCGGCAATAAAACAACATACTAACCTGGAAATGATAAGTGAAATTGAAGAGGAGGTATTGGCGCAATTCCAGAACCTCCAAATCCCCAATTTGAAGCTAGGGTGGTGATAATGAGATAGAGTCCTACATTGGTAGTCAGTAGTGAGACCTAGAGCTTGAGGCTTCAATGGTGGAGACACTAGTTGTTGCCTTGGCTGATACTCCACAAAAGATTGTAGTTTATCTTGTTTGCAGATCACCATCTTGGGTAGGTGCTGGAAAAGGAGTTGGAATCCTTGGTTGATAGTTGAGGCTGAGGACGATCACTAGAACTTCAATATTGGTGCCACCAGATCTCCTCTTGGAGAAGCAGTGTGGGAGGTGTGACTAGAAGGGATTCTAGAAATGCAGGTGGTGGGAGAGACTTTTTGATGGGGAAGAAGCACAATAGGCGCAGGTAGTGGGGAGAGCACAGGAAGGGGGTGTGGTTTGCCTATTTATGTGTGCTAACTAGTCACAGAGAATGGGTGTTTTTAGTAGTGGGGTTCATTTTGTTGAGGGGTTGTGACGAGAAGAATTTCAATTTTTTGTTATTAATAGATGTTTGGATTTGATTTTATATAATCTACAAAAAAAATTAAAACCTTGTGTTTTGAAGCGTGAACTTAATGTGAATCGAAGTCTTCATTATCAATAAGATTAAGTTTTCTAAGTTTAGAGTTGTAAAATATCTTGGATCGTGGTAAGTTATATGTCAACATAGATTTATCAAATTGAAAGAGTGAGACCCAGAATTGACTTGGGCTTGGTCTTTTTTCTCTATCTAACCTGTGACCAAGCAAGATTATTTATTTAGAACAAAGAACCACCTCGGTCCATTTTTTGACTAATTTATTTGTCTGAAGCCAATCCAAATAAAGGCTTTATTCACTTTGTCCAACCCAGAATTTAGCCTATTAGTTAAATGTATAACCCTAAACCGATCTACACTGATTTTGAGTAGTATATTTGTCCTTGAACCACCTCATACTCGTCAAAATTTCAATTTAAAATCTATGTCAAAACCAACATTATCTGAAAGTGAGGTTAGCCTTTTATATAGTGAGTTTTCCAATATGATATCTGAGTGAGTTAGGTCAATTATGATACCCTATGAGTGAACAAATTTCGGTTCAAGACCACAACTCTAAAGAGGTAAAATATGGTGAGTTTCCCTATTTGTATGTATACCATAGCAACAAGTCTAGATTGTAGACATCCAAATGTCCCATATCATGGCAATTTCCTCTCACAATGAGTCCCTAGAAATACATTTTGTATGAGCCATGACCTATATCATGACAGTGTCCTCTCACAAGTCACTAAACATGAATTTGTGTATGAGAACATGTGAATTTACCACCTCTCAACGAAAAACCATCAATTTTCATGGTTACACAACTAGAAACTCCATCATCCATGCATAGGGAGAAACCCTAGTTCTCACCTCTCATCCAAAGGTACAACAAGGTTCACCACGACCCAATAAGCTCAAGAATGATAAGAAATCATATAAGGTACCCATCTTAAGAGTGACAGATGGAAATTATCATTGGTGGTCACAGTCATCTCTCATAGTGAAGGTGGTAATTGGGATTTTTAGACCTAAAGACACTACATTCATCACATGTCATTGGGTATACTTTGACATCATCAAATGTAATCTTCAAATATGGGTTGCCAAAAAGGTGATCACTGGGTAGCTTTGACACATGGGGACACTACTACAAAAATGGCTTATAATGTCACTTTTAAAGGTGTCGGTTGTACAAATACATCGACACCTAAAACCTAAAGCGTCAGTTTAATAAAACAACTAACATCTATATGTGAAGGGTGACCAGACATGGGTATCGCTTTTATTCAGTGTCAGTTCCCAAATAATAAACCAACACCTAAAATTAACCACCAAATCCAAAATTTCCAGTGAAAAAACTTACCTCCAAAAATTTAACATATGGTGTCGGTTATTAACTATTAAACTAACGACGCAAGGTTATTCACGAGACAGAAATTGGGCACATTTTGGTCGTCGGTTTTACTACAATGACCGACGCTTATGGGTTTTCCTGTGTTGTTCCCGGGAAATTTTTCACACCCTTTGAGCGTCGGTTTTCGAAAGAAACCGACGACAATGGTCACTAATCGAGAACAATTTTTTTAATCGGCATATGTAGATAGATGTCGGTTTTTTCTAGTAAAACCCGATGACTATCATTGAGAATAGGTGTCAGTGTGTTTGTAGAACTGACACCTTTAGTTTTGTGTCGATTTTTTGAATAACCGACGCCTATTGTTAACTTAACAACACCCGCGCGAGCCAAACTCTTCCCCTTTCTCTATTTCATTCATCTCGATTGAGGGTTTAAGGTTCGGTGATGATTCCTCTGCTCACCGCTCATGTGTCGCCGCTAGCCTCCACCACTGACGTTTGTTGGTCCTCCGTCCGCTGCGCTCCAGGTCAGCCGCCACCCTAGCTCAATCAGCTACTCGCCCGCCCTCTCTGCTCACCACGCCTACTCTACACCTAGTTGTTAGTCGGTGCCGCCGCTCTGATCTGGAGCTCCTCGCCAGCCGCCTGAGCCTGCTCCTGCTCCTTCTCCTACTCGCCGTGGTTCACGCGTTGCTCCGACGCCTGCCCCTGCTCTCCAAGCCGCTACTTTCCTACCGAGGTAGGCCGCTACCCTTCTTTTTCCACCACCTCTTCTTCTGCTTCCTGCTCCCTCTCCTTACCAAATGGATTACAGCAAGGCCACGACCGTGTGGGCTGGTCACGACCGTGGTTGTGTTGGCTGACCATGGCCATGCTGGCCAGCACGACCATGGTAGGCCAACACAACCATGACCGTGGCCAGCCCACATGGTCATGGCCTTGCTTTTATCCATTTGGTAAGGAGGGAGCAGGATACATTTGCAATACTAATGCTTGACCTAATTCTGTAAATTTTGATGCATGTTGAATTAAGATATTAAAACCCTAATACACATTTCACCATAATCTTGAATTAACTATATTGCTGAAATCTTGTGATCAATCTATGTAAGATATTAAAACCCTAATGTTAAATCTCTGATTTTGTAGTGATGTGTCACCCTAACATCTACATGAATCCCTATTGTATGATGTATATTGATGATAATGCATGAGATAGTTTGAAATTTTGAAATCAATTATGAATCTCTCCATCCCTAGGTCATACTAATTTATGTGTAATCTTTATCTTGATGATGAACATGCATGGATACTCGAAATGTTGAAATCAATGTTATAGAATAACAACACATGTATTTGTTGGCCTAGAAACTCGTCCAAGATTTACTCATTAGGAGTAAATCTTGGATAGTCCCCGGTTTGGGTCTGTTCTTGAACACCAAATTAGACTTAGGATGTAAGTGTATAATGTGTATCTGGTTTTCAAGAAAATTCCGGTAGCATTTCCCCGTTTGTTCTCTAAGTACATCTGTACTTGGAGAACAATGGGGAAATGCTGCCGAAATTTTCTTGAAAACCCAATACAAATTATACACTTACTAGTGAGATTAGGTGTTCAAAAATGGGATAGGTGGTACACATTTATTATATATAAGAATGACAACACATGTATTTGTTGGCCTAAAGTTTTAACCATGCAAAAACTCTAATATGTTAACCCTAGACCCTAATCTTATTGTAATATATACTTGTTTTCTCTTTGATCATAGAATGGATAGATCATGGATGTCCATTCGCAACCGCTGCACCCCATAGTTTATATATGGTCTTGACCAATTTATTAGATTTGCCGAGGAACATAGGAAACAACCTAGAGATAGGTTCTACTGTCCATGTAGGCATTACGGTAACAACTTGAAAGTCAGCACTGGTGAAGAAATCAAAAGTCAAGTCATGTGCAACGGGATTATACAAGGCTATATAGAACGGCACTAGCATGGAGAGATTTCAAACTCGAAACCAATGGATGTCGATAGAAGTGCTTGTGTGGAAGAAGAAATTGCCTCTGATGACGTAGATGTGAATGAACCAGTTCCAGTAGACATCATTGATGTGATGTTGGATAGTTGTGGGGTAGAGCACACCGATCCACCTCCCATTTTTAGAAACATTATGCATGATGTTGATATATCGTTATACACAGGTTGTACTAAGTTTACGAAGCTTAGTGCTGTGTTGATATTGTATAAGCTGAAAGCTAACAATAGATGGAGTGACAAAAGCTTCACATCATTGTTGTCTTTGTTGAAAGAAATGCTTCCTGAAGGAAACGAGTTGCCAATCTCAACATACCAGGTAAAGAAATTATTTTGCCCAATGGGAATGGATGCCAAGAAGATACACGCATGCCTGAATGATTGTGTATTATTTCAAAAGGACTATGTGGATTTGAAATATTGTCCAAAATGTGGTGCGTCATGGTATAAATTGTCAACTTTGGGGGAGTCCAAAACTGGTTCTCTTGCCAAGGTGATGTGGTATCTACCTATAATATCGTGGTTTCAACGCTTGTTTGCCAATCCGATAGATGCAAAGAATTTGAGGTGGCATGCAGATGTTAAGAAAAATAATGATGGGATCCTACGACATGCGTCTGATTCCCCACAGTGGAAGAAGATTGATCTATTATACCCTGAATTTGGTGAAGAAGTTAGGAATCTAAGACTTGGGATAAGAAAAGATGGGATTAATTCGTACGGGACATTGAGAAGCCAAAATAGCACTTGGCCAATCATGCTTGTTATATACAATCTTCCTCCCTGGTTGTGTATGAAAAATAAGTACGTAATGTTGTCGTTGTTGATATTGGGCCCTAAACAATCTGGAAATGATATCAATGTTTATCTTGAACCTCTGATTGATGACTTAAAGAAACTCTGGGGTGAAGGTGTGATGACCTATGATGATTCACGAAGAGAGACATTTTGTTTGCATGCTATGTTGTTTTGCACTATTAATGACTTTCCAGCATATGGGAATTTGTCTAGATATAGTGTCAAAGGAGCTAAAGCGTGTCCTATATGTGAAGAGAACACTGATTCAACAAGACTAAAACATGGTGGTAAGACTGTATATCTCGGTCATCGAAGGTTTCTTACAAAATTCCATCTGTATCGTAGGAAGCACAAAGCATTCAATTGATTGAATGAGGAACAGAGTGCACCTAAACCTATACCATGGGAGGTTGTTTATGAAAGGGTAAAAGACTTTGTCAATGAATTTGGTAAGAGATCACAATGTACTATGGCCACACGGAGTGACAAATGTTTATTCAAGAAGAATTCAATATTTTGGGATCTTCCTTATTGGAGTTCTTTGACAGTCAGGCATTGTATAGATGTCATGCACGTTGAGAAAAATGCCTGTGATAGTGTTATTGGTACTTTGTTGAATATACCATGTAGGACTAAAGATGGGATAAAATCCAGACTGGACCTACGTGAAATGGGAATAAGGTCAGAATTAACATAATTATGTGAAATGGGAAATCGGAGAACATACTTACCTCCCGCTTGTTACACATTGTCTAGAAAAGAGAAGAAAGCTTTTTGTGAATGTTTGGTAAATGTTTAGGTGCCACAGGGTTACTCATCCAACATCCGTAGATTGGTATCAATGAAAGATCTAAAGTTGACATGTCTTAAATCTCATGATTGTCACTCTCTAATGAAACAAATATTGCATGTGGCAATTCAATCTATATTGCCAAAGCATGTAAGGTTTGCAATCCCAGACTTTGTTTCTTTTTCAACAGTTTGTGCAACAAAGTTATTGACCCTGATACTCTCAATAATTTGCAAAGAGAAGTGGTTGTTACCCTATGTCAGCTTGAGATGTATTTTCCTCCATCATTCTTTAATATCATGGTACATCTTGTTGTCCACTTGACTAGGGAAGTGAAAATGTTGGGACCAATTTTCTTGC
Organism: Alisma plantago-aquatica; assembly: GCA_963693085.1. Taxonomy (NCBI): domain Eukaryota; kingdom Viridiplantae; phylum Streptophyta; class Magnoliopsida; order Alismatales; family Alismataceae; genus Alisma; species Alisma plantago-aquatica. Next base: position 425,618,064 of record OY856409.1, read on the forward strand.
ATTGGATGTATCCCTTTGAACGATACATGAGCATTTTTAAAAGTGATGTTCGAAACCGTTATCGGCCTGAAGGGAGTATTATTGAGGGTTATGTGGCGAGAGAGGTTATGGATTTTTGCAATGACTTTCTCAGTGGTAATGACACTCCTAGTAATGACAAGAATATTGAGGAGTAATTTGGCAAAGGAATTTTGGGATCACCGGTGAAAGTAATCATCCGTGAGCAGTTGGAACAAGGTCACTTGTATATTTTACACAACATGGATGAAGTGAGTGTTTATATCGAGGAACATACCAATTTCATAAATAGACAATATCCTAGAGCCAATACTATGTGGCTTGCTAGAGAGCATAACAAGACATTTATTAAGTGGTTTGAAGATAAAGTCTTACATCAACTATCTCAAACACCGGATGATATTACTGAAACTATCAAATGCCTTACCTTTAAACCAAAATTGAATGTTATGTTTTATGAAGGGTATGACATTAATGGATTCACATATTACACAAAGTGCCAAGATGATAAGAGTGTCGTCCAAAACAGTGGGGTCACCCTTCAAGCATCGACTATGTTTTTTGCAAGTACAAAGGATAAGAGTCCACGTGAAGCTAAAATGTCATATTACGATGTCATTGAAGACATATGGGAGTTTTACACCATAGATTTCAGAATTCCGCTCTTCAAATGTAATTGGGTTGATAACACCAAAGGAGTTATAGTGGATGAATTGGGTTTCACTTTAGTGAACTTTGAAAAGATTGGCGAGAAGGGTGAACCATTCATATTGGCATCATAGGCGAAACAAGTATTTTATATCGATGATCCTGCAAATGATAAATGGTCAGTTGTTCTTCATGGTAAAAGACGGTTCATTGAAGATCCTATAGATGAAGAAGAGTACTATGATAAGTATGATGACTCCAATCCATTCTCAGTTCGGTTGCCAACACCAGCAAATATTGAAGCTAATGATGACTTGTATGTACGCAGAGATCACAATGAAGGATTGTTAATTGATAAAAATTCGCAATATTAGAGGCATGTTTATATTTTTTTATATGTTTTATTTTTCTGAATGTGAACTTTACAATGTGCATTACTTTACAATGTGAATGTGAACTTTACAATGTGAATTACTTTACAATGTGAACTTTACAATGTGAATGTGAACTTTCAGATGGCTGAGCATTCTCCTGATGACCGTGCTGATGATTATCGTGAGGGTGAGGACATCAATGCACCGCCTCACAATGTAAGTTTCAAAAATATATCATATATTTATATTTACATGTCCATTTATAGTTATATCATGTAAGTGTGTTTATTTTGTCAAATTTTAGGTTGATGATGAACATGTACCCTCTGAAGCACTTGAGGCACTTGATGAGCAGCACCAAAACGTTGACAAGAGAAGGGGCATCACTATGATGAAGAAGTTAATAGCGCAAAGGGGAAATGGACCCAAACTTGTTGTGGATTTTGATAATGCAAGAAATGCAATTGGAGTGAATCGCAATTCTTTTGTTTCATATCTTGGGTATGTTACTCATAGCCATTGTGGTTGTAAGATAGATTCTTGGCATAAAGTTCCTAAGGGGAAGAAATACGTAATATGGAAGGATTTATGCATGAGTTATTATTAATTTGCAATTCTGTTTTGTAGATTACTAATTTTTTCGATACTAGTTAATAACAATTCTATTTTGCAGAGTATATTTGAATTGGATGAAAAGTTGCATCATAAATGTGTGATGCAACATTGTGGGAGAGTCCTAAGGAACTATAGGACAAATCTCACCCGAGAATACATAAAAGAAGGTGATAAGAGGAAGAAGACAGCCATTGAACAGTGGAACTTCCTGGACCAAGAAGAATGGGACACATTTGTTGCTTCAAGACAAACTGATGAATTCAAGGTATTAGGCGTCACTCCCAATTTAATTTATATACATGGTATTCACCTATTCAAGATTAACATTTAGTGTTACTAACCAAATCATTAATGTGCATACTAACTAGGCCCTCAGTGAGGTGCAAAAAGCAAGGTGTGCACTGAATGTGCATGACCACACAATGGGTGCAAAGGGGTATGCAGGCATTCACCAAAGACTATAGGCTGAGTCTACTACTCAATTTGCTGCTACTCAAGAGTCCTCTACTGTAGGTTCTACACCTCTGCCTTGCCATGATGTCTGGATAGCTGGGAGGCAAAATAAGAAGGGAGAAATAAGGAAGCCCACAACTACTGAGGTGGCTATAAAAATGGTAAAATACAACTCTTAGAGCAATCGTTCGAATATTGATTATTTGTGGTGTTTACTTAATTACAATTTTTTGTTTTGGCAATTAGCGGGAACTGCATGAGCTGAGGAAACAAGGCAAGTTCATTCCTGAGGGCACAAGGGATGAATTGATAGTTGCTCTGGGTAACCCAAAGCATCATGGACGTGTTAGGGCTACAGGCACCGGAGTGGGCATCAAAGTATTCTTTGGGCCATCCGAATGCAAACATGTCCCAAAAGCGTGACTTTCACAAGAAGAGGTAACCTATTCTTTCTTTATAATGTTACTGTAAAAGAGAATTCAATAATCAGAAGCTAACGTTTCTTTTATCTATGTATAGGTAGATAAGATAGTTGATAGGAAACTCAAAGAAGCAATGAGAAAGTGGCAGGCATCTCTGACTGCCACTCAGTAGACAGTACCTATGGCATCCCGCTCTACTCCTACTATAGAGGTTGGGAGTAATCATGTAGACCCACCACCTAGCACATCCGCTGTAAGTATTTTTATGACATAGTAACTAGTCTTTTCAGGTTGATATGTATATATGTATATAACATTCTTTACACAAAAATTTGTAGGGGTTGAAGCCATGCCATCTAAAAAGTAAAGAATTTGTCATTGCAGAGGCGTCGGCTTACCCATCCCTACCAGGGAAAATGTTTCATGGGTCTCCATTAACAACTGGTTGGGTTCGTGTGAGCCCACTACGTATATTCCCTAATTGGATGGATCTTCCATTGTCATATGCCCACCCAGATTGTGAAACGCTTGGTGAGGCAGAAGGTGGAGTGATATTGTGGCCAAAAGCATATGTCCTCTATACTAAAACTGTATGGTAAATTTGCATTACGGTAAATTGTTAGTGTGTGTATATGATGTGAATTGATCTGAAATTAAATATATATACAGGTTGAAAAGAAGACACCCAGAGCATCTAGGCCTCCACCCCCACCTCCTACATTACCAAGTTGGGTTCAAAAGGACCTACCTGTCCCATTAGGTCCTAATTGTAGGGGTATGTCAATATGGTTAGGCGAACATGATATAAATTTCCCTATACCTATTTCTATAGATGTGGATGATGTAGTTCAATCATACGAAAGCAAACTATTTATACAATATATTTTGGAGTTGTTTCGATATGATTGGTTGAATACATCTATGATAGAACTATGGATAAGGTGAGATCTTCTTTATACATCCATATACCTTGTGTAGGATCTGGTGATCTGGTTTCTTATTTATTAATGCATACATAATACATGTTTTGCAGCTACTTAGACAAGATATGTGTAGATTTTTCATTCGAACATGTAGGATTATTGATTCCATCTTTGATTAGTCTAGTAGCTAAAGACCCTCCGTCAGTTCAACAATACTGTTGTGATGCTTTTACAAAATTTTCTCAAAATAAGAAGACGGTGATAATAGCTCCATTCAATGTGGAGTAAGTTTACTTTGCTTATAATTTGGACTTAAGAAAATTATATTTTTATTATGGATTTTGAGTTATTAATTTTGAACTTTTTTACCTCTAGTGGTATGCATTGGGAGTTACTAGTTATTGTCCCCGAGACGTTCACTTTCTATTATCTAGATCCTAAGGGGACTAAATTGAATTCAAAATATGGACACAAAATGAAAATGACATTATTCCTGTGAGAAATATTTCATTTTCATATCCGTTAACATATGTTATTACATTACTATTTAATTATGCAATGTACTGTATTACATTAACATGTAGGGGTTTAGATGAGTTAAAAAAGGCTGGAGGAAAGGTCCTCAGGAAAAAGAACTAGCCAATAATTTGGGAAAACGTGGAAGTAAGTTCCCGACTGAAATGTATATATTATTTATGTTAGCAGTGCTTAATTAGTTGTATTTTTTTTTATATTTTGTATGTTTCAATTTATAGTGTGCTACACAAGACAACGGAAGGGCATGTGCATATATGTGATGCGATTTATGCACATGATTATCAAATATGTTGCAGTGGATATCGATACCATTCCTACAACTGGAGTCACTACAGAGGTTGCATATATAGTTATTCATGGTGAATAGTAGGAGCTGCATAACCACCATCCAAGAGAAAATTGTAACTAGTTACAACAAAGATGTTTTGTCGCTGGACTTTCTTCAGGACTGAGTATAACTCGTTAAAACCATCCTTCCTATTTCATAGTAGTAGACGCGATCTTGATGTCATGGGAATATATATAGATAAAAAAATTATTTCTGCTACTATACTTTATGTTCGTATTTCCAAATATGGTATCAGAGTGATATAAAATTACTATATTTTAGGATAATAGATATGTTCAGATTTTTTTATCATTTATTTATCACAAATGATATGAATATTTAAACTTCTCTCATATGTGTACCCGATCAAAGATCACATAATCCCAAACTAATATATATAAATAAATAAATATATATATATATATACATACATACATACACACACACATATATATATATATATATATATATAATATATATATATATATATATATATATATATATATATATATATATATATATTTGAATGAAATTTAGACGTGTCATCCTAAAAATGGTTTTGATGGTGGATGTGTAGCATGGTTATGGACATTACCCAATATATGTGTGTGATTGGATGGTTTGGTTCATGTTTATCTCAGTCTGTGTGTCGAGCCTCTACCTCCCTCTTCCTAATATAAACTTACTTCTACCCTACCTTTGCTCCCCTCAAATATAACTCGAGATTTCTCTTATTCAATGCAATATAGTAGCAATAGGATAGTTTCTTTTCATACAATGACGTTGAAGATGTTCATTTTCGGTTGAGACAACCAGTTTGTGAGATGAGTCGACCATCTGCAGGAACATGGAGGACAAGATGATGGAACCAGATGACCGCCTACTGGGCCCAACATACCCTTTGGAAGGAGTCCAAACATTGGTTGAACAGTAGGCCAGACAGCCATCCCAGAGGTCCAGCTGACTGTTTGGAAGGAGTTTGAACATCGATTGGATAGGAGGACCAACCGATCGGCCAAAAGGTGAGACGGCCGGTTCAAGGGTTGAACCGATCTACCCATATTAGCAAGCACAGATCTGCAGCAACCACATGTTCATACATGTGATTTGATGATTGACCTAGGTGGTAGTAATTCCTTATGGCTACAAGGAACTACAAGTAGACATATCCATAAACATCACTTATTATTTTATATTGCATGTTTACATTGTGGGATATATCATGTATATGATATGTACTGTATATGTGGTGATTGGATTCAATATATGTATATATATAATATATATAAAAGCCCTCAATCAATCATATTAAGTCTAAGATGCTTTTCAATAGTAATACACATGAAAAGCTTGTTAGACCAAATATAGGTTACGCCAAAGCATGGTGCACCATCTACCTAATGGAAGTGTGATGGTAGTAATACAGGTGCCACCAAAGAGAGGTGCATTATTATCGTATTGGCTATTGGGTTAGACTTAACTGGTGATTCTTAAAGCATTTGTCCCAGAAGCATGCTGATGATCATGGTAAGAAGTTGCACATATAATCTATCCAAGAGTTTCATATGATACAATTAGCAAGTTTGCCTACCTAAATAGTCAAGTTTTGCCTCATTAGAAAATTGTCCGCTGTAATTTTCTGAATTGATATTTGAGGGTTGTCAATTTGAAAAAAATAATGAGAATGATAATGAATTAATGAACCAATTATTATCACCCAAATTTTAATCAAATCAAATCAAAAATGAGTTTTTAACAAAATTGCAAATTCTTGTGTAGAATCAAATGGCAACAAACAACAATCACTTTTCTCTGTGATCGGTCCTTGAGAAGGACAAACTTACTGGGAACAATTTCTACAATTGGTTCAGGACACTGAGATTTTTTCTAACATAGGAGCACAAGCTCTATGTCCTAGAAATGCCATAACCAGAGGAACCGACTCAAAATGCCCCAAGGCATGACAAGGATGCTTATAAGAAACATATTGAGGATGTCGTGGATGTCAAGTATCTAATTCTATGTTCTATGAACCATGAATTGCAAAGGAAGCATGAGAACATGGGGGTGATTGAGATGGTCACACATCTCAAGAACATGTACCAAGATCAAGTAAGACAGGAGAGATACGATGCCTCCAAGGCATATTTTGACTGCAACAAGGACGAAGGAGATCCAGTCGGTGCTCATGTACTCTAGCTCATTGGGTATGTTGAGAACCAAGCTAGACTAGGATTCTCCTTAGGCTAAGAGTTGGCCACTGACGTGATTTTGCAGTCCCTGTAAGAGTCATATATTCAATTTTTCATGAATTACAACATGAACTACTTTGACAATCCATAGACAGAGTTTTTGGGCATGTTGAGAAGAGTTGAGACGTAAATGAAGAAAGACAATCCCAAGTCTGTGATTGTGATCAACAAGACAAAGGGGAAGTATAAAGGCAAAAGCAAAGCTAAGAAGTGTTCTAAAGCTAGCCAGAAGCACAAGTCTTCAAATCTCAAGGTAAAAGGTGGAGTAAAGAAACAAAGAGGTGATTGTCACCATTATTACTAGCTTGGACATTGGAAAAGAAATTTCCCACTCTGGTTTGAGGAACTAAAGAAGAAGGATGGCACTGAGGCCTCTACTTCAGGTATAAACAATATAAGATAAATTTGATTACTTCTTAAATTTTGGTATATGATACTAGATAAGAGATCTGACATACTGATGTGCAGGATCTGACAAGAAGTAAATCCCTCGTAGAAGGGAAAATATGGACAAGGCGGGGCAAGTGTTGCGGAAGCCATAATCTACATTTAAATTTATCTTAGCCCAATGGGCATGTAACAGAGTTAGTAGAATTGCTATTTCATTATGACATAAGAAACAATTTACTTTATAGCATCTTGTATGAAAAGGATGATATATCAATAAAGTATGAGATTATTGTTTCTATTTCAAAAGATATGATATTGTATGGCATTAGAAAGGAAAACATCTTGCGATATGTATGTGAAAAGCAAAGATGAAAGTTTATAATGTTTATACCAATGGATTATAATTGAAAACTCAAGACTATCATTAGCATTAGTCATCTTGTGCCCATATTAGAATTGCATGCCTAGAATACATATTGATGTTGATCTAGATCTCTTGGTTATTGAAACTAAGGAAACATGCAAGTCTTATTGACACATCAATATGACATGACGTCCTTCAATAAACGTAGTGGGAGGATGAATATGATGCATACAGATCTTATGAACGAATGTTATAGATGATTACTTATACCTTATGTTGATTTACTGGTAATATGATGATATGTACTCAGTGAAATACAAATCTCTTGAAATGTTCAAAGAGATTATAAATTAAGTATAAATTTGATAAAAGTATTAATGAACTTTGATGAGATCAAATGTTGGAATACTTTACATCAATACCTTGAGAACATTCTAAGAAATAATGTTGGTGAATATTACTATTAATCCAATTAAATAACAAAAGTGTTTTGCTGATAGGATAACTGAGTTCCTAATGAATCAGTGGGAGTAAAAGTAGAACTCGAAATGTTCGAGATCAACAAAAGAGGTACAATGAGAACTAAGAGAATAACATGTTGTTGTGGAATCTCAAGTTCATCATGTAACACAAAATAAAATAGTTCTAGTAGAACACATCTGAGATTGGAGGATTGTGAATCCAACGATTCATATGGGTTGGTCATAATAGTTGAGCCGGAAGTCAACTAGAAGCTATATCTGAGTATTATAGGATCCATGTAAGCTAACAAGTTAGGACCTAGATTGCACCACCTAAGGGTTAATACCTAAAGGATGCAATAAGGTCTTGTGGCAAAGACCTACATGGACAACATAAAATGAAAGATTGGTTGAATAGGTTTTCAATCAATTCAAGTTGTTGAATATGCTAGAGATTCCATTACCAATTGTCAAGCTTGTTGTTACAATTATAATAGACCAATAGATATGGCATATGAAGATTAAAATAGGATTCCTTAAAGGAATACATTATAGGATGTGTGTGTGACACAACCTAAAAGGTTTTACAACTTCAATAATGAAAATAAAGTCTATAAACTACAAAGTTCAATCTGGGATTGAAACAAGCATCTCAGAAATGGGATCTTTTGATTTTGACAAGATAGTCAAAGTGTTTGACTTGAATCAAAATAAAAATGAAATTTGTGATTACAAAAGATTTAGTGGGAGCATATATGAGAATTCCACATATGATGTGGAATGAAATCTCAATATTATCAATATTGAGAGCTGGCATGAAAATAACTTCAACAATGAAGAATAAGGTGAAACATCTTATGAGAAAAGGATCAAGACCTATGAGATAGTGCTTGAATATTTCACAATGGAAGTTTGAGAACATACAATAGCAATGTGTTAAAGAGTTCAACATGGAAGGATTCAATGAGAGAGAATCTAGTTTGGTCTCTCATGAACCTTATGTTCCAATTCTTGTAAAGAATAGAAATGAAGTAATTAAGATGTCATAGGCTGTAGCAACAGATCTATCATGAAAACTATAAGTGTACTTATCCCATATAATCTTGTATGTATTATACATTTGAAGATGATGGTATAATCCAATAAGGGTTATTGGAAAATTATTAAAGACGTCCATTAATACTTGTGAAGTATTTAAGGATAATATTGATAATCAATAAGGATAGCAATAATAGGAAGAGTTGGATGTAAAGAGTTACATCGATGCAAGATTCCATAATGACAAAGTGATCGCAAATTGAAAATGTTGGAAATAAAAGGGACATGTTATGATTAGTTGGAAAGGTTTCGAACTAATAGACATTAATTATATTCTACAATTGAAACCAGGTATACTTGTGTTATGAACACATAGTAATATTATATGGATCTAAAAGTTCATATGATGAACTTATAGATGTTCCTACCATTGATGACTTAGTAATAATACTATGACAACAAAGGGGCTAATTTTTAGGCAAGGAATATCAAGATATAATACTACGGTAGTTTCATCTCATTGCGAAGAGATAAGGAAACATGCAATATACCGACTAAAAGCAAAGTGTTGCTAACCCACTAAATCAGCACTAGCGCAGTAGAAGCATGTTGGATATGTTTAAGTCACTAAGGATGAGATTCATTGGTGACTGGATCTAAGTGCAAGTGGGAGTTTGTTGGCAAGGTATTCCGATAGAGACAAGCATGTGATGATTAACAAGGCATATACTTTAAAGGATTTGATTAATACTTATAAATGCATGCTTCTAATTCATTCTTTTTCATTCAATTATGAGATAATGAAGAAACACTATGAATGTCTAGAGAATAATATTACCCAATGACATGTGTATTAAAGTTAATACCCTTTTGGATGAGATCATACGGATGTTAATAGTACATATACATATTTTCATTATGTCCCTGATCGGTTGTTATTGTGGAAGGTTGATAGACAAACAATAACACATAATATCAGAGTGTGAGTTGGTTGATGACTAAATCTTATTAGTTGTGATATGTAAATATGAAACCAAGCACATAGATACATGTTAGAGAAGAGTGTATCAGACAGAACCACCTTGGGAGTGACACATGGTTGTGGTGGTCACAATCATCTCTCATAGTGAAGGTACTGATTGTGATTCTTAGACCTAAAATCACTACACTAGTAACATTTTGTTGGGTATGCATTGACATCATCAAATGCAGTCCTGAAAGATGGGTTATTATAACAATGATAACCAGGTGACGTTGAGACATGGGGATAGATGGTGAGTGATAGATATGGGATTTGCACCTCCTATTGGAGTATGATTTCCTGGCCACTTGATAAGTAAGATTGGGAAATGCATGTGCATGCACATGTGAATCAAAATATGATGTTGAAGTCATATTATCTTAGACAATCTTCTCTTAATTCAAGGAACATGGATTGAACATGGACAATATGACCTTCCATACCTTGAGTTCATCCTGGATATCAAAGATAAAAGAATTTTACAATCACTGCAACACCTTACATGGATTGTATCTTGAAGTTTTTCTCCAACATCCCGTTCACTTGGGTAGCATTGATGTGTGAATAGGCACTACTCTTTACTTGTGATATCATAAATTAGTTATGGACATTCACTGCCAATGTAACATGGGACATATAGGGTCACCCACACAGGAATTCATCTAGGAGAGGAGTTTATCTTGAATGACAATTGGATTGATTACTAAATTGTTTAGGTATTCAATTCACACAATAGATTGACCGATTGGTTGACTGGTCTACCAAACGACCATCTCACTGAGTAAGATGACCTTTTGGGCATGCCAGAAGGGCATCTCAAGAGTTGAGATGGACATTTGAGCGGTCAGGATAATCATAGTTTGAATTGTCTAAGTTCTTCCATTAAACTGATTGGCTCATCTCGACACACAGACGGGTGTCTGGGTGAGCGACACAAGCATCTCGCCTAGGTGAGATAGCTAGGTTGGGCCTAACAAATGTTCAAGATGTTTCTCAAATAGTTTTGTTTGCACAAACTTAGACTGAAAGTAAATTAGTATGTGATATTAATTGGAATCAAAATTACCAAATTCATATACGATCGGGAAACTACCAAATGGTCGTTTGGCAGTGCGAGATGACCATCTCACACACCAGACGAACATATGGTGTTCCATATGACCGTTTGGTGTCTCGCAGATTGTAAAAGTTCAAGATCTTTTGGTTCCTTTCACTTCCACACAACCCCATACAGACTAGGAACCCTGACCCTAACCTCACCTATAAAAGGAGGGGTATTAGAGGCTTCCCAAGACAACACAGACAACTGAGAATTAGTTCCTCTGACAATTGTTGTCCTCTCTAGTTGTATTAATTAAGAGAGACCATGCAAGTCCTACCTGATAGGAATGGATAGCCAACAGGAGAGAACAACTGAGAAGTTGTCATTGTGGAAGAGCAAGTGGAGGACTAGTACACCAATGGGAGGGACAAAACCTTCCTGACCATTCTTGGTGAATGATAGGAGTTCTACTTGGTCTGTTTCGACTACTCTAGAGGTAGGAGTCCTTTGGTTGCTACTTAAAGAGCATAGTCAACCTACATTCCTTGGTGAGACCACCGGAGTTGCTGTAGAGGTTGCGTAGACAGCTATTTATGGTGAATACGAGGAGTTGCACAACCACCATCCCAGAGAAACTTGTCAGTAGTTACAAAGAAGAAAGTTTTGTCACTGGACTTCCTCTAGGACTAGGTATAACTCTCTAGAACCATCATTTCTATCCCATAGTAGTTTATGCGATCTTGTTGTTATGGGAATACAAATAGATAAAAAATTTATTTTCACTCCTATACTCTGTGCCCGTGTTTCCCAACATTATCTATGCATAAAAAATGGTACTTATATATATTTAATGTAGTTAATATGTAATAGATATGTGATTCTTGCAAATCTCACTTCATTATTCTGGCCTGGTAACTGCGAAAATATGCTCATGGTGTATACCTTTCTCCTTTCATTTACATTACATACGACGTGCAACAAGAAACTACTATCACATAAAATTAAAGTGTCAACTACCAATATTTTAAATATTTGAACATAGACACAGTCTCATTTTATTTCTTTAATTTTAGTGTTTGTAGACATCTAGACTTGAAAATTACAATATTAAGACCAAATATCTTACAAAGTAACCAATCATCTTCTAGAAAATGTGTTGCATAACTATTGGTGTCGTTCTCTACATAAATGAACATACACTTGCAATATCTTTATATAATAAGTTCCTACACTAGTTTATTTATATTGCAACACCTTATTCTCTTAATGAAAAAAATGTAGTTAAGATTGTATTTTTCTTAGCCTAAAGCTAAATCTTATTAGTTTATCAAATTAAAAAAATTATGATTTTGTATCATCTTTTAGTGGGTATTCAAAATTTCATCTTAACTGGAGTTACATGGACTTTTAGTAGTACACTACTTAAGCATGATGTATAAATCTATCTGCAAAAGGGGGTTCAGTGTGTAAGTTATAAGTTAGAATTTTCTATGATTCTAATATGAACACTCATGAAATTTCCATGATGATAACTTTTATCCATTAGGTACTAGATTCTACAATGTAAGGGAAAGCAAGGGTACAACATCACTACTGGTCCATGTGACCAAGACTACGATATGTTCTTAGTTATTATTCTTTTTATGTTATCAAATTCGGATCAGGGATTTCCCATATTTTAATTGGGTTTTGAGATATTATCATATCTGATCCATCATAAAATGGTTTGATTAAAAGATAATATTTAATTAATCAAATAGAAGATTATCATAATCTAGGGTTTCTAGGATGGTCGGATAAAAAGGAAAGTAACCCTTAGGATATTAATTCTTTCATAAAATCAGGGTTCGATTTAGAGATCAGGTCCATTCGCGATCACTGATCATCATCTAACAATATTAGATTTGATATAAAGATGTACATTTTATTACATAGAGAGAGAGGACTAGATTTAGGGTTTCTCCTAATTATTTCATCATTTATCAACTTAGACTAGTGTTTCGAGTTATATAGGAAACATGGTTTCAGTTAAGGTTAAATATATTTTATAAGGTCAGATATCATTAAGGAAAACTATTATTAATTATTAATTATAATCAGAAGGTCATTTAGGCTCTAGGCAACTATTTTTGAAATAGTAAATGGATCTAGGTCCTAATCATATTTTTTTGGATAGAGAATATTTTTCTGATCAAATTGGTATATTGGTTCGATATTTTCTGATAATCCTAGCATTTTCTAGGATTTTTCTAAGATAATCATTATTCTATTGCTTAAGGTAAAAAGAAAAGAAAAAATTACCTTGATCAACGATCGGATCCAACTGGATCGACGGCTCTCGTTGATCCAAGGTTTTGCAAGATAGCTTGTGGATCTCTGAGTTGGATTGGTGGCCCGCGACTCCTCTAGCTGATTTGGAGATTGTTTATGGGTCCAACTCGATCTTTGCTGGCAACCTTCCCTCCCTTGCTCTGCTTCTTCTTTCTCACTGCTAGCCGAGTAGCTCGATCAACCTCAGCGTGCTCCTTCTAGCTCCTGGGTGGCGTCGTTGTGGGGATGAAGGTTCCTTAACCTTCACGAGGCTTCCCCGCTCAGAGGAGTGGGATTTTCTGGTTGTGGCTCCCTCTGGAGCTCAGCGTCGCCGCAAGAGAGGCGAGGTCGCCAGTGTGAGAGGGGTTTAGGGTGGAGAGGAGTTATGGGAGCCTACTTTCTAGCTGCACACGCTCGCGGCGGGTTGGCAAAAGTTTTGGAGGGGTAGGATTTGAGCGGGGAGTACGTATGTGGTCTAACGGTGAAGGGAACAAAGGTTGAAGAAGGTGGATTGGGGAAGCGGTGCTCGGGGTGTTTGCACTTGCAATTGAGGGTGTGAAGTGAGGAAAGGGAGTATGGCGGAACTAGTGGAGACCTTATATAGGCCTGAGGGAGGCTAGGCGATGAATCCCTAAAAGCTCTGCCGCCAGAGTGAGAAGGTCAGTATGGTGGGAAGTTGGGAGGTTGCAACGTCGCATGAGACTCGGTCAAAGCTGGTATGGTCGACCACAAATTCATGAGACGAATATATCTATTCAGATGAAAGTTTGACAAAATGAGCGAGGTGGCATCTGGCTGGAGCTCAGGCTCCCTCTCTCCTCCCCGCCCTTTGCGGGGGGTAGAAGATAGGTTCTCGACCCTTGGATCCCTATGTGATCCAAAGGGGGGGATCCTATGGTCAGAACATGTAGACCAACTACAGAAGCCGCATGACACATTTATGTGTCACGACCTGGTCATTTAATCCAAACTTAGGTCCTAATATTCAGAACAAAGCAAAATTACACATAACTTCAAATGCTTATATCTCTTAATTGGGTGGTCTAATTGCAACAAAATTTTAGGGGTAGCTTAATGATGTTCCCATGTAGCTTAATGATGTTCCCATGTAGCCATGATAGCTTCGATTATTGACTATGTCAATTGACTACATATCATAATGCTTGTATTATGGACTTTAGGTGATATTATGGATGGTCTTGAGCAAAAATGATAATCCAATTGCAATGAAATTTTAGGGGTAGTTTTATAAGGCCATTATGAAACTATAGTATAAATTTCAAATCCAAATTCGAATATTGGATATGTTCATTTACTAAATACACTAACACATGTATTTTATCATCATAGCATACTAGGGTTTGCATTTTTTTGCAATTTGTGACACATCTTTGTTCAATTGAGTGAGGAAAGTATATGAGGGTATTTTGGTCAACAAATTTGATAAGAAAACTTTTAAGAGAGAGAAAATATTATAAAAACTCATTTTGTCACAGTTTATGTATATGAAAGCATAAATAGATGCCCACATTTTGATAATAAGTAATGTGATTGATTTAATAGAACCTGATGACATGATAAACAGTGGAGATGTATGCCTAGTGATTTTAAAGATGTCTCTTTTATACTAACCATGCAGGTTACAAGATGAATTCATAGCCAGGTAAGAGCTATGAGGCACATGCATTGAATGACACTATATCATGATGATAACTCTTGTTGATGAGATAACATGCATCGCCAGTATGGTAAGATAGGTCTGAGGACCTGATTAAGGCTGAGTGCCTAGTGAGGTATTATCCTCTTGGTGATGAGATAGGGATTCTTATCCCAAGTGGTGATGTAAGATGGTGATGATGCCTTAAGAGGCAGTGGTTTCTGTAATAAGGGATTGAGATCCCAGGATGATGTGATGATGACAGTAATAATATAATTTACTGCTTGTATGTTTTACAACTTGGTTTCCTCAACAATCCACTTAAAATATACTAATTAATTATAGTGGAATATAACATGTAGTTTGCCCTGGACATAGATCCATCATCGTCAGTAGCTGGTGATGGTGAAACGGGTTCTCCTTCGGGTTAACCCGGAGCGTATATTGTTGAATATGTGGGGTTTCTCATAGCTAAAAATAGGAGGATTTGAGTGAAACTGATGTTGCAGACTCAGGATATATAGAGCATGGTGAACAGGCCCATGGCTCAAGATATGTGAAAGAGCATGAATGCGTTCATGGCTCAAAGCACGGTGAACAGGCTCGTGGCTCAAGTTTTATTAGCGTTGAGACATGTACTAAGGTGGGCTAGAGTTATGGGTAGCTTGCGGATCTGACCCTGTGGCTGAGGCCACTTACAACATGAGATTGCGGTCCTACTTTGGTTCTCGTGCACTGACCACAAGGTGGTGAGGTCATGGAGTCTGGCCCTTCCATTGACCTTGTATGGCACCGGCTTTGGGTTTCGCAGTTGTCAGTTGGATATGAGCGGTACAGCGCACTTCCTCTGGGCTTAATAATACGTAATTCAACCGAGTAAAGTTTATTAATTAATACAAATATGAAACATTGGTTGAGACCTTGCTTGTGTAGTTGATCTTATTATACCTTATAGTTACTTATACGTTCCTTATGTTTTGTGATAAGATCTTATAAATCTTATCTTGACAATCATGTTCCATAAAGAAAATTAGGTTATATTTCTCCCGTAATCTTTGTAAGATGGATGATATAGTAAGTTTTTCTTAGTACACTGCTTAATCTGCTTATATCAGTTATCTACTTTTCTGCTTTAAGCTTTTTAGAGTTTTATAGTTTCAACGGGGAGTTATGTTTCTTGCTGGGACTGTGTGTCTCACCCCTCTAGTTTACAACCTTTTTATGTGATCGCACTAGACGTAGTGGTGGTCGTGAGGTTGTGACCGAGCAACAAGAAGAGAAGTAGAAGGCAAGAGATGGACATGCTGCATGTTTTTGTGTTTTGTAGTAGAGTCCTAGAGTCATCCATGTACTCTTAGGTCCTCGGGGGTGTTTTGACGATGTTTCACGATGTATAGCTGTTGTACTCTTGTTCATCCTAGTGTTGGCCTTATGTGGCTTGTTATGTACATATAAACATGTGATGAACTCGTGTGTTGACAGGAAACTGGTTTCTGAATAGCTGTGGACATATATCAGGTTTGCATATGTTTATATAACATGTTTCGTTGCAGGATCTGTATGTAATAAGCTTTCTGTTATATGTTTCCACAATCGGTTTTAATTAACCTATGTTTTTGGTAATATGTGGTTTATGGAAGTTCCACACATTTTTGCATGTCACCTTGTTGTCTATGTGATGGCGGGGTGTCACAGTTTGTTTGGTATTAGAGCCCTAGGTTCGCTGAATCTATAGGGATCTAGGACTAGGTTGTGTGTATTCTTGTGAGTTTCCCAGATTTTCTTACAATGATCTTCTACCCTCAGCAGAAGAAAAAGCTTGAAGATGTCTGGAAACCATGAAGAACATGTTGTCGAGAGTAGTGAGGCAGCATTAGTTGATGGAGCTAGAATGCAGGCACATGAAGATCAGGTGCCTGAGGTCCCCCAACTTGACCCAGCCATTCTCGAAAACCCTGCCTACCAATAGCTTATCGGGCAGTTGATGGCTACGATGAATCTCATGGTAGAGAGATTCCCAGTTCCTCCACCAAGAGAACATGCTCCCCATGGTGAAACATCAGGTATTGGGAAGACCTTTAAGAGGCTTCACTGAGTCGGAGCTTCGAATTACGCTGGAACGGATGATCTGGCAAATGAAGATCTGTGGCTGACAGGTCTTGAGAAGGCCTTCCGGATCCTCAACATCCCTGAAGTAGACAAGGTCAAGCACGCTATCTACCTTCTGAAAGGTAGTGCTAGCCACTAGTGGGCCATCGAGGAGGAGAAGCGACCTGGTGAGGTGATCGGTTGGGAGGTTTTTCGGTGAGAATTCGTCAGAAGATACTTTCCAAAGATGTATCTGGATGAGAAGATAAACCAGTTTGAGCGTCTGTGCCAAGGATCGATGAGCATCATCGAGTATGAAGACAAGTTTATGGACCTGCTGAGGTTTTATCCTCACATGGCAGTGACAAATGATGAGCGGATCAGATGGTTTGAGAAAGGTCTGAGTGCTGAGCTGACAACACTTGCTGCTGCGTTAGAGAACCGGGAGCGGTTTGCCACGTTTGTGGAGTCAGTCTGAAGGATTGAATGGTCAATCAAGGAAAAGAGAGAGACCATGTCCAAGAAAAGGCCTGCTTAGTTCCAGAGGTAGAGGTTTGGTGGCTTCAAGAAGCCATGGTTTTTAGCACCTTCTGGGTTAAGAGGTTCCAGTGCACCGTCACAGTGGTCCCCGAGTAAGGGAAGAGGATATGGTTCTTCACCTTCAAAGGCACATAGTACAGCTTCAGTGGCAGTGACAGGGCCATCTAGGCCGTAGTTTGAGGATATGGCATGTTATATATGTGGACATACAAGGCATTTCAAGTTAAATTGCCCAAAGAGAGATGTTGAAGTGATACAATAACCGAGGTAGAATCAGCAAGGGTCAGATAGACAATAGCCCAGTAGTAGCAGAGGGCAAGGACACGGTCAAGCATCACAAGCAGGATCATCTGCCCAAGGAGGATGAGGATGAGGATAGCAGCAAGAAATGACTCGATTCTATGCTATGAATCAGCCAGAGGCGATAGTCAACCCGCGAGTGGTGGCAGGTCAGATGGAGTTATTTCATTCTGATTTGTCTTCTTCTTGCTTTATATCTGTTCTGGTTGACCCAGGTGCTACGCACTCTTTTATCACATGAACTATGCTTGAAAATTATCTTTTACCTGTTACCTATAAGAAAGATAGCATGTTGTTAGAAACCCCTCTTGATGGTTCCTCGATGCTTCGAGAAGAGTGTCCATCTTGTGTCTTATCTTTTTCGGGACACAGTATACAAGTGGATCTTATACCACTTGATATGCATGGATTCAATGTGATCCTTGGGATGGATACCTTAGAGAAGTATAAGGTTGTGTTGGATTGTGGTTCCAAGCAGTCAATGTTTGATGATGACGGAGAGAAGTGGATCTTCCTAGGAGATAGGAAGATTCTTCCGACATGTTTGGTGTCAGCTATGGTGGCAGAAAAGATGTTGCGACAAGGATGTAAGGCATTCTTAGCTCATGTTGTGCAAACCAAGACAAAGGTCCTAGCCTTGAGGAGGTTCCTATTGTCTGAGAATTTGTGGATGTGTTTCCCGAGGAGTTTCCCAGTGTTCCCCCACCTCGAGAGATTGATTTTGAGATCAATCAGGTACTAAGAATACAGCCAGTTTCCCAGACACGGTACAAGATGGATCCAGTCGAGATGGAAGAACTGAAGAAGCAATTACAGGAGTTGTTGGATAAGGATTTCATCAGGCCGAGCACATCGTCGTGGGGTGCTCCGGTCCTGTTCATAAAGAAGAAGGATGGATCGATGCATTTGTGTATAGATTACCGGCAGTTGAACAAAGCCACGATCAAGAACAAGTACTCATTTCCGAGGATAGACAATCTATTTGATCAGTTGTGTGGTGCTACAGTGTTCTCAAAGATTGATCTACAGTCTGGATATCATCAGTTGAGGATTAAAACGGATGACATACCAAAGTCAGCATTTAGGACGAGGTATGGTCACTTTGAGTTTGTGGTTATGTCATTTGGGATAACCAATGCACCTGCTGCTTTCATGGATCTAATGAATAGGGTGTTCTGCCTGTTTCTAGATCAGTTAGTTGTAGTCTTCATAGATGACATCTTGATCTATAGTCGGGATAGGCAAGAGCATGAACAACATCTTCGACAAGTGTTGACTCTTCTTCACCAACATCAGTTGTATGCCAAGTTTAGTAAGTGCGAGTTCTGGTTGAAGGAAGTGGCATTCTTGGGACACGTGATATCTGTAGAAGGAGTCAGAGTGGACCCTCAGAAGGAGGAGTTCGTTGCAGATTGGGAGCAACCGAAGACGCCAACAAAAGTTCGTAGTTTTTTGGGTTTAGCAGGATACTATCAAAGGTTTATAAAGGACTTCAGTGTGATCGCGTTGTCGATGACAAAGTTGACTAGGAAGGATGTACTGTGATGACCCAGAATTTAGGATTTTGATACTCAATATAATATTTGAAATCATGTTGGGGTAAAAATATTTTAATGATGTATCTAGAGGTGTAATGTGGTCATATAATGAAAGTTGCACTTTTTGATCAAGAGTTGATGATGAATTGACTTGTATTTAAGGTTAATATACTTATTTATGAGGTTAATTAAGGAATTTCGTTATATGACCAAATGTTGAATTTTGAGTTTGAACTTGGTAACATGGGGCTTTATGTGATGATGAATTCATGGTTAAAATTTCAAGACTTTTGGGTTAGCCCTTTGGAAGGTATTGATGTTTATACTCTAATTGAATGACTAAGGTTTCAAATGATTTTAAAACTAGGTTTGATTTTCAATGATGTCATGCAGCCAACCCACATAAAAAGGGGCACGGTTTCAATTGGGCATGACCCTTAGCCTGGAAATATGGATTCCATGTATTCATTAGATAAGAATAGATGGATCCACTACTTGCGGATGACTGAGATTCCCCACAACTGTTGCCCGATCTACCACTCTCAGAAAGACTGAGCATGTGATAGTTCTTTATCATCTTCGTAATGCAGGGAGCAGTCCATCGACCCCAAGAATTAGGCGTTTCACTGGAATATCCAGGGAGAATGAGTTCTCACACCCCCAGCCTCTCAATCTCTGAACACAACATCCAAAGTTAGAGAGAGAGAGCATGGTTGAATTGAAGGAGGTAGCTCCATCATCACACTTTGGAGATAGACTCCCGTATGGAGAACCATGCTTTGATGTCATCCATCAGCAGAGGCTCCAAGCTCCCAGATCCGCAAAGCCAATCCTTGGCACTGTCTTATTGCAGAGAATGCATGAGGCCATCTTCTTCCTCTTCTTCTTAGCGGTGATGGGCCAGTGATTCTCTATGAGCATACCTTGTTGACCTCCTGAAACCGTGGAGAGCAGACAAAGCCTAAGAGATCATCGCCTTATGGTAATCCATGTTGCCTCTTCTCGTTGTGACCCAGCCACATGGTGAACAGAGACGGTTAGCGTTGATTCCCAATGGATGGGAAGAACTGTAGAGGCATGGTAAAGCCTGACGATGGGTTCTCTTGGCCCTATTGGGATCTTCCCTATAGCCACGAACCCAAAATCGCCGGCTATGGAAGGCTACAGAGCTGGTAGATGTACCGATTAGGTGAGTAGGTTCTGGGACAATGAATCTACAACCCTTTCCGCCCTCCCTGGTTCTTGCAGCGGCAACAAGGAAGCACCAACGGCTGATAGTGCTCGCCCCTCCTTCGATCATCCATACTCATCAGCTCCATAGTGAAGTTCAAGTTTCCCCCCTTCTAATCTTGGTGGCCGCAGAAGCTTCAGGAAAGCTCCATGATCGAGCTCGGGTGCCTAGTCTTAGGGCGGAGGTGCCTCCTTGGTCCTTTACACACCCGATTCAACACCCAGCGCCGTCCTTTTCCCCATTCCGAACCTCACCACGACGGTGCTCAACTGGCAAGCGCATGTCCCCCAGCTTCTTCCCTTCCCGACGATGAGCCTCGCGGTGGCGGTTCACGCACATAGGCGTGTTCCCCAATCACGAGGGCGATAGAGAGAGGATCGACCAGTCTTCTCCGACTCGCCAGATCTTTATACTGCAGTGATGGTGGATGTAGGCAATGCTTCCATCCATGAAGCTCTGCGGCTGAGGCGAAGCTTCCAGGCGCATCTGTAGGGGACGGAATGCCATGTCCATGGATCGCGCTCACCAACAGAAGGTGCACGGCGGCAGCAGATTCACGCCCAAGTCACAGCACAGGCAACATAGTTGCGAGAGAGGGAGAGCGTGGGCTTGGTCTAGGTAGACCAGCCACTGGACCGACTGGCCTGAACCTAGGCGTAATTAGAGCGTGACCAGAGGTTGTGGGCGGGCCAGCGTGAACCATTCACAGGCCACCACATCAGGCAGTGGGACCCGCCACACAAGGTAATTCTTTTTAGTGCACAAAAATATACCATATCTCATAAATGCGACTAAAAATAGCTCCCATTACCCATAATTACCCCAAAAATACCCCTGGATTCAAAAAAATGCCCTATTCATGATGAAACCCTTAGATTAGACCTTTGAAGAAGTATTATTGCTAGTTTTTAATTTACAAGATGACGCCTCTGTGAGGATATATTAAATGTAATAAATGATATTTATTGACATAAATTCTGAGAAACTTTATTCCAGACCCTAATATCTTGTAGAGACAATATGTTGAACTTGATCAGAACTATATTGTCAAAATATTAGGTCTTTCTCCATTAATGACTTATAAGATGCTTTTAGTCTTATTTTAATTATAGAAAATAGACCAGTAATCAGAAAAATATTAAATTCGTACCAGACCTTAATAATGACATATAGATCAGACTAGAAATATTAGAGACCATCCTAACATTAGATTGAGCTAGGTTTGACCAAAACCTTAATCTGGACCAAAATACCATTAATAATGGTGAACCTTGTATTAATGATGGATATTTGTTGTTAATCAGGTGATGACCAGACTTCTAGATGATCAAGGATAAGTTAGAAATCTCTGAACTCAGGTACGTGGGTTTTATTTAATTATTTGACTATGGTTTTCTTGCTTGCAATCATGATATGTATGTATGCTCTCTTCTATTTGCAAATATTGGATGTAGTATTGCTATGTAGTACTCGTTGTTTTGTCACTTGAAAACATAAATTATGAGTAGATGTTTTGTAGTTATTTAAGGTGTTCATTATCCCCCTTATGAGGGAATGGATTAATGTTGGCTAGTACACCTCCCTAGAGCACACGGTGTTTGGGGAGTTTCCCTAGAGTACCTGGTACACGGGGATGGGCCCAATATTTATATTTTGGTACTAGTCCACCTTGATAATGCAATTCATCTAGGAAAATGACTTAAATTGGCGTATTTCGCTTAATAAAGAAGTGTTTCTATGATTTTATTTCCTTCTGCAAATCTTTTTCAAAATTATGAAAGCCATAAATATAGGTATCTTTTTGCCCATGTACACAACACCTTGTGTGTTGATTTTTTGTTTCACGTATGTTTTAGGTTCAGAGATAGCATGGGAGAAAAAGTACAGGATGCGAGCAAGTTGTACAGGTTGTACCTATTGTGTAGATCCTAGTTTAGCATACATGTTCTTAGACTGTAGAATTTTCATTCAATATGTAATTGTAAATCTTTGTGTAATAATTCATATTGTATAAATATACATGTTGAATGTTGGGAAATGCTATGGTTGTATGTTCATGTATGTGTATTATGCTTCTACATTGCTTTCTGATATGATTGGATGATGTTCTCAGAATCTGACCTCTCATTCCCAATAGGGTTTGGAGAAATCAAAATCCGGGGATGTAACAGTTGGTATCAGAGCATGAACAATAGCTACACCTGACGATTACTCATCATGAAACATAAAAATTAAATTTAGCCTGTCAGATAAAATCCTAGAAACTTAGCAAGTTGTTGAATAAGATTAAGTTTGACCTAGCCTCTAGGTTAGAACCTAGATGTTCGAGAACTAGGTTTAGACAAGTGTGTGAAACCCTTTCCATATAGATCTCATATGTATTGGGTAGCTACACTAGTCTACATCATGTTCTCACCATTTCACTAGGTTACATGGCACCAGGCTATCTACTGTGTGTTGGACACTCGAGTTTGCTGGTTTGGTTTTGTTTCCCAATCGGCTCGCACCTCGATAGTTTTCTCTGACGCCTTCTTTCTCAGAGAAAAACTATATAATATTTTATTATATATATGTAAATATAAAAATGTGTCCCTCACACAGGAGAGTAGTGGGTGTTCAAGCAACCTAAGTGAAAGGGAGTGACATCAGTTTAGAAGAGAGAGTAGTCTATATTAGATGTCTAGAGCCTTATCAAGATATGTGATACATGGAGTGGATGATAGAATGATAGTTGAAATAAGCATGTGCAATCTTATCTAAGTTTGATCTCTGTTAGTATAAGTTTCCTTATAATGGTTTAAATTGTATACTAGTTGAATCCAATTTTGGAGAATTTAAGCAAAATATTGATGATGAAAGTACATTCCCTTTTCCTACTTAAGATAAGTTAAGTTAAGATAGAGATGAGTGTGTATGAGCCTCAAGCTCTTATACAAGGAGGATATCTAGTGGTAGGATGAGATATGTGGTGAACTCTAGAGAGAGTAAGACCCACAGGGAGAAGGTCATAGGACCTAGCCTCCAATATATGAGATATGTGTTAAAAAAAGTCCTACACTAGATTACTCTCAAGTGTTGAGTTGAGTCCTTATGCATGATTCAAATCTATATGTGAGAATTGGGTAAAAGAAAAGTATGGGTAGATGACCCATACGATAAAGTCAATCCTTTGGCTGAGTTAGGTCCTAGCTGGAGTGACATATTTTGTGAATCTCATCATTAGTTGCAAGTGAGGTAATATATGAACTCTAGTTATGAGAGTATGATGTGTTATACAAAAGATACTCAACATTCATGTTCTCCCTTCTTATTCTCCTTCTTAATATACGATGACAGAAACCTCACTTGAGCTATATAGATGATTTATATATGAGGAGTCACTCATATAAGCTTGACCTTTTCTATATTTCCCCCCTATATCATACATGTAGCACCCAAGATTGAAATCATGATAAGTTTGACTTTAAAATATTCTCTTCCCCTTCATATGAAACATGAAAGATATAATGATGAGATCATGGGATAAACTTAGTATATTCTCTTTTTTCCTTCACATAATACATGCAAGACATAAAAAGTTGAACTCATGAACTTGATATAAAGATATTTTTGGATCATAAGATATATGATCAGAAATATAGTTTGTAACTTTGATTCTTCTCAATGTATGCTTCTAAGTTGAGTATGAATATCATCAACATAGGGTGAAACCCTAATGGTCAAACATGTTACGTAAACTCTTCTTAAGTAGAAAAAAAAATCCTAATATCAAGGATGAAGATAAATCTCCTCTTATGATGGAATCCTCTAATATGATGTTGATCATAAAACTTGACATTAAGACGTTAAGTCTGATAATTTTGAAGAAGAAAAAAATATATTATACTTCAACCTATATAAGGTGGGGTGGGTACACCCTACATGCTTAAACCTTCTAAGATGACAACCTAGGATGAATCAAGATAATGATACTCTTGGAACTTAGAGTGGCGGTTTAGAGACATCCACAACTCTTGAATATTAGCTTAAGAATGAAACCATTTGAATTTCGAGGACGAAATTCCATATAAGGTGGGGTGAATGTGATGACCCAGAATTTAGGATTTTGATACTCAATATAATATTAAAAATCATGTTGGGGTAAAATTATTTTAATGATGTATCTAGAGGTGTAATGTGGTCATATAATGAAAGTTGCACTTTTTGATCAAGAGTTGATGATGAATTGACTTGTATTTAAGGTTAATACACTTATTTATGAGATTAATTA
This sequence comes from Alisma plantago-aquatica, assembly GCA_963693085.1. Taxonomy (NCBI): domain Eukaryota; kingdom Viridiplantae; phylum Streptophyta; class Magnoliopsida; order Alismatales; family Alismataceae; genus Alisma; species Alisma plantago-aquatica. The sequence goes on from OY856409.1 coordinate 425,642,884, forward strand.
AGGAATTTCGTTATATGACCAAATGTTGAATTTTGAGTTCGAACTTGGTAACATGGGGCTTTGTGTGATGATGAATTCATGGTTAAAATTTCAAGACTTTTGGGTTAGCCGTTTGGAAGGTATTGATGTTTATACTCTGATTGAATGACTAAGGTTTCAAATGATTTTAAAACTAGGTTTGATTTTCAATGATGTCATGCAGCCAACCCACATAAAAAGGGGCACGGTTTCAATTGGGCATGACTCTTACCCTGGAAATGTGGATTCCATGTATTCATTAGATAAGAATAGATGGATCCACTACTTGCGGATGACTGAGATTCCCAACAACTGTTTCCCGATCCACCACTCTCGGAAAGACTGAGCATGTGATAGTTCATTATCATCTTCGTAATGTAGGGAGCATTCCATCGACCCCAAGAATTAGGCGTTTCACTGGAATATCCAGGGAGAATGAGTTCTCACACCCCCAGCCTCTCAATCTCTGAACACAACATCCAAAGTTAGAGAGAGAGAGCATGGTTGAATTGAAGGAGGTAGCTCCATCGTCACACTTTGGAGATGGACTCCCGTATGGAGAACCATGCTTTGATGTCATCCATCAACAGAGGCTCCAAGCTCCCAGATCTGTAAAGCCACTCCTTGACACTGTCTTATTGCAGAGAATGCATGAGGCCATCTTCTTCCTCTTCTTCTTAGCGGCGATGGGCCAGTGATTCTCTCTGAGCATACCTTGTTGACCTCCTAAAACCGTGGAGAGCAGACAAAGCCTAAGAGATCATCGACTTGTGGTAATCCATGTTGCCTCTTCTCATTGTGACCGAGCCACATGGTGAACAGAGACGGTTAGCGTTGATTCCCAATGGATGGGAAGAACTGCAGAGGCATGGTAAAGCCTGACGATGGGTTCTCTTGGCCCTATTGGGATCTTCCCTATAGCCAAGAACCCAAAATCGCAGGCATGGAAGGCTACAGAGCTGGTAGATGTACCGATTAGGCGAGTAGGTTCTGGGACAATGAATCTGCAACCCTTTCCGCCCTCCCTGGTTCCTACAGCGGCAACAAGGAAGCACCAACGAATGATAGTGCTCGCCCCTCCTTTGATCATCCATAGTCATCAGCTCCATAGTGAAGTTCAGGTTTCCCCCCTTCTAATCTTGGTAGCCGCAGAAGCTTCAGGAAAGCTCCATAATCGAGCTCGGGTGCCTAATCTTAGGGTGGAGGTGCCTCCTTGGACCTTTACACACTCGATTCAACACCCAGCGCCGTCCTTTTCCCCATTCCGAACCTCACCACGGTGGTGCTCAATTGGCAAGCGCATGTCCCCTAACTTCTTCCCTTCCTGACGATGAGCCTCGCGGCGGCGGCTCACACACATAGGCGTGTTCCCCAATCACGAGGGCGAGAGAGAGAGGATCGACCAGTCTTCTCCGACTCGCCAGATCTTTATACTGCAGCGATGGTGGGTGGAGGCAATGCTTCCAGCCATGAAGCTCCTCGGCTGAGGTGAAGCTTCCAGGCGCATCTGTAGGGGACGAAATGCCCTGTCCATGGATCGTGCTCACCAACAAAAGGTGCACGGCGGCAGTAGATTCACGCCCAAGTCGCAGTGCAGGCAACAGAGTTGCGAGAGAGGGAGAGCGTGGGCTTGGTCTAGGTAGACCAGCCGCTGGACTGACCAGCCTGAACCTAGGTGTAATTAGAGTGTGACCAGAGGTTGTGGGCGGGCCAGCGTGAACCATTTATAGGCCGCCACATCAGGCAGTGGGACCCGCCACACAAGGTAATTCTTTTTAGTGCACAAAAATATACCATATCTCATAAATGCGACTAAAAATAGCCCCCATTACCCATAATTACCCCAAAAATACCCCTAGATTCAGAAAATTGCCCTATTCATGATGAAACCCTTAGATCAGACCTTTGAAGAAGTATTATTGCTAGTTTTTAATTTACAAGATGACGCCTCTGTTAGGATATATTAAATGTAATAAATGATATTTATTGACATAAATTCTGAGAAACTTTATTCCAGACCCTAATATCATGTAGATACAATATGTTGAACCTGATCAGAACTATATTGTCAAAATATTAGGTCTTTCTCCATTAATGACTTATAAGATGCTTTTAGTCTCATTTTAATTATAGAAAATAGACCACTAATCAGAAAAATATGAAATTCATACCAGACCTTAATAATGACATATAGATCAGACTAGAAATATTAGAGACTATCCTAACATTAGATTGAGCTAGGTTTGACCAAAACCTTAATCTGGACCAAAATACCATTAATAATGGTGAACCTTGTATTAATGATGGATATTTGTTGTTAATCAGGTGATGACCATACTTCTAGATGATCAAGGATAAGTTAGAAATCTCTGAACTCAGGTATGTGGGTTTTATTTAATTATATGACTATGGTTTTCTTGCTTGCAATCATGATATGTATGTATGCTCTCTTCTATTTGCAAATATTGGATGTAGTATTGCTATGTAGTACACGTTGTTTTGTCACTTGAAAACATAAATTATGAGTAGATGTTTTGTAGTTATTTAAGGTGTTCATTATCCCCCTTACGAGGAAATGGATTAATGTTGGCTAGTACACCTCCCTAGAGCACACGGTGTACGGGGAGTTTCCCTAGAGTACCTGGTACACGGGGATGGGCCCAATATTTATGTTTTGGTACTAGTCCACCTTGATAATGCAATTCATCTAGGAAAATGACTTAAATTGGCGTATTTCGCTTAATAAAGAAGTGTTTTCTATGATTTTATTTCCTTCTGAAATCTTTTTCAAAATTATGAAAGCCATAAATATAGGTATCTTTCTGCCCATGTACACAACACCTTGTGTGTTGATTTGTTGTTTCATGTATGTTTTAGGTTCAGAGATAGCATGGGAGAAAAAGTACATGATGCGAGCAAGTTGTACAGGTTGTACCTATTGTGTAGATCCTAGTTTAGCATCCATGTTCTTAGACTGTAGAATTTTCATTCAATATGTAATTGTAAATCTTTGTGTAATAATTCATGTTGTATAAACATACATGTTGAATGTTGGGAAATGTTATGGTTGTATGTTCATGTATGCGTATTATGCTTCCGCATCGCTTTCTGATATGATTGGATGATGTTCTCAGATTTTGACCTCTCATTCCCAATAGGGTTTGGAGAAATCAAAATCCGGGGACGTCACATGTACCTTTTGTCTGGGATGATCGTTGTCAGCAAGCTCTCCAAATCTTAAAGGAGAAGTTGATTAGTGCTCCAGTGTTGGTGCTGCCAGAGCTTGGGAAGGGCTATGTTGTTTTCTGCAATGCTTCCAAGAAAGGCTTAGGTTGCGTGTTGATGCAGGAAGACCATGTGGTTTCTTTTGCTTCACGATAGCTTAAGAAACATGAGGAGAACTACCCGACACATGATTTGGAGTTGGTAGTAGTGATCCATGCATTAAATATTTGGAGACACTATCTTTATGGGGAAGTGTGTCAGATCTTTACAGGTCATAAGAATCTGAAGTACATCTTCTCGCAGAATGAGCGGAACATGCGACAGCGTCACTGGATGGAGCTGATCAATGATTATGACTGCACCATTAAGTATCATCCTGGTAAGGTGAACATGGTAGCTAATGCACTTAGCAGAAAGTCTTCTTCTTCTCACTCGATGAATAAAGCATAGTTGAGTTCTTTGGAATGCCATAGGCGGGATATGTTTATTTCCTTGTGGCAGATGAATGTGCGGATGGAGGTTTCTTTGGTGGTAGGTTTGTTGGCATAGATGCAAGTCAAGCCTATGTTGAGGCGGCAGATCAAAGATGCACAACAGACATATGCTTCAGTTCAGTTGATCAGATCAGAGTTCGACAGTGAAAAGCGTGATGGGTTCCATGAGTCTGAAGATGGACTAGTTTATTATCGTAATAGGATGGTGGTCCCTGATGTTGATGATCTGAGAAAGCTAGTTCTTAAGAGCACACACATCGATGTATGCTATGCATCCAGGAGTCACCAAGATGTATCACAATATGAAGGATTTGTATTGGTCGCATGGCTTGAAGAAGGATATAGATGAGTTTGTGGCTAGGTGCGCGGTATGCCAGAAAGTTAAGGTTGAGCATCAGAAGTCGGTAGGTACGTTGCAACCCATTTCGATACCACAGTGGAAATGGGATCATATAACCATGGATTTCGTAGTTGGTCTGCCAAGGATAGCTAAGAATCATGATTCCATTTGGGTGATAGTGGACAAATTGACGAAGTCTACCCATTTCATACCTGTAAAAACAACATATACATCGAGAAGCTTGCTCAGGTGTATGTAGACAAGATAGTGCGTTTACACAGTGTACCAGCAACAATAGTTTCTGACAGAGGACCTCAGTTCACGAGTCATTTCTGGGAACAGTTGCACAAAGTGTTGGGGACGTCGTTGAGGTTCAGTACTGGCTTCCACCCATAGATAGTTGGGCAGTCCGAAAGGACTATTCATACTTTGGAGGATCTTCTCCGAGCATGTGTCCTGTAGTTCCTAGGCAGTTGGGACGTACATCTCAGTTTGATAGAGTTCTCCTACAACAACAATTACCAGTGGAGCATCAACATGGCTCCTTATGAGTTTCTATATGGCCGGAAGTACAGATTGCCTCTATGTTGGTATGAGTCTGGTGAGTATCTGCTTTTGCGGCCTGAGTTAGTGCAGCAAACAACATAAAATATCATAGTGATACAACAACAGTTGAAAGTAGCACAAGACAGACAGAAGTCTTATGCAGATAATCGTCGATGACCTTTAGAGTTCTAGATGGGAGATAAAGTGTATCTCAAAGTATCACCATGGAAAGGTGTGCTAATGTTACGAACCCACCTCCCGATAACCCCCAATTAAGGGAGATCAAGAGGTTGAGCCGCACCCATTAATCCCGGATCAAAGGTTTGACATATAACCATAAACAATTATTAAATTCTAACAGACTATACTGAAAATGGTAATAAAATTTTTCTTTACATACCTTTTGAAAACTTGGATCTCTAAACTTCTATCCACACTGATAGTAATCTATCTAATCCTCCTTTGTGCTTTAATTCTCTTTTAGTATCACTTGTGCCACTTTATAGTTTGTTGTTTTCGTTGTACCTAAAACGCCGACAAACAAAACGTCGGTCAGCCGAAGCTGGTATGTGGGGGGAAACAGATAATCATGCAACTATGATAACCATGTAATCATTCAATTAATCATTTAAGAACCAAGATTACGTTTTAAACCAAACTACTCAATCCATACCTATCCACAACTCTGTGTTGTCCCTGTAAGGACTTATATGGTACCTCTATAAAGGTGACTTGATGGACCTACCCTCTAGGTAGCCAAAGTCTTTCATGACCTGATGGACCTACCCTCTAGGTAGCCATGTACTAGGTCATCCATTACGACACAGAGGGGATGAATGATTGAGATAGAAGGCATATACATTATATGATAGTCATAGTCACTTTATAATTGCAAGAAATAAATAAACATTCAACAGTTTAGTTGCATTCAATGCGATTAATTATCCGGGAATCCATCGGAAAACCTAAAGCGGTTATTCATAATCGTAACCACATACCTTTAATTGCAGATTTAAAGATAGAAAGAGAAACCCAATCAACAAGCAAAACCTGAAATAAAAGGACAATTTTCCTTTTATTAATATTTATCTAATTTTCATCATATTACTTAGGGTTTCAGTTCCTATTTTAGGGTTCCTTTAGAAATTAGGGTTTTCACTTCTTCTTTCCTTATTATCATCCATAATTTATTAAACTACATAACACCCCTAACTTCTCAGTAAATTTCCTTTTATAAGCATCTAATTATCTTATTCCACAAAACATGCTTTTTATCTCCTTTTAACCCAAATTAGGGGTTCCATGTAAATTAACTTCCTTTTAGGCATTATAACTCCAAATTAAGCATTTTTGCAATCAAATAGAAAATTAAACCACCATTGTCATTATCAGAGTCAAACTTAGCAATTTGACCTATTGGATTACCAAATTACACTCTAATCATGCAATTAGGGTTTCTCATCAATATTTAATACACTTTATTAGCCAAATAAAGAACTTTTGCAAAACGAAGTGGAATTAGGTTCTGGAATTATATTTATCCCATTCCTTGCATTTTTCTATACAACTTTCATATATAAAGTTTTCTCATTAGCTAATCCTAGCAATTTCTATTATTTTTGCAAGAAAAGTCCTTTTTCTGATTATTCGTTAGAGAGGGGAATTTTACCAAAATTCGTAGCCGTTCGATCGGTGCCCCCATTGGTCCGCGCCTTGATCCGACACCCAGCATCGCGCACGCCTCTACTCAGCCCTCACTTAAGCACCGTGAAGCCCCGACCGTCAGATCCACGAGCCCACGGTGATCTTTAGATCCAACAGTCTTCGCCCAACTTTGACCCGATCGTCCGATCACGATAGAACAACCACTGCTCTTCGTCTCCTTCCTCTTCTTCTTAACAAAGATGTGCGGCGGCGCCGCGGCGGAGGCTTGCCGGAGCTAGGTCAATCAGACGAAGGAGTGGGTAAGGGCACTCGAGAGAAGGCTGGTTGAGATCGTTAGGTTACGAGGAACCGAGGCGTGCCTTTATATAGGCATTGGGAGGTCCCAATTAGGGTTCCCAAACTCGACCGCTCTCCTAGTTCTAGCCCAATTGGGCGTTTCACGAATCTTGCTCAAAACCTGGTAAAACCAGGGTCTAGGTTCTTCGTCCTGGTCTCCCGATCCCATTGGGACATAGACCTTGAGTGCACATGCACTGTACCGATCAGGAAAGCAAGGGAAAAATCCCCTGTATCGCGCTACAGTCTGAGTCCCTTTGGGACTCTGGACGATGAACCCAAACCGTTGGATTAGAATCCAACAGTCTCCATTAAACGTGTTCAACCAAAAAGGGAAACAATTCCCAATTAATTGAATTATATTTCCAAATCAAAGGAAACTTGGATAATTAATATCTGCCAAACGGTTACTCCTTTCTTTACCAAATTTTGAGCGAAGCTTCATCATAGGTTTCTCTTCCTTCCTACAAAATTTGGAGTTATAATAATAAGGATTCGATTCCTTTTCTTAATATGCAAGTTATCTTCCTATTAATCACATTTCCCATCTTTTCTTTAATCCTTTTATCATTATTTCCTAATTTTGAGTTCCATGAACTCCAAGGTAACCATTATCTTGAAATCCTATTTTTAGGGAAATATTCCATATTCTTTTCCTATTTTATGGGATTTCTTTATGTATTCTTCAATTGTATCATTTTGGGCTTCAAATAAAACAAGGCCCATTAAGAAACACACAAACAATCATTCATGAAATCCATTTCAATCCACATCACATCAATCATAAAAATTCATTTATCTTTAAATGAGATTTACAAATGTCATTACATAATTTGGGAAAAATGAGGTTATAACATTCTCCCCTCCTTATAGGAATTTTGTCCCCAAAATTCAACAATCAAACAAACAAATCAGGATATGCTTTTTCCATGTCTGTCTTTAGCTCCCATGTGGCCTCATCCTCTCCATGGTGTTTCCAAAGAACCTTTACCATCTCTATATTCTTATTTCTGAGCTCTTTTACCTTAGTATCTATAATACGCACAGGTAACTCAGGATAAGATAGCTTTCCTTGAAGCTCAATAGGTTCAATGCTCAACACATGGCTTGGATCTTGCACATATCACTTCAGATTGGACACATGAAAAACATCATGCATCATACTATATTGAGGGGGTAACGCCAAACGATAAGCCACCTCACCAATCTGTTCTAGCACTTCAAACAGACCCACATATCGGGGACTCAACTTTCCTCTATTCTTGGCTATAACTCGGAGTGGTCGGATTTTCAGAAAAACATGTTCTCCCATAGTGAAATGCACATCAATCCTCTTTGCATCAACATACGACTTTTTTCGATCCTGGGCTCTCTTTAGCCTTTGCCTGATCAAAGTGACTTTATCAGCATACACTGTGGTCCCTTTTCTAACCATCATGTGGTCCTTTTCTAACCATCATATGGCCCTTTTCACCAACATCACCTTACTGAAGTGGTGACCGACACAACCTCCCTTACAGAGCTTCTTAGAATCCGATTACAGGATATGGTGGTCATCATCACATCTTTCATAGGATAAGAACTGTCTCTAGATATCACCCTGAACCAGCACACATGCGCTCATCATACCCTTTAGTCTGGATCATATTAACCATAGTTATGGGGTTATAAACTATACTAACATTGAGTTGTCTATGTACCTGCTTCCACTTTATGGAAGTGAACCTTTAGGTAAAACTCAAGAACCTTTGAACTCACTTCATGGTGTAGTCGAACCATCTCTCTCCTGGGTAGTTCAACTAGATCTGCCCCTTGACAGAACTCTTCCTTTCTCATATTATCTAGGTAAGGCGACCTACCATAACCCATATTGTATCTCGACCTTCTTTGGCCCAGGGAAGACCTATCACAACATCCATAGTGTTGAGCTCCCATTCCCTCTCAAGGACTCTTTTGTCCTCTATATCAATACACTGGGTTACTGGGGTTCATCCTTTACCTCCTGGCTTGCATGGCCATAAACCACATACAACTTCATCTTAAGCATCCAAAGTGCTAATGCCATTTTCCATGGTGTATGGTGATCTTCAATCATGATTTCCTGTATGTCATGATTCTTCCAAGATTGATTCCTCCGAAACCCTAAACCACTCTAGTCGGGGTTTCATTACCTTCTTTTCCAAAGAAGTGCACTTGAGGTTCTACTACCATCCTATCATTGTATCAATAACTAGGCTGGCTAACCAAACAACCCTTAACTTTTCAACGCATCTTATTACATCTGAGTGTTATCCAAACACCTCTCCTTTTCAAACTTAGGGTTAGCCAAACAACCTCTTCTAACTTCTAGTCAAACAAGTCTTAACCAAAGCATTCATTACCACCTCTCATCCTTAGGTATTGAAGACATACACTTCCATGTATTTCACTTATTATATTACCTCAAATTCCATGTCTATCTCTATTAAGAACATTCTCTGATTTCATCATCATGGTGACCAAACTCAATCTGGTATAACTTGTAAGCTCCACATCCTCATAAGGTGACTACCTCATTCCTCTTAGTGCTAGTAAGCCATCCATGTATCATTCACTTTACCAGGATAGGTTATCTTCTCTATCCCCATCTCTCGTGGCAACGTTCCAACCCACATCATCTCTTATCCTTGGTGTATGGCATGCATAATGTCCTATCTCTCACTCCCATAACAAGAGGAAATAAGCATTTGGCTGCAGTCCAAATACAGAGTTCTTCCTATTCCAAAAGTAGAGATGGTAAATCCAACCTTGCCAATACACTTTTACATCTAAGTTGAAACGTGCCACATCAACATCACATTCATCTCGATATCAAAGTTACTTCCTTGGAAAACTGGTTTCAAACCTACTTGGGTCACCTCACAATCCTTGGTCATCTCCTCTAGGTCTATAGGGTGCCGACACTTTTGGGGTCATCCCTCTTCATTCATGCATCAAGAGAGTGCCCTACTCATCTGCCCTTTGGGTCCCATGAGTTCATGAAGGTGATCAATCTCCTAACCCATGGCCCTCAAACAATGATAGGTGTTACCTCCCGACCCTATGGTCATGTGCATTTGGGGAATTAGGCTACTCCTATTTTCATCGGTCTTATCCCTACCTGACCCTAGGATAGACTTAGGATTCTCCTTTACAGTCCATGTTCACTTAGAACCTTACCCAAGTCTTCATCATCTCTCTTTCTGCATTCATGGGCTGACTCTCATCCGTTCATAGGCATCATGTTAACCTGCCTACCTTGGTCAAGCCCCATATCAGTTACCTCTATGGTAACACATCCATATGCACATAGAGATGGATATCTATGGGTCTGTAGAGTCAAACTCATTCTATGTACCTTTTACTTAGCTTCTCAAGATTCTATGAGACCTCTTTAGGTTACCTTGAACCAACAAAACTGATATACACCCTACCAAAGGGGTCCCTCTCCCAGGATGGGAGAAAAACTATCTCTAAGGTCACAAAATCTCTTAGGTCTAGGGTTTACATCCCCATGAGCCTACTTAACCCTAGCAAGCCATTAAGGCACAAGAAGATCACTTATTGTACCATGCTAGGTCATACTTATCCTTCTTTGGATCAAGATCAAACTTTCCTTTTATCATCAACTTAGTTGTGAGGGGTTCATCAAACATACCTTAAACTTAAAGGGCTCCCCTTTTCCTCTATACATGAGTATTACCATGCTCTCTTCTATAGGAACTCAACTTCTCATCATGAGCCTTAGGTACACCACTTCCCCTCTTAGGCCTAGGAACCCCAGGTTCACTGCAAGCTCTGTCTCTAAACTACGAACCAAGCATGCAAAAGGCATGACATGCACTTCTTGTCATCCTTCAACTCGAGCAACACTTAGGATTGGGTCCTCCAACCATCAAGGTACAAGACCTCATAACCTGTTACAAATCCACTTTAGGGTATACAGAACATCTTCTTCCTTTCTCAGAAGGTACACACTTATACCCTAGGCACATAGGTGCCAGAAACCTCATTCTTCCTCTAGGTTTGGTCCCTCTAAAGACAACCAAGGTATCATCAACTTTCAGGGATCGATCATGAGGCAACCACTATCATCCATTGTTCAGGGTTTTAGGCTTCTGACCTTCTTGCTGGGTTTCCTTCTCTCTCTAGAGCTAACCCTACATCCAACCTCACCATTAGAGGTCCTTTCCTCATGAAGGATCAACCTCAAAAGCATGCTCTACATGGGTGAAGCCTAGGTTCGAACTTATGGTTGCTCAAGATCATCCATAACCCTTTATGCTCCATCAGTATTCCTTATCCAGGGTTTCATCCTACTGTCAGCATTATGACGTGTCCTAGGTTCCAGCTATGCCCTACTTGTACAAGCCCATAGGGTTTCTATGGTCCTTCACTAACATCATCATCTAAGGAACTATCCTTTACCCTAACATGCACGACCCTTCCCAGGTTTGGGTTGCCAAAAGTGCTAGGTCTCCCATGGATCATATGGCATCCCAAAGGCATGCCCTTTTAAACACCTGGTCCAACTCATCTCTCTCTAACCTTCACTTAGGGTTTGGGTTAGCATCATCCTACGAGGATGTTCTAGGTCTCTATTTGAAATGGAGATCTCTATCCCCAAGACTAACTTATCCTCCTGACCCGAAGGTCTAGACTCAAGTCTCTTCTGAGGACATGACATCTTATGTCATACGGCCTAAGCATGTATCTATTATTTATTTTGCGCTTAATCTATTAAGCTTATGTCCATGAAATCTTATTTAAATGCTTTTTATTAATTTAGTGGAGGATTCCTTAAACCTTATTAACCCTACCCATACCTCAGCAGGGTGAGGAGAAGAAAGAAAACCCTAATCCTGCAGGTCCTTATCAGAATTTTGTGATGAGAAGGGAGGAATAAGATGAGAAGTCCTAAAGGTATCTTATTTCGATTCATACCCTAAGACTTTAGCCAGGCGATCACACAGGTCCGGGAGTCCTCGTATTCCGACTAGCAGTGCGGAGGAAAATCTTGTCAGCCCCCGGTCGTGATCCCTTTCTAGACACCTTTGTCTTTCGGATACTCCTCTAATAACTCCCTTGGGTTCTATGGAGTTTGTAAAATTTAATAATTATTAATAGTTAAATGAGGAACCTATGATCTGATACCAAATGTTACGACCCCACCTCCTGATAACCCCCAATTAAGGGAGATCAAGAGGTTGAGCCGCACCCATTAATCTCGGATCAAAGGTTCAACATATAACCATAAACAATTATTAAATTCTAACAGACTATACTGAAAATGGTAATAAAATTTTTCTTTACATACCTTTTGAAAACTTGGATCTCTAAACTTCTATCCACACTGATAGTAATCTATCTAATCCTCCTTTGCACTTTAATTCTCTTTTAGTATCACTTGTGACACTTTACGGTTTGTTGTTTTCGTTGTACCTAAAACGCCGACAAACAAAACGTCGGTCAGCCGAAGATGGTACCATGTAATCATTCAATTAATCATTTAACAACCAAGATTACGTTTTAAACCAAACTACTCAATCCATACCTATCCACAACTTTGTGTTGTCCCTGTAAGGACTTATATGGTACCTCTATAAACGTGACTTGATGGACCTACCCTCCAGGCAGCCAAAGTCTTTCATGACCTGATGGACCTACCCTCTAGGTAGCCATGTACTAGGTCAGCCATTACGACACAGAGGGGATGAATGATTGAGCTAGAAGGCATATACATTATATGATAGTCATAGTCACTTTATAATTGCAAGAAATAAATAAACATTCAACAGTTTAGTTGCATTCAATGCAATTAATCATCCGGGAATCCATCGGAAAACCTAAAGCGGTTATTCATAATTGTAACAAAATACCTTTAATTGCAGATTTCAAGATAGAAAGAGAAACCCAATCAACAAGCAAAACCTGAAATAAAAGGACAACCTTCCTTTTATTAATATTTATCTAATTTTCATCATATTACTTAGGGTTTCAGTTCCTATTTTAGGGTTCCTTTAGAAATTAGGGTTTTCACTTCTTCTTTCCTTATTATTATCCATAATTTATTAAACTACATAACACCCCTAATTTCTCAGTAAATTTCCTTTTATAAGCATCAAATTATCTTATTCCACAAAACATGCTTTTTATCTCCTTTTAACCCAAATTAGGGTTTCCATGTAAATTAACTTCCTTTTAGGCATTATAACTCCAAATTAAGCATTTTTGCAATCAAATAGTAAATTAAACCACCATTATCATTATTAGAGTCAAACTTAGCAATTTTACCTATTGGATTACCAAATTACACTCTAATCATGCAATTAGGGTTTCTCATCAATATTTAATACACTTTATTAGCCAAATAAAGCACTTTTGCAAAACTAAGTGGAATTAGGTTCTGGAATTATTTTTATCGTATTCCTTGCATTTTTCTATACAACTTTCATATATAAAGTTTTCTCATTAGCTAATCCTAGCAATTTCTATTATTTTTGCAAGAAAAGTCCTTTTTCTGATTATTCGTTAGAGAGGGGAATTTTACCAAAATTTGTAGCCGTTCGATCGGTGCGCCCTTTGGTTCGTGCCTTGATCCGATGCCCAGAGTCGCGCGTGCCTCCACTCAGCCCTCACTTAAGTGCCGTGAAGCCCCGACCGTCAGATCCACGAGCCCACGGTGGTCTTTAGATCCAACAGTCTTCACCCAACTTTGACCCAATCGTCCGATCACGATCGAATGACCGCTGCTCTTTGTCTCCTTCCTCTTCTTCTTAATAAAGATGCGCGGCGGCGCTGCGGCGGAGGCTTGCCGGAGCTAGGTCAATCGGATGAAGGAGTGGGTAAGGGCACTCGAGAGAAGGCCGGTTGAGATCGTTAGGTTGCGAGGAACCGAGGGGTGCCTTTATATAGGCACTGGGAGGTCCCAATTAGGGTTCCCAAACTCGACCGCCATCCTAGTTCTAGTTCAATTGGGCGTTTCACGAGTCTTGCTCAAAACCTGGTAAAACCAAGGTCTAGGTTCTTCGTCCTGGTCTCCCGATCCCATTGGGACATAGACCTTGAGTGCACATGCACTGTACCGATCAGGAAAGCAAGGGAAAAATCCCATGTATCGTGGTACAGTAAGAGTCCCTTTGGGACTCTGGACGATTAACCCAAACCGTTGGATTAGAATCCAACAGTCTCCATTAAACGTGTTCAACCAAAAAGGGAAACAATCCCCAATTAATTGAATTATATTCCCAAATCACAGGAAACTTGGATAATTAATATCTCCCAAAAGGTTACTCCTTTCTTTACCAAATTTTGAGGGAAGATTCATCATAGGTTTCTCTTCCTTCCTACAAAATTTGGAGTTATAATAATAAGTATTCGATTCCTTTTCTTAATATGCAAGTTATCTTCCTATTAATCACATTTCCCATCTTTTCTTTAATCCTTTTATCATTATTTCCTGATTTTGAGTTCCTTGAACTCCAAGGTATCCATTATCTTAGAATCCTATTTTTAGGGAAATATTCCATATCCTTTTCCTATTTTATGGGATTTCTTTATGTATTCTTCAATTGTATCAATTTGGGCTTCAAATAAAACAAGGCCCATTAAGAAACACACAAACAATCATTCATGAAATCTATTTCAATCCACATCACATCAATCATAAAAATTCATTTATCTTTAAATGAGATTTACAAATGTCATTACATAATTTGGGAAAAATGAGGTTATAACAGCTAAGGTTTGGCTGAAAAGGGAAGCTGACACCCAGATATATGGGGCCATATCCGGTGATAGCACATATTGGCAAGGTAGCTTACAAGTTAGAGCTGCTACCAGAGCTGCATAGGTTACATCCGGTGTTCCATGTCAGCATGCTGAAGAAAAGTCATCCAGACACGGGAACAATGATATGACCAGTTGAGGTTGAGCTCGATGAAGATGTGACCTACAAGGAAGGTCCAATAATGATCCTTGACAGAAGAGTGAAGAAGTTGAAGAGGAAAGTCTTGGTTCTTATGAAGGTTCTTTGGCATCATCATGGCATTGAGGAAGCCACGTGGGATCTTGAGGAAGAGATGAGGAGGAAGTATCCCTCGCTTTTCTCTTTAGAATTCGGGGGAGAAATCCCTTTGTAGAGGTTTATGGCTTGTAAGGACCCCGACCTTCATTTTAGGATTATCCTATTTGCTTTGCCTAAACCTTGTGCTTAGTTGCTTGCTAATCACCTTTAGTGGTGATTAGGGTTTGCTTGTGCTTTGTTGAGGATTGGAGGTGCTACTTGCAAAATAACCTAAGTTTAAGGTTGATGAGCAAGTTTGTCACCTTGAGAGATGCTCTTATCTCTCTTTGCTTCCTCTAGAGTTGAGAGGAAGGGTTGGGCTCATTTCTTGAGTTTTCGTGGGCCTTATTGAGCTCTGTTGGGCTTTGTTTCACCTTGTTTGGGCCTTGCCTTGATGAGCTTTGTATCGGGCAGGAGCACCCTATGTCGGCCATGGGGGTGTCGCCCATGGGTGTGTCGGCCAAGGTGGTGGTGTGAGTGTCAACCTTTGACTCCTTTGACCTCCTTGCTTTGGTTGTGTCACCATACCTTGGACATGTGGCCGATCTCTTTATGAGTGGTGGCATAACATGTTGCATGTGGTTTGCAAGGTGGCAAGACGTTGGACAAGTGTCCCTAAGTAAGATGACACCTTGCCTTGGTTTACCTTTGATCCTTTTCTATATATATCTTCCCTTTCACTTCCTTAGGATCCCTTTTAGCTCTTTGTTGCTCTTCTCTTCTTTGGAGCACGACACACCTTTCTTTGGTGTGCTTGGTGGCCGATCCCCCTTGGTGGAGATCTCTTCTTCTTCCTCTAGCTTGTTGGCCGAACCCTAGGTGGACCTTGCTTCCTTGGTAAGCATCTTCCCTCTCTCCTCAGCATCTTCTTCTCCATCTTGCCTACTCTTCGGCCATAGTGGTTATGATCTTTGTTCCTTTTCTTGAGGTGGCCTAAAGTGGTGTGCTTTGGAGCTAGAAGCTTAGAGCTTGGAGCTTTGGAGCTTGAGGAGCTTTCTTAAGGTGGGTTACATAACTTCTAACCCTAACTATACTACCTTCCCTTTTTGTTGTATGTTCATATATGATCATATTCGGACATGCAACTTGTTGAATATACTTCTTTCTTAATTATACATTTGATCTTATTGATATATGATCTTGTTTTCTCTTTTGGATATGATGTGGATGTACCTTTGGATCTAGTTGGCCGAACCCATAGTTGAGGGTTTCCTTTGGTGGCAATACCCCTTTCTCTCCTTGGTCATGAGAAGTGAGTTTGAGTCCTAGTGTTATAGACAACACCCCTCTCTTGGTTGTTGAGAGGTGAGTCTATACTCTAGATGCTTAAGCAACACCCTTCTCTCACCATGGATTTGATGGGTGAGCCTAGGTGGAGTTTTGACCTAGATGTGGTGGTGATCCATCTTGATGCCCGATTTGTGATAAAGGATTGTGTAAAACCCCTCTCTCTTGGTTGTTGAGAGGTGAGTTAATTTCTTTGATGTTTTAAGGTTGTGAAGATGGTGATCTTGAGGTTGATGATGACCCTATCGGGCTATGCTTCATGCTTTGCACAACATGCTCTTTAGTAGTGCTGCCCAATACCTCTTTGTCTAGGGTTTAACCCTTGGCCGATACATCAAGTTGTGTTATTGCTTGGTGCCCGATATGGCCCTGTTAATCTAGGTAGTGAGCTTCGGCGATACACCTTAGACCTAGTGCTCTGCATGATACCCCTCTGGGGAGAGGTTGCCCGATACCCCCTTGCCTTGAGTTTGGTCCTGGCCGATATGATGCTACCATGCTCCTGGACGATATGGTTTGATGTTGTGGGTGATAGAGTGCCTTGATCGATGGAGGTTGTCCCTTGTGCAGAACACACACACTCCTCTAGTTCTAGCTGCACACCTCTATGTTAGCTACTCTCTAGTGCACGTTAGAGTGTAGTTTGGTTGGTCAGCATGGTAACATGTGCTTTAGGGTTTGGAACCCTAGCCGTTTATCTTTTGGTGATGGTATGACCTTGCCCGATACCATCTGTAGTGAGGGGCGCCCTACCCGTCACACTTCTAGTAAGGGTAGTGGGCATCTTTGGTGAAGGATAGGTCTAACCCGGAAAACCTTATTTATGGTTCTTTATCTTATAATCACATCTTTGTTGATAATGTGAAATGGATAATGGTTTGTAAATCAATGACTTGTTGATTTCTTAAAAGTAATGTCAAATAAAGATAGTATGATGATAGTTTATGTATATGAAAGCATAAATAGATGCCCAAATTTTGATAATAAGTAATGTGATTGATTTAATAGAACCTAATGACATGATAAACAGTGGAGTTGTATGCCTAGTGATTTTAAAGATGTCTCTTTTATACTAACCATGCGGGTTACAAGATGAATTCATAGCCAGGTAAGAGCTATGAGGCACATGTGTTGAATGACACTATATCATGATGATAACTCTTGTTGATGAGATAACATGCATCACCAGTATGGTAAGATAGGTCTGAGGACCTGATTAAGGTCGAGTGCCTAGTGAGGTATTATCCTCTTATTGATGAGATAGGGATTCTTATCCCAAGTGGTGATGTACGATGGTGATGATGCCTTAAGAGGCAGTGGTTTTCTATAATAAGGGATTGAGATCCCAGGACGATGTGATGATGACAGTAATAATAAAACTCACTTCTTGTATGTTTTACAACTTGGTTGCCTCAATAATCCACTTAAAATATACTAATTAATTATAGTGGAATATAACATGTAGTTTTCCCTAGCTATAGATCCATCATCGTCAGTAGTTGGTGATGGTGAAACAGGTTCTCCTGTGGGTTAACCCGGAGCGTATATTGTTGAATATGTGGGGTTTCTCCTAGCAAAAAATAGGAGGATTTGAGTGCAAATACGGTTGCAGACTCAGGATATATAGAGAATGGTGAACAGGCCCATGGCTCAAGATATGTTAAAGAGCATGAATACGTTCATGGTTCAGAGCACGGTGAACAGGTCTGTGGCTCAAGTTTTACTAGTGCCAAGACATGTATCTAGGTGGGCTAGAGTTATGGGTAGCTTGGAGAGCTGACCCTATGGCTGAGGCCACTTACATTATAAGACTGCGGTCCTGCTTTGGTTATCATGCACTGACCACGAGGTGGTGAGGTTGTGGAGTCCGACCCTTCCATTGACCTTGTATGGCACCAGCTTTGGGTTTCACAATCATTGGTTGGATCTGAGCGGTACGACTCACTTCCTTAGGGCTTAATAATACGTAATTCAGCCAGTAGTGTTTATTACTTAATACAAATACAGAACATTAGTTGAGACCTTTCTTGTGTAGTTGATCTTGTTATACCTTGCAGTTACTTATACGTTCCTTATGTTTTGTGATAAGATCTTATAAATCTTATCTTGTCAATCATGTTCCATAAAGAAAATCAGGTTATATGCCTCCCATAATCTTGGTAAGATGGATGATATAGTAAGTTCTGCTCAGTATGTTGCTCGTATAATCCGCTTATATCAGTTATCTGCTTTTCTGCTTTAAGCTTTCTGGAGTTTTATAGTTTCGGCAGGGAGTTATGTTTCTTGTTGGGACTGTGTGTCTCACCCCGCTGGTTTACAACATTTTTAGGTGATCGCGCTAGACGTGGTGGTGGTCGTGAGGTTGCGGCCGAGCAGCAAGAAGAGCAGTAGAAGGCAAGAGATGGACATGCTGCATGTTTTGGTGTTTTGTAGTAGAGTCCTAGAGTCATCTCTATACTCTCAGGTCCTCAGAGGTGTTTTGATGACGTTTCACGATGTATAGATGTTGTACTCTTGTTCATCCTGTTGTTGGCCTTATGTGGCTTGTTATGTACATATAAACAGGTGATGAACTCATGTATTGATAGGATAGCTGGTTTCTAAACAGCTGTGGACATATATCAGGCTTGCGTATGTTTATATAACATGTTTTGTTGTAGGATCTGGATGTAATAAGCTTTCTTTTATATGTTTCCGCAATCAGTTTTAATTAACCCGTGTTTTTGGTAATATGTGGTTTATGGAAGTTCCGTGCATTTTCACGTGTCACCTTGTTGTCTATGTGATGGTGGGGTTTCACACTCTCCCCTTGTATTCTGATGAGCCTCCCCACCGTAGACCACCTCTGTGAGCATGTGAGTCTGGTCACCGATGAGACTCACATGGATTGTCATATCATGGTCTCATATTGACTAACGACTAGGACACACAGACGTGATTAGCCATGCTTGTGATAAGTTTCTACTAGGTGAAATAAAAGAGGGTTGTGTTATCATGATCTCATTCAATGATGAATAAGAGATCTACCAATCGTCACTTTTCCAATTTTAGGTATTTTCCTCCTTCTCAGGCATATAATCAAATAGATACCTCTAACTAGTGAGATTGATTGTAAATTCATCCTAAAACTAAAAGTTATAGGTAAATAGTGAATCTTCATTCGAAAAATATGAGGGATGGGAAAAAATGTAATCATGAGCTATTTGAGTTCCTTTTGTCACAAAAAATTTAAACTTACCATAATATGCATGTTTTCAAAGTAAAAATGTGATCTTTTTGTAAAGAACATATTGTTATCTTATGAATTAACCTGAATTGGTCATTAATAAACAAATTAAATGAAAAAGGGACCCCTTAACCCCAACAAAACCTAATTAATCTAGGAACAAATACTAAGTTTTTATATGTGCATTGTTGATACATTGGATTATATTAGGATAAAAGAATTTTGATACTAGGACTCCTCCAAGCTATGGTAAGTGGGTCCATGCACATTGAGTATTTAGTATTAGTTTTCATCATATCATGATTATTGTGATGATCAATATGAACTATATGCAAAATTAGTACTTCAAGTTGATTATCACTTGCTTAAATGTCTCTTGAAAGTTATTCACTTACTATTATGCTCTCAATGTAACTTCAAGAACTTATGTCATGATCATATGAAATTTCATTTAAGTTAATAATTGTCAAGTTAATGCTTAAGCATGTAATGGGTTGTATTATTTTTTCCATCATATTAATGTTGAGCCCACAAGACTTATCATTTCAAATGGAACATAGTGTCCCTTATGTGAAATCATGAGTAGTGTCACATATGTGCAATCTTGAGCTTAGTTGTTGTAACGCCCGGGCCCACTGCCCAAGGCTCTAGTAGAGTTTCAGGAATGATGACTGGCCCCACAAACCACCACTAGACTTAACTATGCGCTTTAATCTCACTCATGCACAAGCCAGGATCAACTTCCCGACTGGTCACCCATCCTAGTGCTACTCCAAGCTGAGCAAGCTTAACTATGGAGTTCTTTAGTAATGGGCTCTCAGAAAAGGAGGTGCACCTTGGTAATATGGGTAGTCCAATCATTCCTTTTAAGATCATGTTATCTGAGGCCTCAAATCCTAGGATGTTACAATCTCCCCCACTTAGACTCTTGACGTCCCCGTAAAGGATCAACTATATTGCCTCATAATCTGACCCCATTTCAGTGTAGACCCACAATGGCCCATGGACACCCAGCTCCCGATCACAGAATACCAGTGCAAGGGTGGCTACGTTAACCATGGACTGCCCTTTCCTACATGCATGGACTACACGGCTCAAGACTGGCATGCCACATGCCCATGCGGGCCCCACCTACTGGAGGGGTTATGGCTCTGATACCATTTGTAACGACCGGGCCCACTACCCATGTCTCAAGTAGAGTTTCAGGAATGTTGACTGGCTCCAAAGACCACAACTAGCCTTAACTGCATGCTTTATCCACACTCATGCGCAAGCTGAGGTCAACTTCCTGACTGGTCACCCATCCTAGTACTACTCCAAGCTGAGAACGCTTTAACTATGGAGTTCTTTACTGATGGGCTCCCAGAAAAGGAGGTGCACCTTGGTGATATGGGTAGTCTGATCATTCCTTATAAGATCATTTTATCTGAGGCCTCAAATTCTGGGATGTTACAATCTCCCCTACTTAGACTCTTGACATCCTCGTCAAGGCTCAACTATATGGCCTCATAATCTGACCCCATTTCAGTGCAGACCCACAATGGCCCATGGACACCCAGCTCCCTGATCATGGAATATCAGCGTAAGGGTGGCTATGTACACCATGGACAACCCTTTCCTACATGCCTGGACCACACGTCTGAAGACTGGCATGCCATGTCCATGTGGGCCCCACCTACTAGAGGGGTTATGGCTATGATACCATTTGTAACGCTCGCGCCCACTGCCCAAGTCTCTAGTAGAGTTTCAGGAATGATGAATGGACCCAAAACCACAACTAGCCTTAACTGCGTGCTTTAATCTCACTCACGTGCAAGCCATGATCAACTTCCCGACTGATCACCCATTCTAGTACTACTCCAAGTTGAGCACGCTTAACTATGGAGTTCTTTAGTAATGGGCTCCCAGAAAAGGAGGTGCACCTTGGTGATTTGGGTAGTCCAATCATTCCTTTTACGATCATGTTATCTGAGGCCTCAAATCCTGGGATGTTACCATCTCCCCCACTTAGACTCTTGACGTCCTCATCAAGGCTCAACTATATGGCCTCATAATCTGACCCCATTTCAGTGCAGACCTACAATGGCCCATGGACACCCAGCTCCTGATCATAGAATACTAGCGTAAGGGTGGCTACGTCAACCATGGACATCCCTTTCCTACATGCCTGGACTGCACGGCTCAAGACTCGCATGCCACATGTCCATGCGGGCCCCACCTACTGGAGGGGTTATGGCTCTTATACCATTTGTAACGCCCGAGCCCACTGCCCAAGGCTCTAGTAGAGTTTCAAGAATGACGACTGGCCCCACAAACCACCACTAGCCTTAACTACGCACTTTAATCTCACTCACGCACAAGCCAGGATCAACTTCTCGACTGGTCACCCATCCTAGTACTACTCCAAGCTGAGCACTCTTAACTATGGAGTTCTTTAGTAATGGGCTCCCAGAAAAGGAGGTGCACCTTGGTGATATGGGTAGTCCAATCATTCCTTTTAAGATCATGTTATCCGAGGCCTAAAATCCTACGATGTTACAGTTGTATTATAAATAATGGCACACATGTTGAAAGCATGAGTTCAAGTGGCAACTCAATTGAGCCTATGTACCTAATGAGCACAGCTAGTGCATAACAGTATAGGAGTCTATAATCAACCACCAAGAACATAATAGTTGAACCCAAGTTTATTTCTCAATGAATTACATGTTATCCTTATTGCCAAGATATTATCTTTCTATAAAAATACTCAATGCAACATAAACTAATGTGGTTTTTGTTGTATACATGGATGGGGTCATGATGCCCATAGGACGATAGAATAAGGGAACATTACCAAGGAGCATACATCTCAAGGACAATTTAGTAGTTCATCCCTGGTAGAGTTCCAACTATCATATGACATTCAGTTCAAATGTTATTTCAATATGAGAATCATGTAATAGTTTAGCTTATTGTATAGTTTCAATTTTATGTTGTGGAACTTGAGACATGAGAAACATTACTTTTATCATGTGCTTTAACAAACTTTAATTTTAAGAAAAATTTATTATTTGTGACATACGAAGGAGGATTAAGCTTGCTCTCAATTTTTTGTGGTGGTAGAGACATCCAGAATATGTGCTTTGGTAGGGGAAGGGATCTCACTAAATTGTTCAAGATACTCATGTTTTTTAGATATTTTTAGTGAATAAACAACTCTACAAAATCAATAAGAAGATCAAAAACTCACCAGGTTAGAGGGAAATAGAAGGGGTATTATACAAGTGTTTAGTCTATAACGGCCTTCTTCTTTTTCTAGATCTTATTGAAAAAAAAATTGAAAAAATAAATATGTACATTCAGATCTGGCAATTTTGTTGAATTCCAATATAGCATATGTTCTAGATGAATGAAAATTTCAGAAAAAATAAATAATAAAGATTGTGTCTAGTTAGAGAGTTAATAATATGACATTTGTCACTCCACGCTTGTCTACGATATGCTTAGGTTCAGCTCAGGTACTTGATGAAAACCTAATATGTCCCCCAGTGAGATGGGACTATTGAATCATGATTAGATTTTTGATGCAAAATCTAGGTTCATATATTCAGAAATTATGTCTTTGATTACTCTTGAAAGGAATAAATGGTGAAAGCATTTAATGATAAATTATTTTCACAATGTTGAGGTGTCATTTAATTTATCATCTTTCCATTAATTGATCTTGATAACCTGGGATAGTGATAACATTTAAAATAGTTTTGGATTCACATTCATGTTTCTTCAATTTCATTTAAACATGGTTAGTATAAGCTATAAGGGTTTGATTTACAATAAATATCTTTAGACATTTACTTATCCTTTCCTTCTTTTTCATTATGTTTTATTTGTTTTCAGATAATGCCTCAAATATAGTTGTACATCTCCTTTTGGAGGGTTTTCTATACCAATTAATTGATTTCTCAATGACTTGTAATTCTTGCTAATTGGGTTAGAATCTCCAGTTTGTCTATGGGTGCATCAATAATCTGCTATGACCATATTGGCATAACCAAATTTTAGTTTAACTATCAGTGTCATCACTTTATCTTGATGGATCCACTTGTTGGATCTGTGCATAAGCACAAAATCTAGGAATATGAACAAAACCTCCACATGTGAGAAATGATGTCATAGATTCCATCTAGTAGTTTGTAGGTATCATATAATTTTTTAAATTTCAAGTTTCATGTCTAGTTTATTTTCTATTTAATCTTGTCATGCAAAATCTGTTTAGAGTTAAATTTCACATGTCAACATTCTACACATCATGGATCTCCCATTTCTAAACAACTGATATCTATGTACCCTGCACAATTCATTATACATTTCTCGTAGCCATATCATTATTATATGGAGACATTTATTTAGAGAACACTTCATGAATGAGGACCTAATGTTGCATTATGGAAAAGTTTCAATTCACTATTAAGACATGGGAAGAAGGTATCAATCAAGACACTCCCTTTGATACCCTTGTAATATGTCCTTTGAATCATTAATATCTTTTAAAGGTTCCCACTTGAAGTTGCAAAGATGTGTCCAATAGTTATATCTTCACACATGTATATATTTATATCAAATTCTTGTCTAACGCTTTCCATGTAGGAATAGTAAAACATGGATTACATTGTACATGCCTTTAAATTTACATACAATAAGAAGTTAAAAACTTGCATGTAAAGATATTTTGATGCAACTCTATTGGATTTCACATACTTATAGGGATTTTTCTAATATTTGAATGTGATGTGTAGGGTTTTCTAAATGACTACCACTAAACTTTCTAGTTTTGAAATGATTGATAAACCATTTCAGAAATAATTGTTATTGACTTTAAGAGGGGACTTGAAAATACCATGCATAAGATTATTTACCTTCGATACATGCCCTCCATAAGATTATCGATAGGCATAGACTCCATAGGACCATTCTACTAGGACCAAAAGATTATGTCAAAGGTTCCATTGATCTTCTAGTCAATCCTTTGAAGTTCATTTGGAGTTGAGGGTGTTCACATCATAGGTTGCTTTGGTGTACCTATAGAGTTAATAAAATCAACCCAATTGCTCAAGAGTTGAAATAATAATAAATGAGGCTATAAATATATTGATGAGATTCACTATTTAAACTATTAGACATTTGATTTCAAAATAATCACTAATAGTGGCATCAAAAACATGATATCAATATGAAATGGTACACGATGCAAAGATTGTATCTTATAAAATAAAAATCATTATTCTAAACAGAAGGTTGTGATAATGAACCTGTATAATTGATCACACAATGTTCTTAGCTTGCAAGTGCGAGAGTTTCATTGTAGTGGAGTCAAATCACTCACAAGATCTCAAATTTGAGTAACAAATTACTAATATTGTAGCATTAGCTATCTCAGTTTTAATTATAATTATTTGTTTTGGTTTTTTAACTACTATCGTTAATAGGGAAAATGGATAAACAATATAACAATTGTCATTATAATAAGACAAAAACATCTAGATCATGTTCATGCAACACTTGATCAAACTACTTCATTCACTTAAAACTAATTCAAACATAGATATGATACTACGAAGCTGATTGTGCAGTTCACTACACCCAATCTTCTCACAAATTTAAGTGGATCATGTAGATTTAGAGAAAAATGTCTATATCAATGTTAATTATTAATACATATGTGTTATGGAATGGTAATGAAAGGACTCAAAACAACCCTACTCTTATGGGGTCAAAAGATATCTTATTTCTACCTTTGTTCATCAATAGGTTGCAACCATTGTGAATAGTCTAGAGAACCATTTGATCTAAAAAATAGTTGGTAGGAGGAAGAAGTTGATGTTTGTATTATACAATAATCAAAATGAACAAGTAGAGGGATTGAGGGATACTACTTGTACGTGATCTTGAGAATGAAACTACTTGCTCATGTATGAGTTGCTTTGTAGTGTTCTAGGGTAGATCTAAGTTTCACTACTAGTACGCATAGTTGGGGCGACCAGATCCGAAGATGATAAGACAGAAAGGAACTTTAAAATTCTAGTGAAGACTATGTAAATTTACTTTGATCTCTATGAAACTATGTCATGATCACAATTTTCTATTTAATAGTTAATCTATGGTGAACTGGAGTGGGAGGACGGTAGGACAACCTATGGCTAAGTATACTAGAGTAATTTGTGGAAATTGCATGTTATCACTGGTAAAGGATCCATGATGAGCTCAGTTGAGTGAAATAGATTGGCATGGGAGTGGAAGATGGTTTGAACTATGACAATGTTGGTGGATGTATCCTACTGATTTAGATCACACTTCACAAATCGACCAAGTTTAACTACATGTGGCATGGATTACAGCTTTATCTGTCTCTTCATTATCATTCAAGTGGAGTCTGGTCAAGGTGGAGATGATTTGAGAGGTGTGGTCATCGATGTTCAAGTTATTCACCTTTTCTATACTCTAATTCCAATTCATTGATTCTGCATCAAAACAAATAAAATCACATTTGATCGCATCGATGAAGGATTTATAATGTTTCTCCTTATATCCAATGGATCATCTTTTATTGGTTGATTATATTTCAAGACAAGGAGCATGTAGCTTAATCTTCTACAACTCGAGATCTTCTTATTCCATGTGGTTGAATATGTTATCTTACTATCTACCTTGTGGAAGAAGCAAGCTAGTTGAATATATTTTGTGGATGTTTGTTGCATCTTCATCTATGTTGGGACCTTAGTGGTCGATGGTATATTTTTTTTCACATGCTTAGTGAAGGTTTTGGGATGAATGTTGAGATATAGTTGAATAAGTTTTGATATTCAGTCAAAATCACATGCGACTACTATTTCTTTCCATTTCCTACACAAAATTAGAGATTATCAAAATTTAGGTGATAAATATCGATATTTCACTATAGTATAAATAAACATGAAGTTTATATCTAAAAAACAACCAAATATGCATTTTATTAATTAACGTCAGGTATCAACATAGACAAGGTGCTTGTTAAAGAATGATTGTTCTAGATAGATTTTTTATACACCATCTTGAGTTCATTAAGTTTCATAATAGTTTCTTGTTATAAAAATGTTTTTGGTACCATAATTTCAAGTCATCATAGTAGTAACATGATGATGTAAACACTTTGACACATTAAATGACCTTGAGGAAACTAGAAGATCATGTTAAAGATTAGGTTTTGGAAGTCATTATGAATATTTTGATTGATAATGATGGAATTTATCTCTCGCTTATATATTTGCATCAAAAGGGTAACAACAACATAAGAGTAGTCATGTAAGGCATACTTAATGTTTCATGGATATAACTACTTGTATTGCAATGATGTGTTTCTAGACACTACTCGTTGATTGTAAGTGTGTGGTAGTGATTGTAGGTCCACTTCTATCAAAGAATGGAATCTATTAGGTTAGAAAATGTTATTCTAGTAGGATACTGCAAAAAGGGACAAATTGTAATTGTTAAAGAGTTATTTCATAGACCTAAAATTTTGTTTTTATGGTGTTGAAGTTCACTAAGGCCAACCACAACTAGGATAGGAAAATTTTGTAGGTTGAGCCTAAGTCATATATTCAGAAAATTATCACACAACCATACTATTAAATTTCCTAACCATCTTGGTGGACCATGTTCTGATGTATTTCAAATATGAAAAAGTAATCTTGAAAGGTTGTAAATGTTTTATTCTTTGTGTTTTTCTTAGAGTTTTACTTATATCTAATTACATTAATAATAACTTTCTTGCTATTGTTAATTATAACTATTTTATTGAGTTCTTCCAGATTATATGAGTCAAAACAACACATAATGGATTCATGTAATCGATTAAAACATTTTACACGATTATCATTTTATTTCATTATTATTAATCTATTTTTTGAAAAAAAATCATGTAAAGAGTATTTTTTTATGAGCCCACAAGTCATTTTGGTCATAGTTAGGATCCTAGGGAGACATGAGAATTGTTATCATCTATTACATAATTGGATAGAACCAAAAATATCTTTTATGTGACTTCTAGGTTAGTAATATGTTTGGTAAAACACTTAGTTTGATAGATATGACTTCAACTAAGCTTACATAGCCAATATATGGTATGGTAGTCATTTTTTCAAAATATCTCTAGATAGAACTCTCAATTTGTTTGAGTATCGCCTTGGTTAAACTTTTTGTTTGGCCAAAAAATAGTCATAAGCATTTTGTATATGTGTTACTTATTTCATGGTATTCAGTCGAAGACAATGATTCACTGAAGTGTTATCTCTCAAAGTATAAGTTCAATGAAAAATGACCTTTTTAATGAATAATAGGTCTCATTTCTATATACAAGGACCATATTTATTCAATTTGACACACACTTGAAAAATGGAATCCTACTCTGAAAATATGTTGAAATACTTCAAAGAAGAACAAAATGAAAATCCTTCTAGATGCAATGTAATTTCTTATTTCAATATTGTTCATTTTGTCAGTAAGTATTGTTGAGGTTTTTCATGAAGTGAAGCAGTGATTCGGTGCCTTATCATACAAACAAATTCATTAGGAGTCAAATTTTTAGGGTTTACCTTAACTAAGAGTACGAAAATCACCACCTGGAAGCAACAGATCTTATCGTACTATAAATAGAATTGAACACAAAGGACAACATGTTTAAGAATGGACTGATCAAACTAACTGCACAGACTAATAGTTATTACAAGATTAGTGGTTGTTTATTATGCTAATTGTGAATAATGAAATGTTGGATGTTAAGGTCTAGATCTATCAATGGATGGGAAACACTAGGGTGGAATGGGTTTCACCACTACTACGTATCATTCACTCTCTTACTACATCATAAAAGCAATGGAAGTGTATTTTTTGGGGCTAGGAAAATGTGGCAACACATCCCACTATCACGCAAACAGCGAGGTGTTACGCGAAAACATGCAGAAATCACCATAACCACAAATTACCAAAACACAGGTTAATTAAACCGATTGCGGAAAACTGAGAAACTATTACATTCCAGTCCACATCCTGTAAGAAAATAGGTTATATACAAGCCTTGATACATGTCCGCATCCTAGAGGAACAGCTGTCTATCCATCACATGAGTTCACCACCTGTGCATATACATAAAGACCCACATCTGGCCAGCAGTAGGATATACAAAACATCAATGATCATACATCGTGAAACAACGCCAAAACACTGCCAAGGACCTGAGAGTACAGGGATGACTCTAGACTCCACTACAAAACACCAAGACAACAGCATGTCCATCTCTTGCCTTCTACTGCTCTTCTTGCTGCTCGGCCGCAACTCCGTGACCACCACCATGTCTAGCTCGAACACCGGAAAACTAGCGGAGTGAGACAATCGAACATTGTCCCAGTGAGAAACATAACTCCCCGCCGCAACTACAGAACCTCAGAAAGATAAGCTATAACAGTAGGTAACTGATAACAGATATAACGAGAGCAGTCTATTATAAAGCAAAGCTATTCTTACCGACAAGCTTACCACCTGTACGAAGGCATATAACCAAATATCTCTCAATGGAACATGATTGACAAGATAAGGTATATTGCTACATAACATGATTATCAAGATAAGATATATTGCCACAAACATGAGGAATATAGAAGTAACTGCAAGATATAACAATATTAACTATACAAGCAAGGCCTTAATCAATGTTCCGTGTTTTTCCTTAAGCAGTAAATACTAAACGGCCGAATTACGTATTATTATGCCCTCAGGAAGTGAGCCGTACCGCTCAAATCCAACCTTCAGTTACGAAACCCAAGTCGGTGCCATACAAGGTCAATGGGAGAGCTGGACTCTACGACCTCACCCCTCGTGGTCAGTGCACGAGTACAACACAAGCAGGACCGCAGTCTAATGTTGAAGTGGTCTTAGCCACAGGGTCAGGCTACCCTATGCCTAGCCCGCCTCGGTACAGGTCTCGGCGCTAGTGAAACTGAGCCACGGGCCTGTTCACCGTGATCTGAGCCATGAACGCATTCATGCTCCTCATATCACATATCCTGAGCCATGGGCCTGTTCACCATGTTCTACATCACAATTGGGATACGGGCCTGAATCCGCACCCTTGAGTCTACAACCGTAGTTGCACTCTTACCTCCTCAGTTTAGGCTAGGAGCAACCTCGCATATTCAATAATATGCGCTCGGGTAATCCCATAGGAGAACCCGTTTCACCACCACCAAATTCCTGACGATGATGGATCTATGGCTAGGACAACTACATGATATATTTCACTGTGGTTATTTATTATCTTTTAGATGGATTGCAAGATTCAACCAAGTTGTATAACATGCAAGATATAACAGAAAGTAAATAACATAAACTCAACATTATATTATTATTGTAATCACATCAACCTGATCCATCTCAAGGATCCAACCTCACATGTTATCACTTGGCCTCTTGCCAACCATCCAGATCCATCTCAAGGATCATCACATACCATGGGATCTCAATCCCTCATCATGTATTGCCACTGCCTCTCAAAGGCTTACATCATCATCATGGGAAAATCACATCATACATGTAACCTCTTCAACAAGAGTAATTATCAAAGTGATGTTACTCATCACATATGTCTCATAGCCTTTTCATGGCTAGTCATCACCTGCATGGTTAGTATACTCAATAATCATAGTTTCAACATAAGGACTATGCTTACTATCATGAGACGACATTCGAGATGCTATACTTATCAATATTACATTATCCGGTGATCAAGTGCATAAAGCATATCATAAGGCAAACCATATCTATGCTTATCCTCATCTCAGTATTATACGAATAATCAAAGTGTTCACTTCATGCATGTAGTCATGTTGGATATACAGAACAAGCATTATCATTACCACCACCATTGCCATTCTTAGCATTAATAGATGATCATATCCATATGTGTAGCCAGGCTAAGATAAATGGATAAGCTTATGATAACGAGCATTATTATCTATACCAGGAGTTATCATCATTATACTAAGAATATAACCATAAGGTTGTTTGCATAACGTAATGAACCATCATTACAAGGGACCCTCACCAAAAGGTATCAATGCACTAAACAGCAAGCAGCAACACTGTGTTGCCACAAAAGCAACCAGCGCGCGATGCGGCGTTATGGGGAGAAGTGTCACGCATCAAGGGAGTGTCGGGCACCCTCAACTATCGGGCAACGCCTGTCTCACCCCACTCACAATGCCCGATACAAGGGTTGTCGTCCATGTCATCACAAGAGAATAACAACCAAGAGAGAGAGAGAGGGAACACATCCTCAAAACGTGGTGTCGCCCGATACCACCACATCTCTCCCAACACAAGCCTATCGGCCAAGGGGTGTCGCCTGACACCACCACATCTCTCCCAACACAAGCCTATCGGCCAAGGGGTGTCGCCCGACACCACCACATCTCTCCCAACACAAGCCTATCGGCCAACACACACCTCACTTGGCCTATCGCCCAACACAAGAGCAAACATGTCGCCCAACACACTAAGACAAGAGATATCGTCCAACATGAAGCTAAGCAAGAAACTAAGCTACTAACATGTAAACAAGATCATAACAAGAGATACTGTAGTTAGGGATTAGAAGTTATGCAACCCGCCTTAGGCTCCAAGCTCCAAGGAAGAAGAAGAGCTCCAAGCTTCAAGGGATGTCGA
The DNA here is from genome assembly GCA_963693085.1 of Alisma plantago-aquatica. Taxonomy (NCBI): domain Eukaryota; kingdom Viridiplantae; phylum Streptophyta; class Magnoliopsida; order Alismatales; family Alismataceae; genus Alisma; species Alisma plantago-aquatica. Next base: position 425,673,837 of record OY856409.1, read on the forward strand.
CCACCACTGCTCCTTCAAGGGGATGTGTCGGCCGACACAAGCAAGGAAAGGAGGGAGTGTCGTGCACTCAAGGTGGATAAAAGACTAAGGGATCAAAGGAACTCAAAGCAAGGAAAAGAACCACCTATATAGAAGGAAAGGGAGGAGAAAACAAGGTAGATCCAAGGAAGGTGTCGCCCACCCAAAGGACACTTGTCCTAGAGCTCAAGCCACCACTCTAGCAAGCCTTATACACTTGTCCAAGGTCATTGCCACATGCATGCATCAAGCTCCAAGTGTCCACTAGTGGTGACACAAACAAGGTCAAAGCTAGGTCAAACATCATGGTCGACACAAAGCACAACCAAACCCTAATCACCACTAATGATGATTATCAAGCACCAAAGCACAAAGGTTAATCAAAGCAAACAGGGTAAACCCTAAACGAAGGTCAGGGTCCTTACAAGCTAACCCCCTTCAAGGGATTTCGTCCCCGAAATCCGAAGAGAAAAGCGAGGGATACTTCCTCCTCATCTCTTCCTCAAGCTCCCACGTGGCTTCCTCAACGCCACGAAGCTGCCAAAGAACCTTCACAAGAACCAGATCCTTCCTCTTCAGCTTCTTGACCCTTTTGTCAAGGATCGCCACATGACCTTCCTCGCAGGTCACATCTTCATCAAGCTCGACCTCAAATGGCTATATCACTGTACCTGAATCCAGGTGACTTTTCTTCAGCATACTGACATGGAACACTGGATGTAACCTGTGCAATTGTGGAGGCAACTCTATATCGTAAGCTACCTTGCCAACACATGCTGTGACTAGGTAAGGCCCCATATACCTGGGTGCCAACTTACCCTTCCAACCAAACCTTAGCACACATTTCCACGGTGAGACTTTAAGATACACTTTGTCTCCTACCTGGAACTCCAAAGGTCGTTGGCGATTGTCTGCATAAGACTTCTGTCTGTCATGTGCCACTTTCAACTATTGTTGTATCACTTTGATCTTTTCTATTGTCTGATGTCCTAACTCAGGACCCAAAAGCTGATACTCACCAGACTCATACCAACACAAAGGAGATATGCACTTCCTTCCATACAAAGCCTCATAAGGAGCCATGTCAATGCTCCGTTGATAACTGTTGTTGTAGGCAAACTCTATCAAGATAAGGTGTACATCCCAGTTGCCTAGAAACTGCAAAGCACAAGCTCGAAGGAGATCTTCCAAAGTCTGAATAGTCCTTTCAGACTGTCCATCTATCTGCGGGTGAAAGTTTGTACTGAACCTCAACTGTGTTCCCAACGCTCTGTGCAACTGTTCCCAAAAGCGACTCGTAAACTGAGGACCTCTGTCTGAAACTATCGTTGCTGGCACACCATGCAAACGTACTATCTCATCAACATACACTCGAGCGAGTTTCTCGGATGTATACATTGTCTTCACTGGTAGAAAATGGGCAGACTTAGTCAATCTGTCCACTATCACCCAAATGGAATCATGATTCCTAGTTGTCCTGAGTAGACCAACTATGAAATCCATGGTTATATGATCCCATTTCCACTGTGATATCGACAAAGGTTGCAACATACCTGCCGGCTTCTGATGTTCAGCCTTCACTTGTTGACAAACTGCACATCTCGCCACGAACTCAGCTACATCTTTCTTCAATCCGGGCCACCAATACAAGTCCTTCAAACTGTGATACATCTTGGTGACACCTGGATTCATAGCATACATCGATGTGTGTGCTTCCTCGAGCACCAATTTCCTCAGCTCATCAACATTAGGAACCACCATCCTATTACGATAGCAGACTAGTCCATCCTCGGACTCATGAAACCCATCATGCTTGTCGCTGCCGAACTCTAATCTGATCAATTGTACTGCATCATCTGTCTACTGTGCATCCTTGATCTGTTGTCTCAACGTAGGCTTGACTTGCATCTGTGCTAAAAGACCAGACAACAAAGAAAATTCCATTTGCACATTCATCTGTCGCAGAGAAACAAACATATCTCACCTATGGCATACTAGAGAACTCAACCGTGCCTTCTTTGCAGAAAGAGAAGAAGATTTTCTGCTAAGCGCATCAGCTACCACATTCGCCTTACCAGGATGGTACTTGATAGTGCAGTCGTAATCATTGATCAACACCATCCATCGTCGTTGTCGCATGTTCAACTCATGTTGCGAAAAGATATACTTCAGATTCTTATGATCCGTAAAGATTTGACACACTTTCCCATACAGATAGTGTCTCCAAATCTTTAATGCATGAACCACTGCTGCCAACTCCAAGTCATGAGTCAGATAGTTCTCCTCATGTTTCTTGAGTTGTCGTGAGGCAAAAGAAACCACATGATCTTCCTGCATCAGTGCACAACCTAAACCTTTCTTGGAAGCATCACAGAAAACAACATAGCCTTTCCTAGGCTCTGGCAAGATCAACACTGGAGCACTGGTCATCTTCTCCTTCAAACTCTGGAAAGCTTGCTGACATCGATCATCCCAAACAAAAGGTACATCCTTCCTGGTCAACTTCGTCATCGGCAACACGATCGTACTAAAGTCCTTGATAAACCTTCGGTAGTATCCTGCTAAACCCAGGAAACTACAAACTTCTGTCGGCGTCTTCAGTTGTTCCCACTCCGCAATGGATTACACCTTCTTTAGATCTACTTGGACTCCTTCAGCAGATATCACGTGACCCAAGAAAGTCACTTCTTCCAACCAGAACTCACACTTACTGAACTTGGCATATAGCTGATGTTGGCGAAGAAGAGTCAATGCTCGTGGAGGATGTTGCTCATGCTCTTGCATGTCCCGACTATAGATCAAAATGTCATCTATAAAGACTACAACAAATTGATCTAAGAATGGACGGAACACTCTGTTCATCAGGTGCATGAAAGCAGCAGGTGCATTGGTTAGCCCAAACGGCATAACCACAAACTCGAAATGACCATACCTCATCCTGAAAGCTGACTTTGGTATGTCATCCGCCTTAATCCTCAACTGATGATATCCGGACCGTAGATCGATCTTTGAAAACACTGTAGCACCACGCAACTGATCAAACAGATCATCTATCCTCGGTAACAGGTACTTGTTCTTGATCGTGACTTTGTTCAACTGCCGGTAGTCTATACACAACCGCATCAAACCATCCTTCTTCTTAACGAACAACACAGGAGCACCCCAAGGTGATGTACTCGGTCGGATAAAACCTTTATCCAGCAACTCTTGCAACTACTTCTTCAGCTCTGCCATCTCTACTGGAGCCATCCTATATGGTGTCTGTGCAACTGGCTGTGTTCCTGGAACCAGATTGATTTCGAAATCAATCTCTCGGGGTGGAGGAACACCAAGAAACTCTTCAAGAAACACGTCCGCGAATTCTCAGACAACTGACACCTCCTCAAGGCTAGGACCTTTCGCCTTGGTAACCACAACGGTATCCACCACGTGAGCTAAAAGCCTCACACCCTTGCTGTAACAACTTCTCTGCCACCAGAGCTGACACCAAACATGTCAGAAGAATCTTCCTATCTCCCTGGAAGATCCACTTCTCTCCATCATCATCAAACACTGCTTGCTTGGAACCACAGTCCAAAACAACCTTATACTTCTCTAAGGTATCCATCCCAAGGATAACATCGAAACCATGCATATCAAGTGGTATAAGATCCACTTGAATGCGGTGTCCCGAGAAAGACAAGACACAAGATGGACACTCTTCTCGAAGCAAAGAGGAACCATCAAAAGGGGTTTCTAACAACAAGCTATCCTTCTTACAACTAACAGGTAAATGACAGTTTTCAAGCATACTATAGGCGATAAAAGAGTATGTAGCACCCGGGTCAACCAGAATAGATATAAAGCAAGAAGAAGACATATCATAATGAAATAACTCCATCTGACATGTCACTACTCGTGGGTTGACTATCACCTCCGGCTGACTCATGGCATAGAATCGAGTCGTTGCTTGCTGTCCACGACCTCTGCTTCCTTGAGCAGACGATCCAGCTTGAGACGCTTGACCGCATCCTCATCCTCTGCTACCACTGGGCTGTGGCCTCTCTGACCTCTGAAGATTCTATCTCGGCTGATGCGTCACTTCAACATCTCTACTCTGGCAGTTGAACCTCCAATGCCTGACCTGACCACACAGATGGCATGCTCTATCGTCAACCCGTGGCCTAGATGGCCCTGTCACTGCCACGGAAGCCGTACTATGTGCCTTATATGGCGAAGAAACATAACCTCTCCCCTTACTTGGAGACCACTGAGACGGTCCACTGAAACCTCTCGTCACAGACGGTGCTGAAAACCTTGGCTTCTTGAAGCCACCAAAGCTTTGTCCCTGAAACTGAGCAGGTCTTTTGTGAGACATGGATTATCTTTTCTCCCTTACTGACCTCTCAATCCTTCGAACAGATTCTACGAACGTAGCAAACCATTCTCGGTTCTCCAATGCAGACACAGGGGTTGTCAACTCAGCACTCAAACCCTTCTCGAAACGTCTGATCTGTTCCTCATCTGTTGCCGCCATGTGAGGACAAAACCTCAACAGATCCATGAACTTGGCTTCATACTCGGTGATGTTCATCGTTCCTTATCGCAAACTCTCAAACGGACTGATCTTCTCATACAGATACGTCTTTGGAAAGTATCTACTGACGAACTCACGTCGAAACACTTCCCAACAGATCACCTCACCAGGCTGCTTCTCTTCCTCGATGGTCCACCAGTGACTAGCACTACCCTTCAGAAGGTAGACAACATGCTTTACCTTGTCTGCTTCGGGGATATCGAGGATCCAAAAAGCCTTCTCAAGACTTGTCAGCCACAGATCTGCATCTGCTGGATCAGCCGTTCCAGCATAATCCGAAGCTCCGACTCGGCGAAGCCGCTCGAAGGTCTTCCCAATACCCGATGCTTCTCCATGGGGAGCTTGTGCTCTCGGAGGAGGCACTGGAAATCGCTCAACCATAAGATTCATCGTATCCATCATCTGCGCCATTAGCTGTTGGTAGGAAGGATGTTCAAGTATGGCTGGGTTAGGTTGGGGACCTCAGGCACCCGATCTTCATGTGCATGTCCCTCAGCTGAAGCAGCATCGCTGAACTCAGCTGAGTGTTCTTCATGGTTTCCAGACATCTTGACTTTTCTTCCACTGAGGGCAGAAGATGACTATGACAAAATCTGGAAAACTCATAAGAACAGACGCAACCTAGTCCTAAATCCATGTAGACTCAGCGAACCTAAGGCTCTGATACCAAACTTGTGGCAATACATCCCACTATCACGCAGACAGTGAGGTGTTACACAAAAACGTGAGGAAATCACCATAACCACAAATTACCAAAACACAGGTTAATTAAAACCGATTGCGGAAAACTAAGAAACTATTACATTCCAGTCCACATCCTACAAGAAAACAAGTTATATACAAGCCTTGATACATGTCCACAGCCTAGAGGAACATATGTCTATCCATCACATGAGTTCACCACCTGTGCATATACATAAAGACCCACATCCGGCCAGCAGCAGGATATACAAAACATCAACGATCATACATCGTGAAACAATGCCAAAACACTGCCAAGGACCTGAGAGTACAGGGATGACTCTAGACTCCACTACAAAACACCAAGATAGCAGCATGTCCATCTCTTGCCTTCTACTGCTCTTCTTGCTGCTCGGTCGCAACTCCGCGACCACCACCACGTCTAGCTCGAACACCTGAAAACCAGCGGAGTGAGACAATCGAACATTGTCCCAGCGAAAAACATAACTCCCCGCCGCAACTACAGAACCTCAGAAAGATAAGCTATAACAGTAGTTAACTGATAACAGATATAACGAGAGCAGTCTATTATAAAGCAAAGCTATTCTTACCGACAAGCTTACCAACTGTACAAAGGCATATAACCAAATATCTCTCAATGGAACATGATTGACAAGATAAGGTATATTGCTACATAACATGGTTATCAAGATAAGATATATTGCCACATACCTGAGGAATATAGAAGTAACTACAAGATATAACAATATTAACTACACAAGCAAGGCCTCAATCAATGTTTCGTGTTTTGCCTTAAGCAGTAAATACTAAACGGCTGAATTACATATTATTATGCACTGAGGAAGTGAGTCGTACCGCTCAAATCCAACCTTCGGTTATGAAACCCAAGCCGGTGCCATACAAGGTCAATGGGAGAGCCGGACTCTATGACCTCGCCCCTCGTGGTTAGTGCACGAGTACAACACAAGAAGGACCGCAGTCTCATGCTGAAGTGGTCTTAGCCACAGGGTCAAGCTACCCTCTGCCTAGCCTGCCTCGTTACAGGTCTCGAAGCTAGTGAAACTGAGCCACGGTCCTGTTCACCGTGCTCTGAGCCATGAACACATTCATGCTCCTCATATCACATATCCTGAGCCATGGGCCTGTTCACCATGCTCTACATCACAATTGGGCTAAGGGCCTGAATCCGCACCCTTGAGTCTACAACCGCAGTTGCACTCTTACCTCCTCAGTTTAGGCTAGGAGCAACCTCGCATATTCAACAATATGCTCTCCGGGTAATCCCGTAGGAGAACCCGTTTCACCACCACCAAATTCCTGACGATGAAGGATCTATGGCCAGGGCAACTACATGATATATTTCACTGTGGTTATTTAGTATCTTTTAGATGGATTGCAAGATTCAACCAAGTTGTATAACATGCAAGATATAACAGAAAGTAAATAACATAAACTCAACATTATATTATTATTGTAATCACATCAACCTGATCCATCTCAAGGATCCAACCTCACATGTCATCACTTGGCCTCTTGCCAACCATCCAGATCCATCTCAAGGATCATCACATACCATGGGATCTCAATTCCTCATCATGTATTGCCACTGTCTCTCAAAGTCTTACATCATCATCATGGGACAAACACATCATACATGTAACCTCTTCAACAAGAGTAATTATCAAAGTGATGTTACTCATCACATATGTCTCATAGCCTTTTCATGGCTAGTCATCACCTACATGGTTAGTATACTCAATAATCATAGTTTCAACATAAGGACTATGCTTACTATCATGAGACGACATTTGAGATGCTATACTTATCAATCTTACATTATCTGGTGATCAAGTGCATAAAGCATCTCATAAGGCAAACCATATCTATGCTTATCCTCATCTCAATATTATATGAATAATCAAGGTGTTCACTTCATGCTTGCAGTCATGTTGGATATACAGAACAAGCGTTATCATTACCACTACCATTGCCATTCTTAGCATTAATAGATGACCATATCCATATGTGTAGCCAGGCTAAGATAAATGGATAATCTTATGATAACGAGCATTATTATCTATACCAGGAGTTATCATCATTATACTAAGCATATAACCATAAGGTTGTTTGCATAACGCAATGAACCATCATTACAAGGGACCCTCACCAAAAGGTATCAACGCACCAAACAGCAAGCAGCAACGCTGCGTTGCCACAAAAGCAACCAGCGCGTGACATGGCGTTATGGGGAGAAGTGTCGCTCATCAAGGGAGTGTTGGGCACCCTCAACAATTGGGCAATGCCCGTCTCGCCCCACTCACAACGCCCGATACAAGGGCTGTCGTCCAGGTCATCACAAGAGAATAACAGCCAAGAGAGAGAGAGGGAACACATCCTCAAAACGTGCAACACTTGGTCAAGGCCTAACGACCGACACAAAGCCAAGAGAAAGGGCGTGACGCCCGTCACAAGCACAAGGGGTGTCGCCCGACACCACCACATCTCTCCCAACACAAGCCTATCGGCCAACACACACCTCACTTGGCCTATCGCCCAACACAAGAGCAAACATGTCGCCCAACACACTAAGACAAGAGATATCGTCCAACATGAAGCTAAGCAAGAAACTAAGCTACTAACATGTAAACACGATCATAACAAGAGATACTGTAGTTAGAGATTAGAAGTTCTGCAACCCGCCTTAGGCTCCACGCTCCAAGGAAGAAGAAGAGCTCCAAGCTTCAAGGGATTTCGACCACCACTGCTCCTTCAAGGGGGTGTGTCGGCCGACACAAGCAAGGAAAGGAGGGAGTGTCGTGCACTCAAGGTGGAGAAAAGACTAAGGGATCAAAGGAACTCAAAGCAAGGAAAAGAACCACCTATATAGAAGGAAAGGGAGGAGAAAACAAGGTAGATCCAAGCAAGGTGTCACCCACCCAAAGGACACTTGTCCTAGAGCTCAAGCCACCACTCTAGCAAGCCTTATACACTTGTCCAAGGTCATTGCCACATGCATGCATCAAGCTCCAAGTGTCCACTAGTGGTGACACAAACGAGGTCAAAGCTGGGTCAAACATCATGGTCGACACAAAGCACAACCAAACCCTAATCACCACTAATGGTGATTAGCAAGCACCAAAGCACCAAGGTTAAGCAAAGCAAAAAGGGTAAACCCTAAACGAAGGTCAGGGTCCTTACAGAAAATCCCTCTTTTGACATAAGAATTAAAACCCAGGAAGATATCACTACAGGATCACTACCGCATTGCCTAGAGATCGGGTACCTATCACCTTACAAAACACATATCCAAAATCCTCACCAAGGATTTCACATAAATCAATCAATATCTCAAATCTTAAGTTCAAAATTGTCTAAATCCAAAATGTGATTTACCTATTGACTTGATGATTAGGGAAGAATACATGTATTTAAATGATTGGTTCCAAACATATACTAGTTCATATAGTAGTGTAAGCAATAAAGAGAATAAAATTGGATAGTCGTTCTACTCTTCGCACCCTAGAGAGAGGGTTACTCATTCATGGCAATAAATACAAATATATCAAATTAAAGAAGAGAAGAATTCATCTTCATAGAAGAAGAGAAAATTATAGCTATGGTGTGCAGGAATGATTCTTCAAACTTTGGAACATTGGCACCCAACGAACAATAAAAATACCTCATGGACATTCGTCAGAGTTGATTTGTTGGGTCATTGATCTCGTCTTTCTTGCAGACTAGATCTGCTTCTATGAAGGTGAAGCGGATCGAGAATGATGGTGTATCGACGGCATAGGACGTCCTTGGTCAGGCTTTTTTTTTAAGTATGGACTATGAAGATTTGGTGGAGGTTGGGATCTCCTTGGTTCTATCGACCGCCAGAGGGAGTCATTGGACGAGCTCAACAACGACTGGAATTGGATGCTATGGACTAAATTCGGTAGCCTTGAGGGGGGCATAGTTTGCAGGGTCCCCTTCTTAGTGGAAGTCGTGTTCTATATATAGGAGAGTACTAGGATTTAATACCCTTCCCGAGCACTTTACATTCGAGTCTTAACCGCCATGGAAATGAAGGTATGACGGTTAGAGGTAGGCATAGGGTTCTGTGGCCTTCAAGATTCCCATCAGGTGTCTGTCATCATGTTGGAGTGCATGATTCTCGTCGGTTGATGAGAAAATAAGCTTCTTTGGATGTTTGTGCAACCATCAGGGCATGTCATTGGGCTAGAGTTTAGGATTCTCGCCAGTCTGCACTCTCGCTGGTCGATGAAGCATTGAGTTTGCCCAGTCGTTGGTGTGTGGGAGTTATGCACTCGTCTAGCAAGAACCCTGCCAAGCAAAACTCCTGTTGGGGGTCGGCTGATGGGAGGCCAGGTGTCCATCAGTCATCGAACATAGTTTTTTGTCAGAGAGTTTGTCATTGAAGGTAGACCGACGACACTTATGAATGTTAGAGGGGTCGATGACAGTCTGGTTTAGGGACAACAACCCCACCCATGGAGGCTATTAGTGTGGGCTATTGCCAACTAGTAGGACCACCACTTCTAACACTCCTAGCATACAATGGATTTCAAACCTGCCACAAAAAATAAGACTTTATATCAAAATTAATTATTATAAAATTAAAGAAACTGAAATATAAGCTAGTCCTAAGTTAAAATGGAAGATATTAATGCAAAAATAGATAGAAAATACACCTAAAACTACGATGAATATACATTCATCAAGCAACAACCTAAAAGAGGACATGTCATGATATCTGACTGTCAAAGGTTAACAAGAAGTTAGTGGCCTTCCTTAATCTAAAAGAGGACAAGTCATGATCTCCAACACTTTAACAAAAATAGCAAAAGTATTCATTATTCTAAGAATTAAAACAGGACTCATGATTTTTTCCAGAAATTACAAGTTTTTCTTCACTTCCTTAGTTGGAGAGAGGATCCCTGTGGTATCCCTTGGATAGATTCTGCTAACTATTTGCTCGTTTTATTTTATGGATGAATGTTTTATAATAAAGTTTGTTGTACATAACATAACAGTTGGCTCAGTTGATAAAGCTTATTCTCGGTTGTAGTGTAGATCGTGCGTTCGAAACCCTTTGAAACACCCGGGGTTGAATCTATAGCAACAATCGAAGACCTCGCATCCTGATTTGTTATGACTGGACTTCTCCTCAAAATAATTGAAGTGATGTCTAGAAAAAAATGTTTTGTTTGCGACCTACTATCCTACAGATTATTTGAAAAATCATATCAATAATACAAACCTGATACTTATGGAGGACCCAGGAACGAGTATGGTCGTCCGGGACTCTGGATCCTAGTCCGCGGAATCTGGAACTTTCTAATCGACTTGTCAAAGTCTCAAGTAGAAGCTCCATTTAATTTCCTATTGAGAAGATGGTCTGCAGATATTTTCAAACACGTGTAGCTTGATTCGTGGATTGTTTGAATTTGCACGAGGATGGTAACTTCCTTCCGGCTGAATGTGAACTTCTTGTATCACGAAAAAAACAACCACCTGTAGATTTGCATACCTTACAAAGAAAAGAAAAAAAGGGTAATGGGAGACTATTCCCAGTTGAGAAAAACGACTGTAGCTCTATGATTCAAATCTTAGGTATACGCTGCATGATAGAGATTTGAAAACAATATTTCTGTTTTACACAACGTATATTCCTGTGCGACGTTGTTTTTTCCCTTCTTTCTCTTTGTCATGGTACGCTTTGATAAGCAACTTTATAGAAGGGTCACTGACGCATTTTATTTATATAAAAAAAATACTGTAAAACAAAAAGTAATAGCTAATATCACTGTATGGTTTCAAATCTCAGTATGATTGGTTGGTCATTTTAATATTTAAACCCGCGCTTGTCCTTGTCGCCTTTTTTACAAAGAAAAAAGTTGCGTTCGTTGTTCTTTTTCAAGATGGTCTCATGCTCCGCAAAAAGTTGATTGTCCTCTGTCGAAGTCTACATCAGGAATAGTTCTCCCTAGTTAGGGATCATATTGTAAGAGTTTGCATTGTTGTGGCTGCTGCTGTATTTCAAAGTAAAAGTTTTTAGTCCCACATTGCTTGTTTTTTAGACTTCTCTTCTATTTTTATATGGGTGCTGGTCCATGTAATATTTGAGAAACAAAATAGGATATCGGCTTCGCACGCGCATGGTGGGGCAGCCCAAATGGGTTTGGGCCGGTCCGGTCCGGAAACCGCTAGCCGATGTCTCTTCGGTTGGCAACCGCTTGCATCCGTTGATCCATCTGTGTGCTCCTATAAACTAAATGCTTTCCTTTGTTTTTTACACACGCAACAGAAATACTAGACAATATCTTTCCGTTCGTTGTTTTGCCGCTGCCGCTTCTCCGGTGATGGCTGGAAGAACGATCAAAGACCTCTCGCCTGAGGAGGGATTTGCGGGTGCACGCTTCGCTCCTCTTGTTGTTGTATCCTGGGAGGGTACCCGCCGTGGATTACTGCTGTACCGACGTTCGTCGTTGAGTAAGACGGAAATACTCTTAAGGACAGTGCATTCCAGCACACCTCAACAGTCTGATATTACTTCTTGTTTACATTTCGTCTGTTAATTATCACTGTAGAACAATAATCTTAAGAGTATTCTTCTCTTTCGACGATGGTTAACAACATGGAAGGATTCGAAACTCCTTCTACGCCGGTAACGCCGTCTGCGCCAAACAACCAAGTTGTTAATGTTTCAACAGTGTCGCAAACTCCTCTTCCTGATGTTTCCAAAATTGAAACGTTTGACGGAGATGATGGCAAGAAAAGGTTTTCACTGCATTAGAAGTATCGAATGTTGCATTTGCTTTATCCCAAACTAAACCTGAATCTGATTATGTTGAATGGGAAAAGCCAAATCGTATATGTCGTCATGTTATTCTAAATACTATTTCTAACCAACTGTTTGATGCATACTTCCATGTTAAAATTGCTTCTGAAATATGGGAAAGTATAAACAAGAAATATGTTTTAGAAGAGGCTTCTACACAGAAGTTTACAGTTGTAAATTTTCTGGAATTTCGCATGTCTGATGACAAGGATATAATCACTCAAATTCATGATTTTCAAATTTTACTCGATGATTTGAAAAACGAAAAGATAGATCTTCCTGAATCGTTTATAGTTGGTAGTTTAATTGAAAAACTTTCCAGTTCTTGGAAGAATTATAAGAACAATTTAAAACATAAACGAAAGACGATGTCTCTGGATGATGTGATAATACACATCCGAGTGGAAGATAAAAATCGTATAAGAGAAAAATCTAATATGAATAAGGAACTGATTTCTTCCGCGAATTTTGTTAACTCTGATGTTAAACAAAATAATAAATCTTCTGATCATGGTAAAAATCGTTGGAAGAAGAAAAAGGATAAAAGAAACAATCATAAAAACAAAGGCCGCAAAGACATAGATAAAAATAATATTTTTTGTTATGTATGTGGCTAACCTGGTCATACTTCTCCTAAATGCAGACATAGGAAGAAAGAAGCAATCCAGGATTCGAAGGAACCTTCAACTAACCTTGTTACTGAGGACGTGTTTGTGGCATTTGTCAGCATTGACAGCATGGGATCATTCCACCAGAATGACTGGATCATTGACTCGGGGGCTAGTCGCCACATCAGTGGCAACAGAGATGCCTTCGTGACTTTCACTGAAGTGGGATAGGAGGAACACCGGGTTGTCATGGGCAACTCCACTGCTTCTTTTGTGACTGGAAAGGGCAATGTCATGATCAAGATGACTTCTGGAAAAATTCTACTGATCAAAGATGTGCTGTTTGTCCCAGATATTCGTGTGAATTTAATTTCTGTCTCTCAACTTGTGAAGTTTGGGGTGAAAGTGTCCTTTGAATCAAACAAGGTCATTCTCTCCAAATCTGGAGACTACATATGTAACATCCCTGACCTGGGTTATGAATTAACCCTAGGTGTTTTGCCTAAATATGTAATTAAATTCTTGTGATTATCTTTTGGCATGTAATTAAGTTCCTAAGGAACATACATTTTCAATTCTGACCTTTTTAAAACAATGATTGTAGTATTGTTTGGTAATACATGGACCTATGTGCAAATTACCCAATTAGAGGGGTTAACTTGCAACTTACACAGGTTAAGATGTTCCTCTAACAAAGAGACATCATATGAATGAATATGATGAGGTATGATGGATTTCCCAAGTTTGGGCACCAAGGTGCAGCTTGTGGAGCAATCCTTGTGCTTAAAACCCTAATTTTGGTGTAAAGTGCAATTTACCCAAAATGAGGGGTGCAACTTGTGATATACACTTTCTAGAAAATCTTTTATGACTTTTGACTCATTTAAAGTTATAATAATGAAGGAGGCACTTCATTTGAATAATCATATTATAAGAAATACCTTTGTAATTAAACCACCAAAGTTGTAAGTAAAGGAGACCCTTATATGTATATGTGCACCATAGTGACAAGTTGACCTTCCTTGCATTTAGTCCTTGGTATTAGAAGAAGTTTTACCTTAGATATGAAGAGGAGGGACGTGCCTAAAAGAAAGGAAGGACCTAGTTGTGAAAAGGAGGAGTAAGTTGTCCTTATGATGAAAATAACCTCGAAGTATATATGATCCTTTCCTTTGCAACCAAAGGCAACGTTTCCTTTCTTCCCTTCTTATTCCCTTGCTTAGACCGACTTAGGACAGAGCTCAGGAGTAGAGGAAGATTACCAAGTTCATCTAGGTAAGCTTTTATCATCATCTTGTTCGAATTCATGGAGGAAACCAGGTTACAATGTTGGTTTCATGGTTATCTTACTTAGTTTTCTCTTCCTAGCCGATCCTTCCCAACTTTTCCTTGAAAAAGCAACCTTGGATGACCTGTGGAGCTCAAGCCACCATTAAAGTTTCTAAGCTTGGAAGCTTGGAGTTCTAGGAACAACATTTGAGGCGGGTTTTATAACTCTACACCTTGCTTTATTATGCATACTTTGATTCTTGCAAATAATAGTTAGTTCTTCTTCTTCCCCATCTTTCTTTGCACTCTTGCAAGCTTTTTCGTGAAGAACAGACCTTGGTTTCAAGGTTGAAGATGAAGGGCGTTAATACCTATGTTGGTCCTTATCCAACTTTATTAAACGATCTTGGACCAATAGGTCTAAACGGTTTGCAACCGTTTGAAATCAAGTGGGTTCACACTCGTTTAAGCTCAAGTGGGTTCACACTCGTTTAAGCTCAAGTGGGTTCACACTCATTTAAGCTCAAGTGGGTTCACACTCGTTTAAGCTCAAGTGGGTTCACACTCGTTTAAGCTCAAGTGGGTTCACACTCGTTTAAGCTCAAGTGGGTTCACACTCATTTAAGCTCAAGTGGGTTCACACTTGTTTAAACTCAAGTGGGTTCACACTCGTTTAAGCTCAAGTGGGTTCACACTCGTTTAAGCTCAAGTGGGTTCACACTCGTTTAAGCTCAAGTGGGTTCACACTCGTTTAAGTTCAAGTGGGTTCACACTCGTTTAAGCTCAAACGGGTTCACACTCGTTTAAGCTCAAACGGGTTCACACTCGTTTAAGCTCAAATGGGTTCACACCCGTTTAAGCTAAAATGGGTTCACACTCGCTTAAGCTAAAATGGGTTCACTCTCGTTTAAAGCTTAAATGGGTTCAATTAAAGGATACCTTGTTTTATTCAAACCCTAATGACATGACAGTGGTGATTTGGTTTATGTTAATCAATGAGGACTTAAACCAACCCTATCTAGAGTGATATAATCACCATCTATTAGTAAGGAGAGAGAGAAAGTACCATTTATGGTTCAAACTCAAATAAAGTACCTTCAATGTATATGAATATGCAGGATTAGGGCATGATCCACTTGTGAGAGATCATGAAAACCCTAATTAAGATAATTGATGAGTCTTAACCTAATTTGAAAGCATCAATGCTGATGTTTCTCATTCATGATGATCCTATGAGCTCATTTCACTATGATGTGAATAGTAAACCCTAATTCTAGGGCAATCATGAGTAATGTGAATAGTAAACCCTAATTCTAGGGTAATCATGAGTAATGTGAATAGTAAACCCTAATTCTAGGGTAATCATGAGAAGTGTGAATAGTAAACCCTAATTCTAGTGTAATCATGAGTAATGTGAATAGTAAACCCTAATTCTAGGGTAATCATGAGTAATGTGAATAGTAAACCCTAATTCTAGGGTAATCATGAGTAATGTGACTAGTAAACCCTAATTCTAGGGTAATCATGAGTAATGTGAATAGTAAACCCTAATTCTAGGGTAATCATAAGTAATGTGAATAGTAAACCCTAATTCTAGGGTAATCATGAGTAATGTGAATAGTAAACCCTAATTCTAGGGTAATCATGAGTAATGTGAATAGTAAACCCTAATTCTAGGGTAATCATGAGTAATGTGAATAGTAAACCCTAATTCTAGGGTAATCATGAGTAATGTGAATAGTAAACCCTAATTCTAGGGTAATCATGAGTAATGTGAATAATAAACCCTAATTCTAGGGTAATCATGAGTAATGTGAATAGTAAACCCTAATTCTAGGGTAATCATGAGTAATGTGAATAGTAAACCCTAATTCTAGGGTAATCATGAGTAATGTGAATAGTAAACCCTAGTTCATAGTAATATGTTGAAATGAACAATAAACTCTAAACTCATGTTATTCCTTTAAGCATGAATCGTATGATCAAGATATGAGATGAGGAATTATTATTTCCAATCATAATGAAAGGGGTGAATAACCCTAAATGATGTAAACAAGGGAATCTTACCCTTTGTAAGGACATAAAAGTATAACCTTTGAATTGAAGGGTTAATTATGTCTTATTGACTGCTGATCTGATTATGAATTGTTGATTATTATCAATTGAATTAATCATGCAGGTTCTTATAAGAGAATAATCATATCCAGGTAAGGATCATGACATCATATTCATTGAAAGCATGTCAATAGCTTATGAACAGAAATAACTATGTTGCCTAGATGCAAGTGGCATCATATGAAACTGATATGCCTTAAGGGCCATGAATGACATCAAGGTCATGCTAATAGATGACTTGATGTTGACATGTTATTTGATAGCAAGTGTTATGATGATATAAGGGTGTGAGCACCCATGTTCCTAAATCATAGTGATAAAATGATTAAGAATTGATATCCATCTGATAACCGATATGAGTAATACCTGTTACATTTAGTATTTTTCTGTTATAGCCATGTTTAGTACTTGAATGTTTGGAAACATGTATGATGCTAAAAGAATACTGAAATGTACCTAATAACCAAGTTTAATCATATCATGTAGAGCCCTGATCATAGATCCATCATTGTCAGAGTTTAAATGATGGTGAAATAGGTTTTCCTAAGGGAACTCCTGGATCACATACTTTAGAGTATGTGGGGGAATATGGATGTGTATATCCTTACATCCTAGTGTAGGAGTTGATGTGGATGTATTTTAATCCATCAACCCTTCACTATATGTTTATACCGGTATGATGTAACACTATTCTCCCAAGGGAATCTTTTATACCGCATCGATGAGAGATAAACATGAAATCTTTCGATAGCGAATAGAGTGCAGAATGCCACTGTGACTCTAATAGCGAAGTACCAGAATACCCTGGTGAGCTATATTAGCAGAGACACTAGATGTCCTGCATGTTTATCCTCATTCTGACTGAGGTAGTTGAAGGTCATGAGAATCCGGCTCTTTCGATGACCTAGTATGATACCGATGCGACTTACTAGTCATCGGTTGGAGCATGAGCGGTATACTCATCTCTGCAGGGCATAATGATGTTTGTAAAAAATAATCAACCGCGTAGCATAACTGCTTAGGTTGAACTACGAGGAACATTGATTGATATTACATTGCTTGGATTTAATATCATGTTCAAGTATTATCATACATGTTCTTCATATTCCTTAATAAAGATGAGTAATTGTTATCAAGCCTGCTGTGAATAATCTAAAGTTACCTGCTCATGATATTCCTTTGATTGCTTTTAACAAAGTTTCTGGCGGAGAGTTATAACTCTCGCTGGGACAATTATTTAAAATTGTCTCACCCCGTAGATTTATACCTTTAGGTGAACGTCGAGGTCGAAGGAACCGATCTGCAGGTGGACAGCAGCAGCAGCGGCAAAACCAGGAGCAGTCGTGATTTTAGGTGGAAACAATGTGCTGTCTAGTCTTGTAGATAGAATAGTCTTATGTTGTCTCTGTACACTCAGGTCCTAGGAGTTTGTTGATCTGAGAATTTTAAAGTCTTGAGATTTTGTATCATGATGTATATAATCACTCGAGAAGTGATTTATCAGAGATGTAAACGGTTCATCTTACTTTTATGAAAGGAGTTTCTAGTTTTCGAGATCTCGTTTTCGAAAGGTTTTAATTTATCATGATTTTTTGTATTCCGCTGTTAATCGAACCGCTTCCGCTACGTTTATCTTGTGTTTTAGAGATCAGAGCCCTCAATTAGTGGCATTAGAGCTCTTGGTTCGCTGAGTCTACATAGACATAGGACTTAGAATGTCAAGTCTATCCTTAGTACTTCTTTCTTATCTAATAGAGTCTTTTGCTCCTCAGGAGAAGAAGATAATTAAGGATGTCTGGACCACAAGAGGAGTACGAGGCAGAAAGTAGTGTTGTTGCACCTCGAGAAGGTGCAAGGAACCTAGAAATAGAGAAACCTGTACCTGAGCCACCTATGGAGCCACCTCAGTTTGACCCAGCTGACATGGGAAACCCAGCTGTTCAGACCATGTTTGGGCAGTTTATGACTTCCATGACACACATAACAGATAGGATGCCTATGCCTGCACCTAGGGCACCTACCCAACCTGAAGGACAAGGTATCGGTAAGACGTTCGAGCGACTTCGACGAGTCGGAGCGACCGAATACTTTGGAACAGCTGATCTGGCAGATGACGACCTCTGGTTAACTGAGTTGGAGAAAGCTTTCAGAATCCTCAACATCCCTGAAGGTGAGAAGATTAGACATGCTGTCTATCTTCTCAAAGGCAGTGCTGGTCACTGGTGGACCATGGAAGAGCAGAAGAGGCCTGGAATAGAGATCTCTTGGGAAGACTTTCGTCGGGAATTTGTCCACAGATATTTTCCAAAGACCTTCCTGGATGAGAAGATCTCTCAGTTTGAGAGACTGAGGCAGGGTATGATGAACATTAGCGAGTATGAGGCTAAGTTCATGGAGATGTTGTGATTATGTCCGCATATGGCTACCACAGATGAAGAAAGGATTAGGAGGTTTGAGAAGGGTTTGAATGCCGACATGACTACTCCCGTGTCTGCACTAGAAAACCGGGAGAGATTCTCTACCTTCGTTGAGTCAGTCCGAAGGATAGAGAGATCTGTAGTCGAGAAAAGACAAACCCAAAAGAGATATCCACAGTTCCAGGGATCTTCATCTAGAGACTTTAAGAAGCCTAGATTCTCTGAACCTACGCCTCCACCACCCAGATCTAGTTCTCAGACTCAGTGGTCCCCAAGTAGAGGTAGAGGACGAGGTTTACCGCCACAAGCAACTCGCAGTTCAGCATCAATGTCAGTCACAGGACCACCAATACCACAACAACTGGAAAGAAGTTGTTATAACTGTGGGAAGGTGGGACATCTGATGAAGGACTGTAGGGCTAGGCCTATTAGTATGACACATCCTCAGAGGCAGAATGAACAGGGATCACAGAGAAGGCAGTCTCATGGAGCAGCTAGAGGATGTGGGCAAGCGTCTCAGGCTGGATCGTCAGCACCAACTCAACCTCAGGCGACAGCGAGGTTCTATGCTATGAACCCACCAGAAGCAGTGGTCAATCCACGGGTTGTGGCAGGTCAGATGGAACTTTTATATTCTGATATGTCTAAATCTTGTGTTGTATCTATTTTGATTGACCCGGGTGCTACGCACTCTTTTATCACTCGAAGAGTGATTCGTAACTGCAATATGACAGTTAGTCATAGGGCAGATAGCTTGTGCTTGAGACTCCGTTGAGAGGTTCTGCTGTTTTGCAAGAGGTATGCTCTCCCTACATTCTCTTCTTTTCTGATCATCGCATTCAAGTGGATCTTATACCACTTGATATGCAGGGATTTGATATAATCCTTGGGATGGATACCTTGGAAAGGTATAGAGTTGTCTTGGGTTGTGAATCCAAGCAGGTTGTGTTTGCTGATGAGAGCAACACATGGATCTTTCAAGGAGAGAGAAAGATTCTACCCACATGTCTTGTGTCTGCTATGGTTGCTGATAAGCTGATGAGGCAAGCATGTTATGCATTATTGGCCCATGTGATAGATACCACCATGAAAAGTCCTAACCTTGCTGAAGTTCCTATAGTCAGGGAATTTGAAGATGTATTTCCTGAAGAACTTCCAGGTATGCCACCGCCTCGGGAAATTGATTTTGAGATCAATTTGATCCTAGATACCCAACCTATAGCCCAGAAACCGTATAGGATGGCGCCTGCTGAGATGGCAGAACTCAAGAAGCAGCTTCAAGAGTTGCTTGAGAAGGGTTTCATCAGACCAAGCACTTCACCTTGGGGTGCTCCGGTCCTTTTCATTAAAAAGAAAGACGGATCAATGCGGTTGTGCATTGATTACAGGCAATTAAATAAAGTAACAATAAAGAATAAGTACCCTCTGCCGAGGATTGATGATCTCTTTGACCAGTTGCGTGGTGCAACTGTCTTCTCAAAGATAGATTTGAGGTCTGGATATCATCAACTTTGTATTAAGGATAGTGACATACCCAAGTCTGCTTTCAGAACAAGGTATGGTCACTATGAGTTCACAGTTATGTCGTTTGGACTAACTAATGCACCAGCTGCATTTATGGAACTCATGAATAGAATCTTCCAACCTTTCCTCGATCAGTGTGTTGTTGTCTTTATAAATGACATTCTGATCTATAGTAGAGATGCTCAGCAACATGAACAACATCTTTGTCAGGCTCTAACTTTGCTAAGACAACATGAGTTATACGCTAAGTTTAGCAAGTGTGAGTTCTGGTTGCCGGAGGTATCTTTTCTTGGACATGTGGTATCTGCCTCAGGAATTCGTGTTGACCCTAAAAAGGTAGAATCTGTTCTACAGTGGGAACAACCGAAGACACCAACGGAGATTCGTAGTTTCTTAGGGTTGGCTGGCTATTATCGAAGGTTCATTAAGAACTTCAGTTCTATATCCCTACCCTTGACTAAGTTAACCCGGAAAGAAGTTCCTTTTGACTGGAGCGATAAGTGCCAGCAATCTTTTCAGCTACTAAAGGAGAGGTTGACAAGTGCACCTGTACTTGTGCTACCTGAGCAAGGCAAAGGATACATAGTTTTCTGTGATGCCTCCAAGAATGGACTCGGATGTGTGCTGATGCAGGATAAGCATGTGATTTCTTTTGCTTCTCGACAACTTAAGAAACACGAGGAGAATTATCCGACACATGATTTAGAGTTAGCTGCTGTGGTTCATGCTTTGAAAATCTGGAGACACTATCTATATGGAGAAACATTCCAGGTTTTTACTGATCATAAGAGTCTTAAGTATATCTTCTCTCAGCATGACCTTAACATGAGGCAATGTCGTTGGATGGAGTTAATCAAGGATTATGATTGTACGATAGATTACCATCTAGGGAAGGCCAATGTAGTTGCAGATGCCTTGAGTAGGAAATCAGCAACATCATCCTATGATAGGGCACAATTAAACTCTTTAGTATGCCCTAGGAGAGATATGCTTATCTCCTTAAGGCAAGACAATGTACAGATGAAGATGTCATGGATTGCCAGGTTGTTGGCTGAGATGCATATCAAACCCACCCTAAGAGAGCAGATTAAGGAGGCACAGCAAGTTGATGCTGCAGTTCAGCAGATCAGGTCTGAGTATGGTGATGAGAGGCGAGAAGGTTTTCATGAATCAGATGATCAAGTGGCATGCTATCATGGGAGGATGATAGTGCCAGATGTGGATAACCTGAGGAAGTTAGTCCTGGAGGAAGCTCATTCTTCTATGTATGCTATGCATCCAGGGAGCACCAAGATGTATCAAAACTTGAAAGATATGTATTGGTGGCCTGGGATGAAGAAGGATGTAGCTGAGTTTGTTCTGAGGTGTCCGGTGTGTCAGCAAGTTAAAGCTGAACACCAGAAGCCTGCAGGAACAATGCAACCTTTACCCATACCACAGTGGAAGTGGGATCATGTAACCATGGACTTTGTTGTTGGCCTACCTAGAACAAACAAAGGACATGATTCCATTTGGGTAATTGTTGATAGGTTGACTAAGACAGTGCATTTCTTACCTGTCAAAACAACCTATTCTGCTGAAAGGTTATCCCAGTTATACGTTCAAGAGATAATACGTTTTCACAGAGTTCCTGTCACCATAGTTTCTGACAGAGGTCCTTAGTTCACAAGTCATTTTTTGGAACAGCTACATAGGGCACTAGGCACCCAGTTAAGGTTTAGTACAACCTTTCATCCACAGACTGATGGACAGTCAGAAAGGACTATACAGACCTTGGAAGATCTGTTGAGAGCATGTGTTCTCCAGTTCACAGGAAGTTGGGATTTGCACCTAAGCTTGATAGAGTTTGCCTATAACAATAGCTATCAACATAGTATTGATATGGCACCTTATGAAGCCTTGTATGGTAGACGTTGTAGATCACCCTTATGCTGGTATGAGATTGGTGAACATCAGTTGTTAGGTCCTGATCTTGTGTAGCATACTACGGAGAAGATTAAAGTAATATAACAACAGATTAAGACTGCACAGGATAGGTAGAAATCTTATGCTGACAAGCATCGTAGACCGTTGGAGTTCCAGGTTGGAGACAGAGTGTATCTCAAGGTCTCGCCTTGGAAAGGAGTTCTTCGCTTTGGATGGAAAGGGAAGTTAGCTCCTAGATTTATGGGGCCTTATCCAATCATTGAATGGGTTGGAAAGGTAGCCTATAGACTAGAGTTACCACCAGAATTACAAAAACTACACCCTGTGTTTCACATTTCTATGTTAAGGAAATGTCATCCCGATACCGAGTCAGTTCTACAACCTATGGAAGTAGAATTGAATGAAGATATAACTTATGAGGAAGGACCAGTGTCAATCCTTGATAACAGAATTAAAAAGCTAAAGAAGAAAGATATAAGTCTTGTAAAAGTCCTTTGGAATCACCGTGGTGTTGAAGAAGCCACTTGGGAACTAGAGGAAGAGATGAGAAGGAAATACCCTGCTCTTTTCTCTTAATATGTTTTATCGATTTCGGGGACGAAATCCTTGTAAGGGGTGGATAATTTGTAACATCCCTGACCAGGGTTATGAATTAACCCTAGGTGTTTTGCCTAAATATGTAATTAAATTCTTGTGATTATCTTTTGGCATGTAATTAAGTTCCTAAGGAACATACATTTTCAATTCTGACCTTTTTAAAACAATGATTGTAGTATTGTTTGGTAATACAGGGACTTATGTGCAAATTACCCAATTAGAGGGGTTAACTTGCAAATTACACAGGTTAAGATGTTCCTCTAACAAAGGGACATCATATGAATGAATATGATGAGGTATGATGGATTTCCCAAGTTTGGGCACCAAGGTGCAGCTTGTGGAGCAATCCTTGTGCTTAAAACCCTAATTTTGGTGTAAAGTGCAATTTACCCAAAATGAGGGGTGCAACTTGTGATATACACTTTCTAGAAAATCTTTTATGACTTTTGACATCATTTAAAGTTATAATAATGAAGGAGGCACTTCATTTGAATAATCATATTATAAGAAATACCTTTGTAATTAAACCACCAAAGTTGTAAGTAAAGGAGACCCTTATATGTATATGTGCACCATAGTGACAAGTTGACCTTCCTTGCCTTTAGTCCTTGGTCTTAGAAGAAGTTTTACCTTAGATATGAAGAGGAGGGACGTGCCTAAAAGAAAGGAAGGACCTAGTTGTGAAAAGGAGGAGTAAGTTGTCCTTATGATGAAAATAACCTCAAAGTATATATGATCCTTTCCTTTGAAACCAAAGGCAACGTTTCCTTTCTTCCCTTCTTATTCCCTTGCTTAGACCAACTTAGGACAGAGCTCAGGAGTAGATGAAGACGACCAAGTTCATCTAGGTAAGCTTTTATCATCATCTTGCTCGAATTCATGGAGGAAACCAGGTTACAAGGTTGGTTTCATGGTTATCTTACTTAGTTTTCTCTTCCTAGCCGATCCTTCCCAACGTTTCCTTGAAGAAACAACCTTGGATGACCTATGGAGCTCAAGCCACCATTAAAGTTTCCAAGCTTGGAAGCTTGGAGTTCTAGGAACAACGTTTGAGGTGGGTTTTATAACTCTACACCTTGCTTTGTTATGCATACTTTGATTCTTGCAAATAATAGTTAGTTCTTCTTCTTCCCCATCTTTCTTTGCACTCTTGCAAGCTTTTTCGTGAAGAACAGACCTTGGTTTCAAGGTTGAAGACGAAGGGCGTTAATACCTATGTTGGTCCTTATCGAACTTTATTAAACGATCTTGGACCAATAGGTCTAAACGGTTTGCAACCGTTTGAAATCAAGTGGGTTCACACTCGTTTAAGCTCAAGTGGGTTCACACTTGATTAAGCTCAAGTGGGTTCACACTCGTTTAAGCTCAAGTGGGTTCACACTCGTTTAAGCTCAAGTGGGTTCACACTCGTTTAAGCTCAAGTGGGTTCACACTCGTTTAAGCTCAAGTGGGTTCACACTCGTTTAAGCTCAAGTGGGTTCACACTCATTTAAACTCAAGTGGGTTCACACTCATTTAAGCTCAAGTGGGTTCACACTCGTTTAAGCTCAAGTGGGTTCACACTCGTTTAAGCTCAAGTGGGTTCACACTCGTTTAAGTTCAAGTGGGTTGACACTCGTTTAAGCTCAAACGGGTTCACATTCATTTAAGCTCAAACGGGTTCACACTCGTTTAAGCTCAAATGGGTTCACACCCGTTTAAGCTCAAATGGGTTCACACTCGTTTAAGCTCAAATGGGTTCACTCTCGTTTAAAGCTTAAATGGGTTCAATTAAAGGATACCTTGTTTTATTCAAACCCTAATGACATGACAGTGGTGTTTTGGTTTATGTTAATCAATGAGGACTTAAACCAACCCTATCTAGAGTGATATAATCACCATCTATTAGTAAGGAGAGAGAGAAAGTACGATTTATGGTTAAAACTCAAATAAAGTACCTTCAATGTATATGAATATGCAGGATTAGGGCATGATCCACTTATGAGAGATCATGAAAACCCTAATTAAGATAATTGATGAGTCTTAACCTAATTTGAAAGCATCAATGATGATGTTTCTCATTCATGATGATACTATGAGCTCATTTCACTATGATGTGAATAGTAAACCCTAATTCTAGGGCAATCATGAGTAATGTGAATAGTAAACCCTAATTCTAGGGTAATCATGAGTAATGTGAATAGTAAACCCTAATTCTAGGGTAATCATGAGTAATGTGAATAGTAAACCCTAATTCTAGGGTAATCATGAGTAATGTGAATAGTAAACCCTAATTCTAGGGTAATCATGATTAATGTGAATAGTAAACCCTAATTCTAGGGTAATCATGAGTAATGTGAATAGTAAACCCTAATTCTAAGGTAATCATGAGTAATGTGAATAGTAAACCCTAATTCTAGGGTAATCATGAGTAATGTGAATAGTAAACCCTAATTCTAGGGTAAACATGAGTAATGTGAATAGTAAACCGTAATTCTAGGGTAATCATGAGTAATGTGAATAGTAAACCCTGATTCTAGGGTAATCATGAGTAATGTGAATAGTAAACCCTAGTTCATAGTAATATGTTGAAATGAACAATAAACTCTAAACTCATGTTATTCCTGTAAGCATGTATTGTATGATCAAGATATGAGATGAGGAATTATTATTCCCAATCATAATGAAAGGGGTGAATAACCCTAAATGATGTAAACAAGGGAATCTTACCCTTTGTAAGGACATAAAAGTATAACCTTTGAATTGAAGGGTTAATTCTATCTTATTGACTGCTGATCTGATTATGAATTGTTGATTATTATCAATTGAATTAATCATGCAGGTTCTTATAAGAGAATAATCATATCCAGGTAAGGATCGTGATATCATATTCATTGAAAGCATGTCAATAGCTTATGAACAGAAATAACTATGTTGCCTAGAGGCAAGTGGCATCATATGAAACTGATATGCCTTAAGGGCCATGAATGACATCAAGGTCATGCTAATAGATGACTTGATGCTGACATGTCATTTGATAGCAAGTGTTATGATGATATAAGGGTGTGAGCACCCATGTTCCTAAATCATAGTGATAAAATGATTAAGAATTGATATCCATCTGATAACCGATATGAGTAATACATGTTACATTTAGTATTTTTCTGTTATAGCCATGTTTAGTACTTGAATGTTTGGAAACATGTATGATGCTAAAAGAATACTGAAATGTACCTAATAACCAAGTTTAATCATATCATGTAGAGCCCTGATCATAGATCCATCATTGTCAGAGTTTAAATGATGGTGAAACAGGTTTTCCTAAGGGAACTTCTGGATCACATACTTTAGAGTATGTGGGGGAATATGGATGTGTATATCCTTACATCCTAGTGTAGGAGTTGATGTGGATGTATCTTAATCCATCAACCATTCACTATATGTTTATACCGGTATGATGTAACACTATTCTCCCAAGGGAATCTTTTATACCGCATCGATGAGAGATAAACATGAAATCTTTCGATAGCGAAAAGAGTGCAGAATGCCACTGTGACTCTAATAGCGAAGTACCAGAATACCCTGGTGAGCTATATTAGCAGAGACACTAGATGTCCTGCATGTTTATCCTCATTCTGACTGAGGTAGTTGAAGGTCATGAGTATCCGACTCTTTCGATGACCTAGTATGATACCGATGCGACTTACTAGTGATCGGTTGGAGCATGAGCAGTATACTCATCTCCGCAGGGCATAATGATGTTTGTAAAACATAATCAACTGCGTAGCATAACTGCTTAGGTTGAACTACGAGGAACATTGATTGATATTACATTGCTTGCATTTAATATCCTGTTCAAGTATTAGCATACATGTTCTTCATATTCCTTAATAAAGATGAGTAATTGTTATCAAGCCTACTGTGAATAATCTAAAGTTACCTGCTCATGATATTCCTTTGATTGTTTTTAACAAAGTTTCTAGCGGAGAGTTATAACTCTCGCTAGGACAATTATTTAAAATTGTCTCACTCCGTAGATTTGTACCTTTAGGTGGACGTCGAGGTCGAAGGAACCGATCTGCAGGTGGACAGCAGCAGCAGCGGCAAAACCAGGAGCAGCAGTTATTTCAGGTGGAAACATTGTGTTGTCTAGTCTTATAGATAGAATAGTCTTATGCCGTCTCTGTACACTCAGGTCCTAGGAGTTTGTTGATCTGAGAATTTTGAAGTCTTGAGATTTTGTATCATGATGTATATAATCACTCGAGAAGTGATTTATCAGAGATGTAAACAGTTCATCTTACTTTTATGAAAGGAGTTTCAAGTTTTCGAGATCTCGTTTTCGAAAGGTTTTAATTTATCGTGATTTTTCATATTCCGATGTTAATCGAACCGCTTCCTCTACGTTTATCTTGTGTTTTAGAGATCAGAGCCCTCAACATAGGTATGGGATACTGTTCAAATGGTCTTTTTATGTTGAATGTACCAAACTCTGCTGATAATGAAATAAGTCCTTCTGCTTATATCGTTGATTCTTTTGATACATGGCACAATAGATTAGGACATGTTAATTTTAAATATTTACAATGCATGAAATCTTTAGGTTTACTAAAGGATTTGAATGGTGTTGTTAATTTAAATAATAAATGTCAAATATGTGCTGAAACTAAATCTACCAAGAAACCGTGTCCTCAAATTTCACATAGAAATTCTGAATTATTAGATTTAGTACACACCGATCTTGGAGATTTAAAAGGAAATCTATCTAGAGGTGGAAAACGTTTTTATATTATTTTTGTAGATGATTTCTCTCGATATACAAAATTATATTTATTACATTCAAAGGATGAAGCCTTTGGAATGTTTGTTAAATATAAAACAGAAGTAGAGAATCAACTCAATAAGAAAATAAAACATCTTCGCTCATATAGGGGTGGTGAATATGATTGTTCTCCTTTTAATGAATTTTGTGTAAATCATGGTATTATACATGAATACACACCTCCATATTCACCTCAATCAAATGGTATTGCTGAATGTAAAAATAGAACTCTAAAGGAGATGATAAATTCTATTTTAATCAATTCAGGAGCACCCAACAACTTGTGGGGGGAAGCGATTTTGTCATCTTGTTTTCTTCAAAATCGCATCCCTAGTAGGAAGACAAATAAGACACCATATGAATTATGGAAAGGATATCCTCCTAATTTGAAATATCTCAAAGTGTGGGGGTGTCTAGCTAAAGTCCTACTAACCGAGCCTAAGAAACAAAAATTGGGATCTAGAACTGTAGATCGTGTTTTTATAGGTTATGCTCAAAATAGTGCCGCACATAGATTTTTGGTTATTAGAAGTAGCAACAATGTTGTAGAACCTAATACTATTGTTGAATCTAAAAATGCTGAATTTTTTGAGCATATCTTTCCTATGAAAACTCCCCTAGAAAATTTATCTAATCCTTCAAATAAATTTTTAGAGAATATCCCAAGTACATCTATTTCTAATGATGTTTTAGAATCTGATGATATAGAACCTAGGAGATCCACTAGGATGAGGAAGGAAAAGAATCTTGGTAATGATTTCTATTCCTTTATAGTGGATAATGACCCTCAATCATATAATGATGATATTAGTTCAACTGATTCCTCTTTATGGAAGGAAGCAATTAATAGTGAGATTGAATCTATTTTATCTAATCATACATGTGAACTAGTGGAACTTCCACCAGGTATAAAACCCATAGGATGTAAATAGATTTTTAAAAGAAAATTGAAAACAGATGGGACTGTAGATAAATACAAAACTCGTTTGGTTGCCAAAGGATATAAACAACAATAGGATATTGACTATTTTGATACATTTGCCCCTGTAACAAGAATCTCTTCAATTAGAATTTTAATTGCTTTGGCATCTATTAAGAAATTAATTATACATCAAATGGATGTTAAAACGGCTTTCTTGAATGAAGATTTGGATGAAGAAATTTATATGGATCAACCCGAAGGTTATGTAGTTCCGAGAAAAGAACATATGGTATGTAGACTAATCAAATCTCTCTATGGCTTGAAACAAGCACCTAAACAGTGGCATGAGAAATTTGATAAGGTTATTGTATCATATGGATTCCATATAAATGAAGGAGACAAATGTATATATTCTAAAGTCGATAACCAAGGTTGTGTTATTATATGTCTATATGTAGATGACATGCTTATTTTTTGCACTAATATTGATATTATAAATAGTAAAAAAGGCTTCTTGGCTTCTAACTTTGACATGAAAGATATGGGAGAAGCAGATGTAATTTTAGGAATTAAACTTATTAAATATGATGATTGCATCATTCTATCCCAAGAACACTATGTTGAGAAAATTCTCAATAAGTTTTCAATGTTTGATTGTAAGCCGGTCAATACACCTTTTAATTCTAATTGCAATCTCAAGAAAAATAAAGGTAATAGTGTTCAACAAGTCAAGTATGCACAAGTTATTGGAAGCCTGATGTACTTAATGAATTGTACTCGTCCAGATCTAGCATACGCAGTGGGGAGATTAAGTAGATATACTCAAAATCCTAATAAGGATCATTGGGATGCTCTACATAGGGTTTTAAGATACCTTAAAGGCACAATTGATGATGGATTGATTTTTTGTGGATCTCCAACTGTGCTAGACGGATTTTGTGATGCCAATTGGATTTCGGATTCAGATGAATTGAAATATACAAGTGGCTACATCTTTACTATGGGTAGAGGTGTTGTGTCTTGGAAATCTTCCAAGCAAACATGTATAGCTCGTTCCACTATGGAATCTGAGTTTATTGCCTTAGAAAAGGCTGGAACTGAAGCCGAATGGCTGAGACATGTTCTAATGGATCTTCCCATTTGGGAGAAACCTTCTCCACCAGTGTTTATACACTGTGATAATCAAACTGCCATAGCAAGAGCTAAAAACAAAGCTTACAATGGGAAGAGTAGGCATATTCGCCTACGTCACAATATTGTGAGGCAGCTTGTATGTGATAGCATATGTGATAGCATAATCTCAATGGATTATGTTAAGTCAGAATTAAACTTGGCCGATCCTATGACAAAGCCATTAAGTCAACGACTAGTGAGCGATACATCAAGGAAAATGGGATTATGCCCATATCAGAAGTCTAAGTGATGGAAACCCAACCTTCATGAACGGTGATCCCGGGAAGAAGGTTCAATGGGAAAAACTAAGTCACTGGATGACAAAATGTGTTGTAATAAATGTATCTCATTCTTATGATGTAAACAACAATTGCAATATTTTAGTTGAATACACTTTTTAATGGATTTCATAGCCATTAATGGTGGTGTATATTTTCAATGTATACTTGATGAAAGTCCAACTATGTGAGTGTGCAGTGAGGCCGCTCCTGTTGAGATTTGGGCAGATCTCTAGAGCACTCATGAATTTCCCAGTAGGCGCATGGCCTAAGGTGCCAAACCGTAAGAAAGGTACTTGATTTTATAAATATCATGCGAGTAATGTATCTCTAATCTGACAAAGGAGGAATTGGTTCAAGAACGTAGTTCCACCAATCTTCTATAGATTACGTATATCTACTCAATGCTTTAGTTCAAAGAACTCAATTCTACCAAAGCTTATGCATGCCATTTATTTAAGTTCTTCCAGTGGTCAACTCGATTTTTAGTTTGGTTTTGTTTTGAAATAGTGGGGGATTGTTGTAGCTGCTGCTGTATTTCAAAGCAAAAGTTTTTAGTCCCACATTGCTTGCTTTGGAGACTTCTCTCCTATTCTTATATGGCTGCATGTCCATGTAATATTTGAGGAATAAAATAGGATATGGGCTTCGCACGCGCATGGTGGGGCAGCCCAAATGGGTTTGGGCCGGTCCGGTCCGGAAACCCTTTAATCGGGCGCGTCGGCGCACGACACATCCCGCGCGCAGGGGGGTACAAATCCGGCCTCCTGGAGCCCCTTGTGCGGGCGCGGCCCCGACAAAGTTTTGTCATTTGCTACACTTGGGTTTATCCACAAGTGTCGCATCTCTTGACATAGCAGATGTCCGTTGGCAACCGCTAGCCGATGTCTCTTCGGTTGGCAACCGCTCACATCCGTTGATCCATCTCTGTGCTCCTATAAACCAAAGGCTTTTTTTTATTTTTTACACACGCAACAGAAACACTAGACACTATCTTTCATTTCGTTGTTTCGCCGCTGCCGCTTCTCCGGTGATCGCTGGAAGAACGATCAAAGACCTCTCGCCTGAGGAGGGATTTGCGGGTGCACGCTTCACTCCTCTTGTTGTTGTATCCTGGGAGGGTACCCGTCGTGGATTACTGCTGCACCGACGTTCGTCGTTGAGTAAGCCAGAAATACTCTTAAGGACAGTATATTCCAGCACGCTTCAACAGTCTGGTATTACTTCTTGTTTACATTTCGTCTGTTAATTATCACCATAGAACAAAATGCATGATGTTATCCGGCGTTTACCTGTTGTAAGAGTTTGATGATGTTATCTCAGTACGACTGTTGCAGATAAACCGAACACCATCTTGACATAAAATCAACTACTTATCTTTTCCCTTTCCAATTGTAGGAGTTTGCACGATGTTATCCGGCGTTTACCTGTTGGTTTCTTTTATCTTTTCCCCTTCCAATTGTAAGAGTTTGGATGATGTCATCGCGCGTTTACCTGTTGCCTTTTTCTACTTAGTAACCGTAAAAAAAAAAACCAAGCATGTATGACATCAGTTGTACGATTGAAATATAGTTTCACGTGGATAATCAGCTAAGGTTGCTAGTGGAGAGGCCTACACCTGACGCTTTATACATGAAACTGTAAACCATTGATAAGTGCGTTTCGTTGGACTGTTAATGAAGTCATGTTTTCCAAATGAACATGTGGTATCCAACTAATTATGTCTGGTATCATGTAAAATCAACACCAGATGGGAAATGCATTACATCATTCGGCTTGGCATTTGGGAAATCTAAGAAAACCAACTGTGCCTAAAAGGAAGGCAGTTCATTTTTTGTTGTTTGGTAATATGGCAGTTTTGGCAAATATGTGCTTTTCGGCCAAACAGTCTACATGCTTTGAGGTTGAGGTGCTTGACAGCTCATGTCCAGTCTGACTGCGTAGTAGTTTTAGCAACATAAAATATACATGTACAGATTATAGTACCAGGGACACAACACATAAAAATAAATGTATCACATACGCATTTAATTTTACATAGAAACAAGCGAAAATGTGTAATTCAACTCGCTACTTCCATTTCACGTGTTACAATTCTTTGCATGAGTTGATTTCTCATGTAACCAAACAAGAAGACAAGTTAGTCATTGAAAACCTCAAGCTATACCAATTAGAATAAGCAATTATATTTGTATGCATTTTTACATACGCAAAGCTTAGAATGCATCGGAGGTTGATATTGATATATTAATATCTATCCACACATGCAGATGTGTGGCACTTTTTCCTTTTGAATTTCCTTTATATATGCATAGCTACCTTCCTTAGTAGAAGTCGCAAACCTATGGCGTAATTTCAAAAATCTCTATTTCGGCTTAATTTATCTTACGTGTATTACTTGAATAAGAACCACAATACTTACAAACCCTATTTCAATGTCATCACCATCATCATGGGAAAACCATATCAATATAAGCTCAAGAAAATATTGAATCCTAATCGTAGCATACTTTTTCTCCCGAAAAGAATATGAATTAGTTTCAAGTGAATCAGTTGAAAAACGAAATCAAAATGGAAATTAATTTTTCTTTTAGTGTTTGTGTATTTCTTTAGGGGAGGGGTTAGGGGAGGAGTAATGGTCGGGTGGGGGTGGGGTGTGGGGTAGAATAGAAATAGGTTTGGCACCCTACTCCTTCTCTAATGTCAGTGGTGGAGTCAAGAGTGTCTCTAATGGCATGTACTACAAAAAAACTACCTTTTTTCCAAGAACAAGACCTTCAATATGTAAGAATAGGTCCTCAAGAAAAATTCATTGTGGGATAGTCGTTCACCAATAGTTCCTCAAAAAACCTCGCTAAATAATGCATTGTTCCTCACAATTGTTCTAAAAAATACTCTTATGAAGGTTTTGTTGGCCTTCATTAATGTATTTATAAGTAAGCATACATCCTAATATACACATTTGAAGGTATAGTGGCCCTCATCAAAATATTATTGTTGATTAAAATATAAAAATGAACTTTATATATTTAATTTTGGATTTCATCAATACAATCGTTTCAAAATTATTACACTAGTGATACTTTTCTATGACCACATTTAAAAAAAAAAGGTTGAGATATTAGTCACCCAATAATAAAGTGTAAACATTCTCATTATTACTCAAATAAATGTCATTTAATTAGGGGAGACTTCACCATTTACCCCTAATTGTTAAAAAATATAAAATAAAAATAGTAGGCCTTTATGAAAGATTTTTGTACAAGAATGTTATTGGTCATGGTTGTTGCAGTAGTAGTGGATGGTTCAACATCCATGGCCTCATATTTTCCATGATTGGATTGGGCATTCACCCTCAACAACAAGAACTAAGGTGGGCTACTGTTGCTTCTCCCATTATATGTCGAAGTAACTAATGAGATTGTTATCTAGACTAGGAGTTGCATGTTATCAAGTTGGATATGGGGTTACAACAATTTGTGAATATGAGTGTCCATTGGCACTTAAGCATGCATATTGTTTGTAGCAACAAGTCATTAGGTTCTTCACAACAAATCTAACAAAATTACAATAACACAATTGCATGTCTTTGAAAACATCTACAACTTATGAAGCGTCACTACATTTAACACAACTTTGGCCTATTCTTGAAGCTGGCACGCTAACTTTCAATCATGTCATATACACTGAAAATATTGGAAATATTGTCAAAGAGAGTTAAAATGGAGAAATTATATCTAAATTTTAAACATAATGATGAAATTATATCATATTCATATCCACCAAGTATGAGAGAAATGGTAATGATTATCCAAAATTATACTCATTATTAATTGCATAGAGTCCAATTTTTACCCAAAAAAAGGAATCTTTGCAGCCAGCCATGTATGGAAGAAATCATTGATCAAATGCAACCACATTGGGTCTATTTCATGGTAAAGTTAGTATGTATAAGTCTAGATCAGGAAGGAGTAGACATTACTAGGTGAATTTGTGATTATCTAGTCTTCTTTCTTGTAGATGTTGATAGACAAATATAAAAAGTATAGCCTTTTTCATATTCAGAATAACTAGAATCTAGCTCAAAACTGTTATCACTAACAACTAAACTGCAATCACATCTTGGACATATGACTAACAAGTAAAAGCACATCTAATAAATGTCAAAGATTGTTGAAATTTCTAGTACATGTTTTGGAAGCCATTATTTTTGTGCATCAAGAAAACACAAACTTTATATTTATGTATTTAATTTATCTTGATGATATAAATACATGGAATGTGAATATCCTTATTGCTTTGTTGCTTTTGCAATTTTTTTATCTATTTGACAAACCGAAGGAAAACTACAAGTATGAGTTGTTATACAATGAATCTATTTCAATTGAAAATTCATGTATGCCATATTTACAAGAAAAAGGAAATAAGTTATTAATCCAATTGATTACCTTTGTGCACAATTTTCCATTTTAAGTGTCTTTTGTCTAACAATAAAAGAACATATTTCATTTTTACAAGTTCTTTTGCTCATTTTAGAAAGGAAATATCTACAAGTGATTCTCATTTAACAACCTTCATCAATTTGAAAAATATAGGAACATTTTTCATATTGTCTACATATCAATCAAATTCTTCACCCCATTACCCTGACACAATTGCTTCATTTTTACATTGACCTTACCTTTCATTTTCCACAGATGCTTATTATTGGAATATATTTTTCCATTGTATGAAAATTTTATAATCATTTTAGATTGTGAGATAGAAGTCATGAGGATAGAATTAAGATCATGATACTTGAAATTTATAGATCCATATTGGTTGTCACCGTAAATAATAATAAAAATCAAGAAAATAATTTCTTATGAGTCATGACATAAATGTTAAATTTCATTTATAGACTCGCTAGTTGACAAGAAAAAAGTCCTCAAAACATGTGATCTCTTTTGATGAGTTGAGTATGCTTGCAATCAAAATCTAAAGTAATGAGCAACATGATTCTTTGTTCATTTACATGTATGAGAGGTTATAAATACATCCAACTATGGATTGTATAGTGGGGAACTAGATAGAAATAAATTTCAAGTAAACAATAGAAATAACAAGTCATAGAAGCAATATGGAGGATATACAAATTGGATGCTATGTCAATCAATAGTTATCACAGGTGAAGGAAAAAATGATGAAGAAGCTATACATATATCAAAATTTCATTATGTTTGAAATATTATTTCACAAAAAACATTTTTCAAGAATCTAAATCCTAGAATACCTTATACTATAGATATAATAGATCTATTTAGTTTATACCAACCAAATTATTTAGATTGTGTGCTACATCTAAAGCACAAAAGATTAAACATCCTATCTAAAAGTGAAGATAGAGACATTTGACTAAACATAGTCAATAGAAAACTCTCATTGATGCATGTACCTATCTCCCTTTTAACTCGTGTTTGGAATAATAAAAACTTCTTGAATAGATATATAGAGGTAAAAGTATATTTGCATAGCCACAGGGATGTAACAAAATTCAAGAGAAAAACATACAAAACCAAACATCATGTGAAAAATATGTTAGAGGGTGATATATGTGCAAGAAACATGTACATTGATTCAATGTTACCAACAAAAAATAAAGAAATATAATGTGGAAGAACAAAGCTTCGACTAGTGTAATGGTACCCTAGTGGTAAAGTTGATGTTGTATGACCTAGAAGCCACAAGTTTGAAACCCCCTAGAAATAGATTGAATGATTTCCATTTATAAGAACAAGA
Organism: Alisma plantago-aquatica; assembly: GCA_963693085.1. Lineage (NCBI taxonomy): Eukaryota > Viridiplantae > Streptophyta > Magnoliopsida > Alismatales > Alismataceae > Alisma > Alisma plantago-aquatica. The sequence continues at coordinate 425,709,388 of OY856409.1, forward strand.
ACAAAGCTTTGAAGTAAAGAAGAAATTGCATATGAAATAAACTACACATACTACAGTAGAAGTTTCCACATCTTAGGTGAAATTCGTTCTTGTTGTACTAGCATTGGTGGAAGGCCTTTACATTATTTGCAGGAGCAACAATTGTGACTGAATTTAGAAAAAAAAACTTCAACTAATTTGTCAATTCCATCATCCTTCATATCAAACCTATCAATGTACATGTTCTAGGTATCACAAGTAAGCTGAAATTGATATCATGACAATATTCTTAAGAGGGTTTTATAGATGAGATATGTAAAGAGCAAGACTAGGAAAACATTGACATCCTCCTAGGCATTATCCCATGAAGGTGTGTTGCATCAAGTCCATGCTCTTCATGAACAAATCAAGAATGGACAACGCCACTCAAGGTTGGGACTTTTGCAAGGACAATTGCCAACAGACACCAAAAATTAATCTTATCCATCAAAGTTGTGAAGTTAATCATCTCCTAGACAAGCCATTGATAGAAGAACATTGTGGACAATACAGTGGAGGTTTGACAGTGGGGAGCTATCTACTAAGCTTCTAAATAGGGTGTGAGTCTTGTGAGTGACCTAGATGTTTTTTTTTCTGTTAGGTTTTTCTTGTGGCTCCATATATTCTAGATGTACAAGGGCATTTGTGAACGTTATTTGTTAACTTTTTCATTTTTAAAGCATTTGTCATTACATTTAGTTTCTTGTTTTATTAGGTTTTGTTGAGGGATATGCCTCTGACAATGATAACCTAGCTTTCACAAATAGTTTTCTTTATTTAAGGCTATTTGACCTTCATTATTATTCTTAATGAAATACAATATCTTTTGTAGTGATGGAAGATGAAAAATAGATTCTTTGATTTCCCTACAAAGACCACTAGCTTTTCAGGTGTAGTAAAAGAGAAGAATCCATAAGTCAGTCAACTAACTTATGAAACATAGCCAATTTTCTAATGGCAATGTGTGGAGGAAATGTATCATTAAATGGGAATATCATTTCATTGAACACAACATACACAAATACATGAACTGCTTGAGAAGAGAAATGTAGGCAACAATATCCTTTGTAAATCTTACTGCTTCACAAAACACAAAAGGTAGTGAATGACAACTTAATTTATGTGCAATTGTATCCCTATTTAGGTGAAGGATAGACTCCCAAAGGTAGGATTGAACCTATTGTACCTAGTACCATCATCATCTAAAAGAGCATATATTTTTTAAACAATGAATGCCCACAAAATAGATATTGCTTTCTACAAAGGAATATTAAACTTTTCATGAACATGAATATGTGGTAATCATTTGATTTTTCTTATCTTACAACTATAACACATCTCGAGATTTTTATTATTGATTGACGCACAACCTTGACTAATGAGAACTTGAAACACAGAAACATTAACATGGCCTAATACTTTATACCATACACTTGTAGGAAAATTATCATTTGTTTTAGAATACAATTTTTCCTTCATGGGGTTAAAGACTATATTTCATATTATATGCACATATCTTATTGAGAGAAGTAACAATAGAGGAGTTGAGTACATGCATACCTCCTTTACACCATCTGTAATCAAATAGTTTCCTAGTTTGCATGTTTTCGATGAGGAACATGTCATAGAAAATGGTGAAATAGAAACTAAATGTCTTAGTAAGTTGTGATGATGGAAGTTTATTTTGTATTATTTGAGGTACTACATCACCTTCATGAGAGTAAATGGGATTTTTTTGAATGATAATGTTATTCTACTTAAGTAATAGTAGTACTACATAACTTTTTAAAACCTAAGGCTAAATACCTGACCAATACCTATGAATCCCTAACCAAAAGGTGGTGCTCAGGGACAGTCACTGGGCAACATATTGGTAAAAGCTTGATGACCAATAGTGATTGGGTAGGTCCTATCCCTGACCAATAGAAACCATATCCTTGACCAATAAGAAAAAAATGAATTTATATTTGTGGTCAATGGCATGTTCCATGCCCTATTTCAGATACGTAAAGGTAAATGTCATTGTATTTCAAACATACATATTTGTGTGTGTGTGTGTGTGTATATATATATATATATATATATATATATATATATAAATTTGTGTGTGTGTGTGACATTCAAAATAAGTACTCTATGAGAAGTTACTCATCACTCATCTCATGATAAAACTTAAAGTTTAAAATGTGATAAATATTACATTCACCTTCTCTTTGTGGTCTCTACATTCACATTACATGATCGAAGCATTATGTTTTCTGAGAAAAGAATAAGTTATATCAATCTCAATTTGACATAGAATCCATATACATTGAATTTCACAACATATTATTAGCATATTTGTGAAACAAAAATCAATTTTTCCATTCCAACAAATCTACTTCATGTAACTTTTTTACAACATCTCTAGGAGCCTCAATCCTCCATTTCAAGCATTGCCCTTCATCTTGAACTATGTCCAAAGTGCATCATCCTTAGCAAGTGATCGTATACACACCAACAAATAATTTAGTTGCCCACGAAGTACACATAGCACCTTAAAAAGGAAGAAAATTTGTTAATAAAAAGAGTAGGAGAAAAGATGGATGGGGAGAATATACAACCAAAGTCAATAAAAAAATAATGAAAAAGGTGGAGAATGAGGATTAGAGTGATGTCAAATGATCCATGTTGGGGACAAATATATAAACTAAATGGAATAATAAAAGAGTTATATTCTAAAAAATTTGACTTGTTGAAGAATGGAACAATGTGTTGTCAACCTAATAGATCACGTGAGCATAAAAAATTGATCAAGATATATGATTTTTTATTTTTTTTTAAGGTAAAACTGTTTTCTTGAAAAAGAATATATTTTTCCTTCTGTTTTTCTCTTAGAAAAAACATAAAGGGGGTAGTCTAGGTTGTTTCCTGGTGCCTTGAGACTAAAGTTCTGCAATGCCTCCTACGAAATTTGAAAACGGAATATGCAGTTGTGTTGATAATATGATTACAAGACTGATGGCATGATGGCAGACAATGGACCTCATTATACCTTTTTCAGTTGTTGAATTATTAACAAGGAACTCCATACATTGAAAACCAAACAATCTGATGTTAATCAGAACTCTCTTATAGGGGTTATGAGTATTTGGCGAAATCATAGGTGGCGAATGAGTTTGGACAGAAGAAATTATCAAAAACAAAAACATAAAAATGAATTGAAGATACACATGTTTCATGCATTGTGTTTCTCGTGCATAGTAGGATTGTTGACGCACAATGGGTTCGTCATGCATGGTGGAAGAACATCTAATGTGGGACAAATGACATGCATCTGAAGTGTGGAATCTAAAAGGTCGGAGCCACACAAGAAGGCAGGTATGGGTATAACCACACATAGGGGAGAGAAGAAGTTGGGTTTGGAGGAAAATAGTAGGTCAGGGGAAGTGAACATGTTTCTCAATAATTAATGGATTATATTTTCTTTTGGTTATTGGTCAGGGTTAAAGGACATATTGGTTGGGTCTGCTCCTTGATCATGTGGCCAGGGCACAAGTCCCTGGGAATATAGCCTTGGCATTTATATGTTTTTGTATAGTGAGAGAGTTCCATTGCCAACTAGTATAACATCATTACCTTTGTAAGATGATACCCTTGGAATAGTTGTCTTCGAAATGAGATGTTTAGAAGCCCTAGAATCTGCATTCCAATTATTGAAGGTGTTGTCATTTAGTCTGATTGCTTCCAGACCTAACCTTTCTTTGACTAGAGTTTGAGGATTGTCCTAGGACTTAAAGGTATCGTAAAATTGGCACCAACACTTTAGAGTATGTTCTCCCCTTTTAACATAGATATAAACATGAAGAAATAGGTTTGTTCAAAGAAGTTATCATTTCAACAAGAACCAATGTTGAATCCTCTCCACGGGGAGTTGAATAGTCACACTTGAGTAGTTGGGTTTCCTAATATCCATACATTATTGGGATCTCTAGAATTGAAAGACTAATTCATGCAATGATGTTGTGTTTATTTGGGATAATTCATGAATCTTTGATCACCTATTCCATTATATTGACTCAAAGATAGGGTTGTAAATGGGTACGGGTAGACCCGCGGACCCGCAAATCCGGACCCTTAAAAAACCTATCACGGGTCTAATTTTTTATACCCACATACCCTTGGACCCGTATACCCTTGGACCTGCATATAAGCGGGTCCAATAATGGGTATGCTTGGACCCAGACCCGCTAGACCCATGTACCCACTATACATACGTAACTATTAAAATAATATGTTATATATATCATACTTTACTAGTCTAATTAATATAATTATTGATATTATATCCTACTCTAAGGTTGAGACTAGTCATATAACTAAGAATTAACTATTTTAGTTACAATAACAAACATCATATGTAAACTTAAAATTAAAATGTCTACTAATCTACATTACTTTCTACATAAATTAAATGTTATGATCATGACTACAAATTTGTAAACAATTACTCAATTAATATTATTGTATAGAATATAGCATTGTCTAATATAACTATTACATGTTAATATACTATATGATAACAATATCTTGTTGTCTTAAATATATATAACATAGTCATTTCTCTTACATAAACAATATGATGTTTTATAGAACTGCTTACCCGCATACCCGCATACCCGCACCACATACCCGCTATTATTGTGGGTACGGGTATGGTGTGGGTCTAGGTTTTGTATTATGCGGGTCTAGAACTGGAACCGGACCCGCTAAATTAGATGGGTATGGGTATGGGTATGTCCAGACCCGCACCGTACCCGCACCGTTTACACCCCTACTCAAAGACTTTGACCTACAAATGCAAGAGTCAAATTCACAGTTGGCATGTGAGGAACTTTTCTAATTTCATAGTCTTTGAGAAGAGACATCATCTTAGAGTAAGGAGGGACTAGAGAATTCATCATAGATATCATGAATACATCATACTCAAGTCCAAGAGAATTCAGAAGGCAACAGAACTTTTTTTCATCATTGACAAGTCTTTTTATATCTCCTAGCTATTGCAGACTAGTTTGAACTCAATGAGATAGTTGGATAGAGGTTTGGTACCTTTGTATAGGTGTTAAAGTTGTGTCATGAGCTCAAATGATCTCGACTAGGAGGATTTGTTGAAGAGATTCATGAGACATGCCCATGTTTTGAAGGAATTGTTTGCTCCAACCAAAACTCTGAGTACATCCATAGATAGATAAACTATTATCCAATCATATACAAGCTTGTCATCCACTATCACACATGAAATGTATGATTAGATATAATTGCTTCAGTTGAAACTATTATTAGGTTTGGTTGAGGTAGCTTAGAGCCATCAATAAATCCTCAAGCGAGCATCTTATAATCACAACATAGATCTGTAGTCCCCAATAAAGAATATTTGCTCTTTTAGCTTCACATACACAAAATTAGACACACATATGTTGAGAAGATATGGATAGCGATTGAGGATGACAAATCCTTTGGATTTCAATCCCTCTTAATATTGTCAATATGAAGCACTAGTAGAGCGACTGATAGAGACTTAACCAATGTGTTCTCCTTCATGCTCAGCTCCCCTGAGCCATGGTTGTAAAAGGAGAACCAATATTTTATCCTATTCTTTCTATGGAAGCTCTACTACCATTTATCTTTTCATAAACACAAATATAAGGAGAGGTTGAAGGAGATCTTGAGCTCAGATTCATGAGTTTCAGATAAAAGAGATATGGCTGACAAGGAGGGAAGAAGATAAGTTTGACAAAATTTAAACTAGATGTATTATTATACACACATGATAGATGTATTTTTCATCCTTATATACAGACTAGTGTGCTCTCATTCCTTAAAACTTGACCATGTTGGTTGTAAAGAAAAAATGTGTAGCAATATTATTTGTCACTCTAACTAAATAACATCAAGTAGTAAATTTATCATCAATAATCAACATTGCTCGGATCTTCTTGACTAATGCGTCTAACAATACATACCTTGTTGAGGGTATATAACAAATATAAACCATATGTTAGAAAGAATGGACATGCAAGCCCAGTTTGGTTAAAATTCCAAGTAAATGGAATTATGATTCATTGATTTTTTGGAACAAACATTTTATATCATAAATTATTAGTATTCTTCTATAATCACCTGCCGCAGTATTGATCTAAACTCTTATAAATCCTAAAAATCTCTGTTCAATTTAAAAAGTTACAAATAATTCATGTTTACAATTAGAACAGATTGAAAGAACTCAATGAGAAAATAGGAAATAATCCCTTAGCTCAAAGAGAAAATAGAAATAATCCCTTAGTTTCCATTAGTATATTCTATGAACTCAATACTAGATTAGATATAATTTTATTTATTGAAATCAAATCCTTATATATTTAAATAAATTTCCAAGTGATCTTCATTATATGTTGATATTTAAAATTTGTAAATCTTTCTAAATAAGATTGAGGACATTTAGCTATGTATTAACCAAGAAAAATGAACTTATTATGTTTGTGAGCATCTTCTAGAAAAACTCCATTAGATGTTGACATTTGAGAATATTATCTCTCTCTCTATCTATCTATCTATCTCTCTCTCTCTCTCTCTATATATATATATATATATATATATATATATATATATTTGTGTGTGTGTGTTATAATACCAAATTGTTTAATTCATATAAATTCATAATATTTTTATTTTCCACTTGTTTGCTAAAAATTACATATATATTTAGGTTATTTTGGTTATATTTGAGTCACGATTGTAGTCTTTTGGCTAATGGTTTTGAAAATATGATATATTAGATCACGTTTTTTTATTATTAGCCAATACCAGAAAAAATGAAAGATGCTAAATTAAGACAAACTCACATGTCTTCCTAATTTAGCAGCTAATTCATTAATCACCAAGTTCTAATACTTACCTATTCAATTTTGTTATTAGTAGGTTTTTATTGATCTATATTTTTTCATGCTAAATAAGAAGATCAGGTATACAATTTATAAAATATCTAAAAATTAATCAACTTATATCTTTGTTTTTTTATTACACTATAACATTTAGAATTTAATCTTTAATTTAGGTTCATAATCACATACTTCTTGTAATTCAAAATCATAAAGGTAAAAAAGCTGAAAATCATATAGTGATAGTTTTTCTTTTGAAATTTTTATAAGTTGATTAATAACCCTTAACTTTGCTTTACACATTTTAATTACACTTGTATAATCATATTGTTATAGCAATCGGTTATACAATGTCGTTGTATAATGAAATGTATGCACACAACCACTATGTTTTACAATATATTATGTTGCAACTAAAGTTATTGCAGTTTTGGTTTTTTATTTTTGCGTTGCATTATAAAAGGTCAAAAATAAATTGTTTCCCATGGATTGAACACTTAGAGAGCTATGATTAATCGGAGTATACTTCATATAGTGTTGGTTGTATGTTTTATAAACATGTCCCAGAAATATAGTTTGGCCCTCCCAAAGTTAGAATCTTGACTCCACCCTGTCATTGGGTGATGCATTTATGATAGTGTTCCTCAAGTCAAAGATGTTTTTATATCATCAACGAACTTCTAAACGACATGCCCTTAGGTTGTGTTAAATTCTATTCTTTGATTAATTGATCTTTCTCTTTGTCGTGTAGTTAAGTTGGTCAAACATATCGCTGCACGTTTTTCTTCTCGACGGCCGCCCATGATAATAGTATATATTTTCTTCTTCTTTCCTCCATGCTATAGTGAGTCCATCACAATAGTATATATTTTCTTCTTCTTCTTTCCATTCCATTTAGAAGCCTTTAGAATATGCATTCCAATTAGCGAAGGTTTTGTCATTCGGTCTCACTGCTTCTAGACATGTCCTTTCTTTGATTAGAGTTTGACGATTGTCCTAGGACTAAAAGGAATCGTGAAATTGGCACCAACCCTTTAGAGTATGTTGTCCCCTTTTAACATAGATATAAACCTGAAGAAACATGTTCCCTTCAAAGAATATATCATTTCAACAAAAACCAATGTTGAATCCTCTCCATGGGGATTTGAATAGTTGCACTTGAGTAGTTGGCTAACTTCCTAATATATATACATTATTGGGGTCTCTAGAATTGAAAGACTAATTCATGTAATGAGATTGTGTTTATTTGGGATAATTCCTGAATCTTTCATCACTCATCACCTATTCCATTATATTGACTCAAAGACTATGGCCTTCAAATGCAAGAGTCGGATTCACATTTGGCATGTGAGAAACTTTTCTAACTTCATAGTCTTTGAGAAGAGACATCATCTTAGAATAAGGAGGAATTGAAGAATTAATCATTGATATCATGAATACATCATACTCAGGTCCAAAAGAATTTAGAATACAATGGAACTTTTCTTCTTCATTAACAAGTATATTTGTATATCCTAGCTATTACAAACTAGTTTGAATGCAATGAGATAGTTGGATAGGGGTTTTGTTATAATCTCAATTTCCCAAGTATATAATGAAGAGTGTAACTCTCTTTTAAAGAATAAATGAAATCTATTTCTTTGATTTGTGATGGATTTCATGTGAAATGGCCTTGATTGATTGATATTGGGCTTTGTTGGGCATTGAGCCTAATTGAAAAGAAAAGAGAAATAAAAAGGAAAAGGATTTAATTAAATAAAAGGAGAATATGTGAAATAGAAATAGATAAGAAGATAAAGGTAAGTAAATATTCTTCAATATGGGAATTCGTGCCTTTAGGTTTTCTTGAGATCTAAGGGACCCAAAATAATAAGATAATAGCAAAGGGAAAAGAAATACTAATTAATTTTGGATTAATTAAAGGATAACTTGGGAGGGAAGGAAACCTTCTCATCCATTGGAATTTTTTTCCCAAATTTCGTAAATAGCTAGATAATGTCAAGATGAGATTTCCCTTAAATTTTGAGATAAAAAGGAGCTATGGTTTAGGAGATATGATTTTCTCAAAAATATAGCATAATTTTGTAAATAGGAAAATGTATTTCCTTTTGGTTGATCGCTTGCAACGAGGGTCGTTGGATCTTGATCCAATGCCTGGCACTCATCATCTAAGTCCCACAGGGACTAGGACTCTATGAGTTACAGAGGGATTTTCCCTCTCAGATTTTTCATGATCCAGAGAGTGTGCAAACTGGTTGTTGATTCCTTTGGACTCAGGAGAGGAAACCACAGAGGTTCATCCCAGCTTTGTCGAGGTTTGGCCACCTATTGGGGAAGTTCTCAATTCTCGCGAACCTATATCTGACCCTATATATAGGGGAGGGTGTGTGAGGGCACCAGAACACCCTTTTTCTACCCCAACCTCTGCGGCAGAGTGCAAGGATTGTCTTCGTGCCTTCAATTGGTATGTTCACCCTGACCTACACCCCTGTCCCCTTGGAAAACCTCGCCAGAGTCCGACGAGTAGGAGGGAGTCACGGTGCGTTTGTGGTGACCAATTGAACCCCTAGTCGAGTTTGACGGAGGGAGGCAAAACTCCCTGGCTGACTGGCATGCTCACAGGAGGTCGAAAGCCCAGAGTCAACTCCCTGGTTGACCACAGGAGTTGCGGTGCTCAGGTGCAAGTTTGAAGAAGACCTCATTGTATTTTACCAAAATACCCCTCCGCGCCTTCTTTACAAGTAAGGATGTTTCCTTCCTTCAGCTTACTTTTGATCCCAAGAAAGGCGTGCGCATCCTAGGCCGTTGGATCCTCAGTGGATGGGACCATGGATCGTGCGATCCTTATTTTTCCAAAATTAGCAAATAAATCAATAAAAAGGAATTTTCTTGATAAAATTGTATCTTTTGCTAAAAATCTCAGATAAGAAAAGTTTATACATAAAAGTTAATCAGAAAAATGCGACGAATAGGTTAAAAATAGTTGGAAAGCCTAAATCTGTCTCTTTTAACAAAATTGTATTATTTTAATGAAAATGGTGTTAATTTGTGGTCAGAAACCCTAATTGTTAATCAAGGATATATTTAATATTGCAAATAGATTAATTCGAGAATGGTTAATTTGTTTAATGATAAAGATGAATCTTAACATATTTTAAAGATAGAATTGTAAGGTTTAGGGTTTTAAATCTAAAATGATGGGTAATATGCTTAAAAGCATAAGCATATTACCCATCATTTTAGATTTAAAACCCTAAACCTTGCAATTCTATCTTTAATATAGGTTAAGATAAGGGAAAAAGGGAAGAAAAGGATAATTAATCCAAAATTAGGGTTTCATGTTGCTAAAAGATGATCTTAGAATCTTTTTGTGAAAGTAGAAGCGATGGTACTAGGGCTGGCGCGAGGGAGAGGCTCCGCTAGTCAGGGAGGCGGCGGCAGAGGTACCTTCGCCGGGAGGTCTCACCCTCCTGACACCTCTACTTCCCAGGAACACCTGCATCACAATGAGACAGTGCATCCTACAGAGACCGTGAATGAGCATGATAAGAACCAAGCACCGGAAAAGGAGCATCCTGCAGAGAACGGGAAATACAATGGAAACCTTCATGGCCAAAAGAAATCCTACGCCAATATGGTAGGAAACACTGGAGATACAAGCCACATTAAGAACTTGCCGACAGATTTCATCAAAGCCACCGAGATTGTAGTTGACCGCTCGGGTCCGCTATCAGAAATCACAGTTAATCTAGACCAGATCCAGCCTCTTCTGGATCCTTGGAAACACTCCGTAATCATCAAGGCTGTTGGGATTAATGTGGGATATCATGCTTTGGTCAATAGGCTGTCATCCCTCTGGAAACCAACAGAAAACTTCAGAGTAATAGATCTTGAGAAAGGCTATTATATAATCCAATTGTTAAATGAAACCGACTACGTCCGTGCCATGACAGGAGGGCCATGGACGATCTTCGGTCTTACATCTCTATTCAATCATGGACACCTGATTTCCGCCCCTCAGACCCAATCCCCAGATGACTACTGGTGCGGGCAAGGATAGCAGATCTCCCAGTTTATCTGTATCAGCATGAAGTTCTAAAGAGCATTGGTGATTGCATCGGGAAAACGATTAGGATTGACTCAACCACAACCCTAGGACATAGGGGAAAATTTGCAAGAATTGCAGTGGAGGTGGAAACGGCCAAGCCCTTACTTCCGGATATCATTTTCAACGGGGAGAAATTCAACCTAGAATATGAAAACATCCCAAAAATATGCATGAAGTGTGGACAACTGGGCCACAGTAAAGGAGTCTGTCAATTTTCTATGCCAGCCACTCCGACGGGGCTTGGAACAGATGGAGCGAGCCAGACTACTCAAGTTCCCAATCAGTACAGCATGAGCATGCATGCAAAGAAGCCAGAAAAAAGACCTGCTAAGAAGGACAACTCCAAACCGAAGAAATCATTAGAGGAAATCCAGGAAGTTTCTGACGATGATGATCCTCATCACCCCCAACAGGCGGAAGATGAGAAAGGTGACTGGAAAATAGTCCTCAGTAAAAAAAACAAACGAAAGTAAAAGAAGCTACAGCAAGACAAAACTACGGTACCAGTAGTTAACTCGGTTGTTTCACTTCATGAAGATGAAGTATCGTATGGAAGACAGGGTAATCCGGAGCAGAACGGGAAGATAGTGATCTTTGAGCCCTCTAGCGCACAGCAGAGTAGTTCAGCAGATCGACAAGTAATCCTAAGGAGCAGATAGGTCATTTTCCAAGCAAACCCAATACCTCCAAGCCCTGATAGGGTAAGGAAGAAGGGTAAAGCCACCGGTTCCCATCCTGAATTCACTGGCACCTCAACCGCTAGGAATTTAGATATGGATATCAACGCAGTCATGGAGGAGAGTGGTACTAATGGACCCTCATCACATGGTTAATCTATCCTCATATAAACAACTGCTATCCAACCCTATATCTATGAACATTATCGTCTGGAACATTCAGGGGGTTGGTTCACAGCAGAAGGCCCGTTTAATTAAAGATTACAAGTTCTCTCTCAAAATTGATGTCCTTGCTATCTTTGAGCCTCGTTGTAGCGGAGAGAAGGCACTCAACATTATCCAAAGCTTTGGTTTCGAATCGTCGCACAGAGTGGAATCCATTGGATTCTCTGGAGGCATCTGGATTTTGTGGGATAATTCAAAATGCAATCTGAAAATCCTTTGTTGTCATCGTCAGTTTGTCCACTGTTTAATTAATGGGAACGTCGTCACCTTCATCTACACAAGTCCGTCCCCTAAGCCTAGGGAGATTCTATGGTCCAGGCTATGCGAAATTAGCCAGATTGTCAAAGGCCCTTGGGTAGTAATTGGTGATTTTAATACTCTTCTTAGCATTGAGGAGAAGTGCGGAAGTAACTATTTTGATTATAGAGCCAGAAGGCAGTTTGAAGATGTCATTAATGAAGTTGGACTGATCGAAGCAAAGTCTGAGGGACAATTCTATACTTACCACAAAAAACTCTTATTAGAGAAACTTGATCGAGTTTTGTTAAATGAAGATTGGGTTTCTTCATACCCCAACAACATTGTCACTATTCTTCCTAGGGTGAAGTCAGACCATAACCCTCTGCTGTTAAGTATAAAGGACAAAACACAAAGATGTGCCATTCCTTTCATAACCAAAGCAAGTTGGAATCATAGAGAGGACTTCCCGACACATCTTAAAAAATACTAGAAAAAGGACAATAGATTTCTTGAAACACTTCCCAGCTTTCAGAAGGCCACTCTCAAATGGGATCATGATGCCTTGAAGAAGACTCAACGCAAAAAATCCTCTCTTTATCGCAAGCTTGATCAAGCCCAGGTACAGCTAGCCCATAACAACACTCTTTCTGGTAATATGTATATCCTTGATTTACAGGAAAAGATATGCAACCTACTCCTACAAGAGGAGACAGACTGGAAGAACAAGGCTCATAACATATGGCTCAAATGTGGAGACGGTAACAACAAGTTCTTTCAAGCCTCAGTGAAGAATCGACATCACCAAAATAAGATCACCAGACTCAAAAATGAAGACGGGAACTGGGTGACCAACTCAAAAAAGCTGAAAAGGCTCATCACTAGTTATTATACGAAGCTGATGGCTCCTCCTACGCAGGTAGACATGAACCTTATCTCAATTTACCCAGGTAACTTTGAAGCGCCGGCTCATTCTGAGTTGACCGTCCTTGTAGGAAGCCCGAGTTTCCAAGAAACCACTGATACTATTTTCAAGATGGCTGCTTCTAAGGCCCCGGGGCCTGATGGCATCTCAGCTAACTTTCTCCAAACAAACTGGTCTCATGTTGGAAGGTATGTGCATCAGACAGTGAAGAACTGCTTTGAAACTTCTAGAATCGATCATCACCTTGCCAGCGCTCACCTAGTTCTTATACCGAAGGTTAAATGTCCAATTACCTGTGGTGACTTCAGGCCTATTTCTCTAAATAATGTTTGCTTCAAGCTGATATCCAAGATTATAGTTGAAAAACTAAAGCCTTACTTAAGGAACTGGATCTCTCCTATGCAATCTAGTTTCATTCCAGGAAGATGCATCAGTGACAATATTATCCTTGTACAAGAGGTGCTTCATTCTATGAGATTTAAAAAGGGCAAGAAGAAGTTCATGGCGATCAAGCTTGACTTAACTAAAGCCTTCGATAAAATGCACTGGGCATTCATTCAAGACACTCTATTAAAAACGAACATTCCAGCAAATCTTGTAGTAATCATCATGCAGATTATTACAATGGGAGACACCTATATTCTCTGGGAAGGGGAACTGCTGCCAGCCTTTAAAACTGGAAGAGGAGTTCGTCAAGGAGACCCTATTAGCCCCTATGTTTTCGTTTTATGCATAGAGAGGTTGTGCCAAGCTATAAATAACAAAGTATCTGAGGGAAGCTGGAAACCTATTGTGGTCAGCAGATCATCCATGCCTCTTACCCATGTCTGCTTTGCGGACGACCTACTCTTATTTGTGGAAGGAACGGCCCAACAAGCCAAGATCATAAAGAACACTCTTGCTGATTTCACCACTGTCTCTAGACAGGAGGTATCTATCTCAAAATCTCATATCTTTCTCTCCAAGAATGTCACTAAATAGGAGAAGAACCGGATTAGTAGATTCATGGGAATCCAAGTAACAAAAGACCTTGGTAAGTACCTGGGGGTCCCCATCATTCATCAGCGCATCAACAAGTGAACGCACACATACCTGCTCGATAATATAAAGAACAAGATGAACAGTTGGGCCATTAAGCACCTCAGCCTTGCTGGCTGAATTTGTCTAGCGAAATCAACCTTGCAGGCTATTCCATCATATACTATGTAGTCCATAGCTATCTCTCCTACCTTGTGTGATGATATCAATCTACACATCAGGAAGTTTATCTGGCAAGGGAACTCGAACACAAAGCGTCTATCCCAGGTCTCTTGGAGGAAGTTAACAACTCACAAAGATATTGGTGGCCTCGACATTAAAGACATTAGGGATCATAACCAGGCCCTAATGATGAATAATGCTTGGGACTTCATGCAGAATAAAGATGTTCCATGGGTGCAAATCATGAAATCAAAATACAGGTCGAAAGGAACAATTAAAGTAGCTTCGGGCTCGTCTGCTTGGAATTTCATAAGGAAAGCCTTACCTCTCTTGCTGGCGGCAAGCGTGAGAACTATCTGTAATGGGTACTCCACAAATGTGTGGTTTGATTACTGGTGTGGATCCAAACCTATCCTGACAAATGAAGAGCATGACAATGTCCCTCTAGGACTCTCCGATCTCAAAGTCCAGGACATGACAACTCTTGAAGGATCCTGGGACTGGGAGTTTATCAATCTACATATTCCTGAGGAGCATTGGCCACACATTGCAGGTCTACCCCCACCAAACCCGGCGGAAGGAGAAGATAACTTTGCATGGCCTTTCGAGCATAATGGCAACTTCACCTCAAGATCAGCTTACAGATGGCTGCGAGAAGACAAAGAAGTCCAGGTCAGAGGAAATTGGAAGAACATCTGGCAATCTAATCTCCCAGAACACATCAAACTATTTCTATGGCAGATGCAGCACAAAAGCCTGCTAACTAATGCCGAGAAAGCTCAAAGACACATAGAAACTTCCGCTGATTGTCCTTTATGTGGTGCAGAACAATAAACTCTTGTTCACTGTCTTCGCGATTGTAAGCTAAGAAACCCCATCTGGAAGGAACTGGGGTACTTGAATGACATGTACTTGCTTTCTGAAGATGATTGGATCTTCTACATCTTGAACAATGCAGCAACAAATTTAGTCTGGTTCACTACATGTGCTACTGCATGTTGGCACATCTGGCATACTAGAAACGAGTTCATCCATAAGGAAACTATTCCTCCTCTGTAGGTCATGCTACACTTCATAAAAGAACGAGCAAATTCCATTACACAACTTGAGAGTGATCCTCCAAAAAAGAGCTGGAAGCTCAGGAAATCTGAACCTCTCCAAATAAAAAATGAATCTATTCTGATATTCGCAGATGCGTCATTCAAAGCTAATAAATCTGTCCTGGGTATTCATGCTGTAAACTCCTCGGGTCAAAGTCTGCAAGATGAAGGACACTTCATGGCTGCTGACAGCGCCATGCATGCGGAAGTTCAAACTATTCTCCAAGTTGCTGCACTTGCCAGTAAGCTCCAGCCATCACAGGTTATCCTCCTGTCGGACTGTGCAACAGTTGTAGACGTTCTCAATAATAAAACCACTCTCCCGAAGTACAAGCCTTATGTGGAGAGATTCAAAAAACTGATTGCCACCTCTCCTTGTCGAGTTTGCCTGATTCCCAGGGAACTCAATAAGGTAGCGAGCAGCATTGCCAAGGCCGCTCTACAAACCACTACAAATAGGCTGATTTCAAGTAGTAGGAGCTCTCTTAACTTTAATACTCTAGTTCTGTCCTTTCTTTCCAATAAACCTCCATGGTTAGATGTAGCTATTGACATTGATTTGAATGCTTTTGAGCCTGCCAGAGAGAGCGGGGTGAATATATAATCTCTTAGTTTGGAAAAAAAGAATCTTTTATGAAAGAAAGATGAAATAATTAGGGTTTAAAATAATAAAAATGAAGTGGCCCTAATTGTGCTCAAAACCCTAAAAAGGACTAATAACCCTAGGTAACGACTAGGATTAATAGATCATGATGACATGATTAATGATAGAAAAATTGGATGCCATTTTCAGGATCAACTTGTGTGTGCTTGCTTGGTTTCTTGATTGGTTGAATTATTTCTGCATTCAAGTCATCCTGACAGGTATGTGTTTAATTATGATTAACTGCAATAGTTTCCCAAAGGTTTTCTGAATGATTAATCGCATTGAAAGCAACCTATCAGTTGGATGTTCATTCTTGCAAATTATAAAGTCACTATGATTATCACACTTGTAATATAAATGTGTATTCTCACACCTACATGCCACCCTGATGGATGATGCATAAAGGTCAAGCCCAGGAGGGAAGACCAATGGGCACCATGAGAGGTGACCCCAGACACCAAGCTCAGAAATGAGAAGGTGGTCTATGTTGCATGACTAAAGGGCACCATGAGAGGTGACCCTAGGAACCAAGCTCAGGATTGAGAAGGTGGCCTTAAGTCAAACCCTAGAGAGGGTATTCCAGGGTTAGGGCAAAAGTGGTGAAGATTGACACATTGAAAATGTAAATTGACTTGTTAATTACCTTGGTTGTGATAATTAGTTTGTTAGCCATATTTGTGAACTTTTGGTTGTCCCCACATACCGACATATTCTTAAATGTTGGCCGTTGTTTTGTTTGTCGTTGTTTTAGGTACTACCCGGAAATGAACAAATAATGAAGTGACACATTGTGAAAATAAGAAATAAAGTGCAAGGAGGATTAGATAGAATAGATCCAAAGCTATGGATAGAAGTAGATTTTCAAAGTTTTTAAAAGGTATGCAAATTTATTTTATACCAGATTTTAGTTTAGTTGGTAGAAATTCTTAATTATTATTGATTAATTATCGAACATTTGATCCGGTTTATTGGGATAATGGCTCTGACCTTTTGGTCTCCCTTAATTGGGGGTTACTGGGAGGCGGGGTCATTACAATTGGTATCAGAGCATAGGTTTCTCATTTAATCTTTAATAATTATTAAATTTTACAAATTCTATAGAATCGAGAGAGTTATTAGAGGATTTTTCGAAAGATAGAGGTGTCTAGAAAAGGATTACTTCTAGGGGCTGGCAATATTTTCCTCCGCATCACTAGTCGGAATACGAGGACTCCCAGATTGTGTGACTATCTGGCCAATGTGTTAGGATTTGACTCAAAATAAGATACCTTTAGGACTATCTCATCTTGTTCATCCATTCTCAACTCAAATTCTATTAAGGATTTTAAGGATTAGGATTTTATCTCTTTTCCTCACCCTCTTTAGGTATGGGTAAGGTTGATAAGGTTTAAGGAATCCTCCACCAAAGTAATAAAAGATACATAATTAAGATGGCATCAACATAAGTATAAATAGTTAAATATAGACTAAAGGTATGTTTGTGTGCTTATGTAGATGGCTCGTACAAAGATTGTGGCTATCCCAGTTGCCACCAACAGTGGTTGTGAAACCTCAAAAAAGAAAAAGAGACCTAAAGGAACTGCACATGAGGACCCCAACCCTGAACCAATACTCTTCAACAACCTTGAACAAGAGGAGGGACTGGGATATGAGGAACAACATGTGTACGAGGAAGTTTCCCAGATGGAGGAGGACCATTTTGGTGGTCTGGAACCGGCTATGGTAGTCCACACTACGGATGCGGTGTGGATGGAGTAATAGAAATGGCTGACTGAGGCTATCCATGTCTTAGCCCTCAGGGACAACTAGATATGAGAATAGTGAGCCACTGCTTGTTCGTCCTCGACTGGGAGCCACCATCTTGGACTTCGTCAAGCTGAACATCGAGAAGTTCTGGGGAGAAGATAAGTCTGAGGTGGTCGACAAGGTAGAAGCTTGGCTGCTTGCAGTCGAGAATGGATTTCGTATGCTTGAAGTGCAACCAAACAAGAAGGTTCTATTTTCTACTCACCTTTTGGAAGGTGCAGCCAAGATATGGTGGGATAACCATATCACGGGAAGAGACCTAAGCGAAGAACTGATGGTGTGGATCAATTTCAAGACCATCTTCACCACCAGATTCATCTCTGTCTCATCCAAGAAGGAGAAAGAGCGAGAGTTCACCAACATGACTCAAGGAAGCTCGTCAGTTGCGTACTTTGGTCGCAAGTTCTGCATCCTGGAATGTTTCGGTCACATGATGGATGAAGAAAGAAGGGTGCACCACATCATAGAGTGTCTGCACCCTGCCATCAAGCCGCATGTGATGGCTAGTAAGACAAAGACCTTCTCTGAAGCCTACAACACCACCTTGGACATGGAAAGGATGGTGATGCCTGCATAGAATCCCTCCAAAGGATACCTAGGTTTCACTAAAGGAGCTCAAGGGCAGAGGAATGAATATAAGAAGGTACAAGGGTGCAACCACAACAAAAGCAAGCATGGGCACAAAGGCAAGCCCCGTGGTCGCCTCTAGTAGTGTCGCACCTGCAGACGGACACATCCTGGGAAGTGTCACTTTGAGAAGAAGGTGTATTTCAAATGTCAACAAGAGGGACACTTCATCGCCAATTGCCCTCAGCTCGACCCAAGAAGACCTTTGGGGTCATAGCCTATTGCAGCACAACTAGTCGCTGCAGCACCTCCACTAGGAGCACCAGCCAGAGCACCCCCATCTAGAGAGAGAAGGCAGGCTAGAGTATTCACCATTGACAATGAAAAAGCTTAGGTGAATGATAATAGGCTGATCGAGGGTAATAACCCCTAGAGTTTTCCTTTTAGTTTAGTAGATCATGTAATAGCTTTCTGATGTGGTACAAACTATGTAGGCTCGTTGGAAGTCATGGGACAAAATGTAAAAGCACTCTTTGATTCTGGTTCTACTAATACTTTTATTTCGAGAAATATGGCAACTATGCTTGGTTTGGATATCAAGGATTTGGGTTAAATTTTGGATGTCACAACCCCGAGTGGTCATATTTATACATCTCTTTTGAAAACCCCCATCTTGCCGGTAAAGTATCTGAACCTTGAGCTTCCCATTGATTTCATCCTTCTCGATATGAATGATTTTGATGTAATCATTGGTATGGATTGGCTTTCCACCTACAGAGCCCATATTAACTGTAGAGAGAAGAAGATTCTTATTAGGAAGACCAACCATCCACACTTCACCATTCGAGGAAGGAGGGATGCAACAACTAGCCTTTATGTGTCCGCTTTGAAAGCTGACACTACTATAGAACATGCCTTTAGTGTTGGTAAATTAAGGGCTTTTAGTGTCGGTTTCCAAGTGACACCCAAGTGGGCACCACTAAAGGTGGACCCCTTCGGCGTCAGTTCCCAACCGACGCCAAAACGCTTCCCGCCACCAAAAATGAGCCAGTAAAAGGACTATAGGCATCTGTTATTTACTAAAACTGACACTATAGAATTATTATAGATGTTACTTATTAAAAGAACTGACGTCAAAATGCTTCCCGCCATCGAAAAAAACGCGCTAGTAAAGGGCCTATGGGCGTCGGTTTTTATGTATAACCGACACCATATCATCTGAACTGACGTCAGTTTTGTGCTAATAACCGACGCCATATCCCTTGCCTACCACCACGACCATGCTTCCCAGCATGGCCCTGGTACCTGGACACATAGACGTTGGTTTTAGGTCAAAAATCACCGTCGTATGTCTTAGGTGTCGGTTTTGTTCAAATAACTGACGCCTATGTTTTGATTTTTTTTTCTTATCAGTTTGCAGACATGTTGTATGGTTGGTCAGTAGGATGAGAACCTGCAGTTCAGAACTGCAGGTTTATGACACCCATTGATATCAGCCAACAACAGGCCACAAACCTGCAAAACTAACAAGATGGACAATATTATATATATGTGATTCACCCACATGTATAAGCATATTTAATTCATATTATTTTTTCATCACACACATGTAGAAACCAGTAGCAATTTGTAGTTCCATTCATTTCATCTCTTTTCACATTCATACACATGTAGAAACATTTATGTATTGATCATCTTCACAACATATGACAATTCATAAAAATTCATTCACATTCATAAAAAAATAATTATGAGAACAAATTTATTCTTTATTCATCATTGTCATCATTGTCAATAAAATTATATCTAACAATTCCCACTCTTTGTAGGGTTTTTGCCCATTCTTCTCTTACAACATCTAATTCATCTCTCGTATAGGGAGCATGTACATCGAAACACTTTCCACCTGTGCAGAAGTCAGCAGTTTTAAAGACCTGCAAAGAGAATGACATATATATAATTAATAATATATAATAAGATTGATATATTTCATATTATCTAATGAGACTATGTATAATACCTGATGTATCTTATCGGTTTCCATTACGACATGTTTGATGATTAGGTTCATAAATAACATCACATAGTAGGCACATGCCCAGCCATTGTCTTATGTAGCACACTATAAATTGAAACATACAAAATATTCAAAAATACAAATAAGCACAGTTCACATAAATAATATATATTGGAGTCAGGAAATAACTTTCACATTCTCCCAAATTAGTGACAGATTCTTTTTCCTGGGGACCTTTCCTGTAGCTTTTTTGTACTCTTGTAAAGCCCTACATATGTTAATGTAACCCATTAAATTGCATAATTAAATAGTAATGTTGTAACAGATGATAACAGGTATAAAACATGAAATATTTCTCACGAGAATAATGGCCTTTTTATTGCATGTCCATATAATGTATCTAACTCATTCCCCACAGGATCTAGATAATAGACAGTGAACGTCTTGGGGACAATAACTAGTAACTCCCAATCCCTACCACTACAGGTAAGAAAGTAGAAAATTAATAACTCAAAATCCACAATAAAAATATAATTTGCTTAAGTCCAAATTATAAGCAAAGTAAACTTACTCGACATTGAATGGAGCTATTATCACCGTCTTATTATTTTTATCAAAATATTAAAAAGCATCACAGCAGTATGAAGTAACTAAAGAAGGGTCTGTATCTACAAGACTAATCAAAGATGGAACCAAAAATCCCACATGGGAAAACCCAAAAGTTGAACACATCGTGTGTAAGTGGCTGCAAAACATGTATTACGTATGCATTAATATATAAGAAACCAGATCACTGTATATAAAACAAGGTATATGGATGTATAAATAAGATCTCACCATATCTACAACTCTATCATAGATGTGTTCAGCCATTCATAACTAAACAACTCCAAAATATCTTGTATAAATATCTTATTTTTGTATAATTGACCTGCATTAATACATATGCATTAATATGTATGTATGCAGAACTTGTATTATGTATGCATTAATATGTATGCTAAACATGTATAAATAGATTGTTATCGTATGATTTACCTATAGCATCCTTCGGAATAGTAACAATTATAGGGCAATTTCTATCATGTTCGCCGATCCATACTGCCACACCCCTACAATTAGGACCTATCGAGGCGTGTAGGTCCCTTGGAAGCCAACTTAGTAGTTGAGGAGGTGGAGGCCGAGATGTAGAGGGCCTCGTATTTTTGACCTGTATATATAATTTTAGATCAATTGACTCATATATACACACTAACAAATTAAAGTAATTGAAATTTATCATACAATATCAGTATAGAGAACATCCACTTCGGGCCACAACATCACTCTACCTACTGTCTCACCAAGTGTTTCAGCATCTGGGTGTGCATGAGGTAGTGGAAGATTTTTCCAGTCGGGGAGTACATGTATCAGGCTCACACGTACCACACCATATGGTACTGGATACCCATGAAACTTGCACCCTTTAAGGGGTGGGTAAGCCGACGCCTCTGCAATGATATATTCTTGACTTTTTAGTCGACATGGCTTCAACCCCTACAAATTTACGTAAAGAATGTTATATGCATATATACACAAACATATCATCTTGAACAGACTAGCTATTATGTCATAAAAATACTTACAGAGGACGTGCTAGGTGGTGGGTCTATAGGATTACTCCCAACCCCTATAGTACGAGCAGTAGGAGAAGAGTGTCCCGCCACAGGTACTGTCTGAGTGGCAGTCTGAGATGCATGCCACTTGCTAATTGCTTCATGGAGTCTCTGATCACGTACTTCCTCGACTTTCCTATTAATTAATGAATCTACCTATACATGGATAAAAGAAACGCTAGCTTCTTATTATTGAATTCCCTTTCGTAATAACATTCTAATAGGTTACATCAGCTTGTGAAAGTCCTACTTTTAGGACAGGTTTACGCTGGGATGGCCTAAAGAATGCTTTAATGCCCACACCAGCGCCTACACCTCTAACACGTATAGGATGCTCTGAGTTACCTAGAGCAACTGTCAGTTCATCCCTTGTGCCATGAGGGATGAACTTTCCTTCCTTCCTTTGCTCGTGCACCTCCCGCTAATCACCATCAACAAAAATTAGTAAGTAATTAAACATAACAATAATCAATATCGGTCGATTTCTCTAAGAGTTGATTTTTACAATTTTTGCAGTCGCCTCAGCAGTTGTGGGCTTCGGTATGTCTCGCTTCTTGTTTTGCCTCCCAGCTATCCACATAGCGTGGCGAGGCAGAGGTGCGGGAGCAGTAGTAGAGGACTCTGCAGTCTCCTGAGTAGCAGTAGGCTGAGTCCTGCATATCCTCTTGGACCCATTGTGTGGTCGTGCACATTCAGTGCATGCCTTTCTTGTTGCGCCTCACTGAGGGCCTAGTTAGTTAGCACATTGATTTGGTTAGTAACACTAAAGGTTAATCTTGAATAGGTGAATACATAAAAATGTACGTTAATTAAATTAGGAGTGGCGCTTAATACCTTGAATTCATCTATTTTTCTTTGGGTAACAAACGCCTCCCAGTCTTTGGGGTACAGGTAGTTCCATTGCTTTGTGGCTTCCTTCTACCTAAATTTATTTTTTAAAGAGAATATAAACAAAAATTATTAGTGTAGAGTTAGTAAAATAGTGATCAATGTCTAGAATTAGAAATCAATCAAGAACCTCTTATCAGCATCGTGTATGTAATCTTGGGTGAGATTGGTCATATAGATCTTTAGGACCCTCCCACAGCATTGCATCACACATTTACGATGCAACTTTTCATCCAGATCAAATATGCTCTGCAAATTAAATAGAATTGCTATTAACTAGTATCCTAAATAGAATTGCAAATTAGTAATCTACACAAATAGAATTAGAAATAATAATAACTCACGCATAGTTCCTTCCATATGTGGTCTTTCTTTCCCTTAGGAACTTTATGCCAGGATTCTAGGATAGGACTGCAATGGCTGCGAGTAAGAACCCCAAGATATGAAACAAATGAGTTGCGGTTCACTCCATATGGATTTCCTGCATGATCGAAATCCACAACCAATTTGGGTCCATTGCCCCTTTTCTATATTAACTTGTTCATCATTGTGATGCCCCTCACTTTCTCAATTTTCTTTTGATGCTCATCAAGTACTGTAATTTCTTCAGGGGGTACATCACCAACCTAAAATTTGATTAAAAAAACACACTTACATAATATAATTATAAATGAACATATAGATAGAAACCTCAAGGATATATTCTTAAAACTTACATTGTCAGGCGGAGCAAGCACGTCCTCACCCTCACGGTGATCATCAGCACGGTCATCATGGGAATGCTCAGCCATCTGAAAGTTCACATTCAAATTATAAATTTCACATTGTAAAGTAACACTAATTGTAAAGTTCACATTGTAAAGTATGCATTCACATTGTAAAGTAATTCACATTGTAAAGTTCACATTCACATTGTAAAGTTCACATTCACATTGTAAAGTAATTCACATTGAAAGATCACATTCACATTGTAAAGTTCACATTTACATTGTAAAGTAATTCACATTGTAAAGTCCACATTCACATTGTAAAGTTCACATTGTAAAGTTCACATTCAGAAAAATAAATTATATAAAAAATATAAACATTCATGCCTCTAATATTGTGATCTTTTATCAATTAACAATCCTTCATTGTGATCCCCGTGAACATACAAGTCATTGTGATCCCTAGCTTCAATGTTTGGTGGTGTTGGCAACCCAACTGAGAATGGACTGGAGTCATCATACACAACTTTAACCGGTATGTTGAGTTTGGCAGCTTGTTTCCTTATGGAAGAATTTCTTTCAACAAAGACAACAATGACGTGAAGCTTTTATCACTCCATCAATTGTTAGTTTTTAGTTTAAACAATCTCAACACAGCGCTAAGCTTCGTAAACTTACAGCCTGTGTATAACGGTATCTCAACATCATGCACAATATTTCTAAATATGGGAGGTGGATTGGTGTGCTCTACCCCACAACTATCCAACATCGCATCAATGATGTCTACTGGAACTGGTTCATTCACATCTACGTCATCGAAGGCAAATTCTTCTTCCACACAAGCACTGCTATCGACATCCACTGATTTCAGGTTTGAAATCTCTCCATGGCAATGCCATTCTGTATAGCCATGTACAATCCCATTGCAAATGACATGACTTTTGATTTGTCACTAGTGTAGACTTTCAAGTTGTTACCGCAATGCCTACATGGACAGTAGAACCTATCACCAAATTGTTTCCTATGTTCCTCAACAAATCTAATAAACTGGTCAAGACTAGAAATAAACACGGGGGTATAGAGATTTGGAATGGACATCCATGATCTATCCATTCTATGATCAAAGAGAAAACAAGTATATATTAGAACAAGATTAGGGCCTAGGGTTAAAAGATTAGGGTTTATGGTTAAAACTTTAGGATTTAAGGTCTTATATATAATTAATGGTTAAAAAATCCTAAGTGAGATTAGGTGTCACAAACAGTCACAAACTGGAGACTATCCAAGATTTACTCCTAATGAGTAAATCTTAGACGGGTTTCTATGCCAACAAATACATGTGTTGTCATTCTTATATATAATAAATGTGTACCACCTATCCCATTCTTGAACACCTAATCTCACTAGTAAGTGTATAATGTGTATTGGGTTTTCAAGAAAATTTCGGCAGCATTTCCCCGCTGTTCTCCAAGTACATATGTACTTAGAGAACAAATGGGGAAATACTACCAAAATTTTCTTGAAAACCCAAGACACATTATACACTTACATCCTAAGGGAGATTAGGTGTTCAAGAAAAGTCCCAAACCGGGGACTATCCAAGATTTACTCCTAAAGAGTAAATCTTGGATGGGTTTCTAGGCCAACAAATACATGTGATGTCATTCTTATATATAATAAATGTGTATAAACTACAGGCAACATGGTTAATCCTAATCTATTGAGCATTATTAAATAATAAATCAAGAAATCAATAGTTTCAAACATGCAATAATTCACAATGCAATGTTATCAACTACAGGGAACATGGTTAATCCCCACACTCTAGTAGACAGACTAACCTTAAATATAGTGATGTATAAGAGATTAAGAAAAAACTTTCTTAGGTAAGAGTAAGATGAAGCTCATTGATAATATAGAAAAGGGGGGAGGGATGGGGCTGACCATTGGTTAAGATATCATGAACATCCAGATCAGATTAAGATCATACTATGTTATAACCATTGGTTTAATAACCCTATTTCCGCATGTACATGATTATCAACTTTAAAATCCTATAATTCATTGAAATCATTCTAATTCAATTTAAGATGTTGGGATCGCATAATTATATACTGACAACAGAATATATAAAAAAATCATAATTAACATGATTAACAACGTGCTCATCAAACTAGGGTTTTCTTGAATAATCATCTAATATTCATGTACTAACTATACCTTTGTAACAAGAAGAATAATAGAGCTTTAAGTATATTTTATTCACAATCTACACATTTTTTTGATCAAAACCATATACATTAATATGTCTATAATTGGAGCTAGCATTCATTTCCTACATTATTGGCAATATTAATGTGAATCTGACCAGCCAATGGTGGTCAGGCAGGAGCAGGGTACCTTGAGGGCAGAGGAGAAGAAGAGGAGGAGCAGCTCTGGAGAGCAGGAGCTGTGGTCAGAGCAGCTCTAGGGAGCAGGGAGCAGGCCTAGGAGAGCCACGACCAGCCTAGAGAGCAACAGGTGCAGAGCAGCTGTGGCGGCGGAAGAGAACGATGGTATCTAGGGCGTCGGCGAGCACAGAGGGGCTGACAAGCAGAGAGGGCGAGCAAAGATGGAGGGCGGCGGCCGATGAGCAGAAAGGGCCTTTGTGGAGGTGGCCAGCCTGGAGAGCAGCGGCCAGAGCACCAGAAAATGGCGATGGTGGAGGCGAGCGGCGGCACAGGAGCAGCTAGCGACGGTGAGCAGAGGAATCGTCAGAGGCTAAAACCCTCAATTGGAGAATGAATGAAATAGAAGGAAAGGGGAAAAAGTCTGGCTCGCACGGGTGATGTTAAGTTAACAATAGGCGTCGGTTATTAGAAGAAACCACCGCTTAAAACTATCGGCGTCGGTTACCAACAACAAACTAACACTTATATTCGATTATAGTCGTTGGTTCAAACCATAAAAACTGATGTCTATATATATATGCCGACAAAAATAAATGTTCTCAAATTAAGATCATAGTCGTCGGTTTCCTTTAAAAAACCGACGCTATATGGTGATGAAAATTTTCGCTGTTAAACATGCGAAAATACATCGGTGTCGGTGACTGTAAGAAAACCGACGACAAAAATTGGTCAAATTTCCATTTTTTAGAAAAACTTTATTCGCCGGTTCCTTTGTTAATAACCAAAGCTAAATGTTCAATTTTGGACGAATTTTTTTCTCTCAAAAAATTGGATTTGGCGATCAATTTTTAGCATCAGTTTGTTATTTGGTAACCGACGCTAAATAAAAAGTGATACATGTGTCTGGTCGCCCTTCATAGATAGATGTCAGTTTCATTTTTTAACTGACGTTGTACTGATTAGGCGTCGGTTTTTGTATACAACCAACACCTTTAAATGTGACGTTATAAGCCATTTCTGTAGTAGTGTGAACGGATGCTATCCATGGGTTGTCAAGCCTACCTAGCCATAGTTACTGTACCTGAAGTTAAGGGGCGATCCTTAGAGGAGATAGAGGTGGTTTAGGAGTATGCAGATGTGTTTCCGGATGATCTACCAAGAATTCCCCCTAAGAGGGAGGTAGATTTCTCCATCGAGTTAGCTCCTAGGACTAACCCTATATCTAAGGCACCCTATAGAATGTCCCCTGCAAAGTTGCTTGAATTAAAAACCCAATTACAAGAGTTGTTGGATAAAGGGTTTATCCATCCCAGTACATCACCTTGGGGAGTACCAGTCCTCTTTGTGAAAAAGAAGGATGGGTCGCTTCAGATGTGTATCGGATGATCAACCAGGCAACCATTAAGAATAAGTATCCTTTTCCTAGAATAGATGACCTGTTTGACCAACTCAAATCAGCTTGAGTCTTCTCCAAGATCGATTTGAGGTCAGGATACCACCAGGTGAGAGTAAGGAGTGAGCATATACCTAAAATGTCTTTTCAAACCCGCTATGGCCACTATGAGTTTGTGGTCATGCCGTTTGGATTATCTAATGCACCTAGTGTCTTCATGAACCTCATGAACAGTGTGTTCCAACCTTTCCTTGACTCTTTTGTGATAGTGTTCATAGATGACATTTTGGTGTACTCGGATGACCTAGCCCAACACCGTGACCACCTGGGTAGAGTCCTTGATATCCTGAGAAAGCATAAGTATTTTAGAAAGTTCTCGAAATGTGAGTTTTGATTAGACGAAGTCATGTTTCTTGGATGCATCATCTTAGGAGGAACAATCGATGTAGATCCAGCCAAAGTATTGGTAGTTCGAAACTGGCCAGCACCGAAGAACCCCTCCGAGATTCACAGCTTCTTGGGGTTGGCCCAATACTACCGACGCTTCATCAAGGATTTCTCAAAGACTGCTTTGTTGCTGACCATGTTAACCCGGAAGGATGTGAAGTTCGTGTGGTCTGACATATGTCACTACTACAGAACCTACCTTTAGTGTCAGTTATTTAAAGCCTTTAGTGTCGGTTTATAAGCGACACCTATGTGGGCGACACTAAAGTCCACCCATTAGGCAACTCTTCGCGTGCCACCGGAAGCGCGCCATCAGAGGACAATAGGCGTCGGTTATTAGATAAGAAACCGACGCCCAAAACTTTCGTGCCACAGAAAGGGTGCCATCTTGGCCACTATCAGTGTCGTTTATTTACAAATACCGATGCCATATATTAGGAAATAGACGTTGGTTGTTACAAATAACCGACACTAGAACATTATGTGTCGGTTTTTTACAAATAACCGACGCCCAAACCCGCGCCATCTTGGCCACGGCCGTGCTGTCCAGCACGGACGTGTTGTTAAGGAATAGACGTCAGTTTATTGTAGGAAAACCGACACTATATCATTATGTGTCGGTTATTTACAAATAACCGACGCCTATTGTTTTTTTTTCCTGTCAGTCTACAGACCTGTTGTGGCTGGTCGCAGGATGAGAAACCTGTTCAGTTCAGTTATGAACTGCAGATTTTACGACATCCATTGATATCAGCCGACAACAGGCCGCAAACCTGCAAAATTAACAATTAAAGAGTTCCATTCATTCACACATTTATAAACATTCACACATGCTAGCAATCTGTAGTTCCATTCATTCACATTCACACATGTAGAAACATTCATAGAGCAACGAACACTTTCATTCATTTTCACTCAGACACATGTAGAAACATCCAGACATGTAGAAACATTCACACATATATTATAATTCAGAAATTCATTTACAAAGTATCATTGTTTAGTCATTATTCGCTATCAGGATCCCAATTATATTTTAAAGCCCCCACTAATTGTATGGCTGTTGCCCATTCTTCGATTACTTCATTTAATTCTCCCATCGTATAGGGAGCATTAACATTTGGTAAGTCCTTTCCTGTAATGGGGTCAGCTTTAAACACCTGTAAAGAGAATGATGTATATATATAATTAATGAGCTATAAATAAGATTGATATATTTCGATCATATTATCTGATTAGACTATATAATACCTGAGCAATACATTCGATATCCAGTGCAGCATGTTTGATAATCATGTGCATATATCGCATGACATAGTATCCACATGCACATCCGTTGTCTTGTGTAGCACACTATAAATTCAAACATATAAAATATTAACAAATACAACTAATTAAGCATTGTTCACATAAATAATATATACATATATTGCAGTCGGGAACTTACGTTCACGTTCTTCCAAATTATTGGCTGGTTCTTTTTCGTGGGGACCTTTCCTCCAGCCTTTTTGTACTCCTCAAAACCCCTACATGTTAATGTAACACAGAACATTGCAATTAAATAGTAATGTAATAACATATGTTAACGGATATGAAAAATGAAATATTTCTCACCGAAATATTTCCATTTTCATTATGTGTCCAAATCTTGTATTCAATTTACCCCCCTTAGGATCTAGATAATACACAGTGAACGTCTCGGGGGCAATAACCAATAACTCCCAATGCCTACCCCTAGAGGAAAAAAAGTTAAAAATTAATAACTCAAAATCCATAATAAAATGTAATTTTCTTAAGTCCAAATTATAATAAGCAAAGTAAACTTACTCTACATTGAATGGAGCCATTATCACCGTCTTCTTTTTTACAGCAAAAATTGAAAAAGCCTCACAGCAGTATTGTTGAACTGATGTAGGATCTTTAGCTACTAGACTAATCAAGGATGGAATCAAAAACCCTACATGTTCGAATCCAAAATCTGCACATATATTGTCTAAGTAGCTGCAAAATATGTATTAATTACGCATGCATTAATAAATAAGAAACCAGATCACCAGATCATACACAAGGTATATGGATGTATAAAGAATATCTCACCTTATCCATAGCTCTATCACAGATGTATTTAGCCAATCATATCGAAACAACTCCAAAATATCTTGTATAAATAGTTTTGTTTCGTATGACTGACCTGTAAAATCTGAATCAGAAGAAACAGTTATAGGGGAGTTTATATCATGTTACCCTAACCATACTGCCATACCCCTACATTTAGGACCTAACGGGAGAGGTAGGTCCTGTGGAACCCAACTAGGTAATGCAGGAGGTGGAGGTGGAGGCCTAGATGTTGTGGGTGTCTTCTTTTTAAACTGTATATATATATATATATATAATTTCAGATCAACTGCCAGCATATACACACACACTAACAATTGAACGTAATGTAAATTTACCGCACCTTTTCAGTAAAGAAGACATACGCTTTTTCCCACAATATCACTCCGCCTACTGCCTCACTAAGCGTTTCACAATCGGGGTGGGCATATGGCAGTGGAAGATCCATCCACTGGGGGAATATATGTATCGGGCTCACCCGAATCCAACCAACTGGTACTGGAGACCCGTGACACGTTTCCCCTGGTAGGGATGTGTAAGTTGACGCCTCTGCCACGACATATTCTTTACTTTTTAGACGGCATGGCTTCAACCCTACAAATTTTTGTGTAAAGAATGTTATATACATATATACATATCATCTTTTTCTTAAACGACTACAATTTCATATATACGTATCATCTTAAATTAAAAAACTAGTTACTATGTCATAAAAATACTTACAGTGGATGTGCTAGGTGGTGGTTCTACAGGATTACTCCCAACCTCTGCAGTAGGAGTAGGAGTAGAGTCTGCAGTAGGTATTGTCTGGTAAGTGGCAGTCTGAGATGCCTGCCACTTTTTCATTGCTTCTTCGAGTTTTTCTTCGAGTTTCCTATCAAATAGCTTATCCACCTATACATGGATAAAAGAAACGTCAAATTCTAATTTTTGAATTCTCTTTTACAGTAACATTATAAAGAAAGAATATGTTACCTCTTCTTGTGAAAGTCCCACTTTTGGGACATGTTTGCGCTGGGATGACCCAAAAAACGATTTGATGCCCACACCAGCGCCTGCAACCCTAACACGTCCAGGATGCTCTGGGTTACCCAGAGCAACTGTCAATTCATCCTTTGTTCCCTCAGGGATGAACTTTCCTTGTTTCCTCAGCTCGTGCAGCTCCCGCTAATCGCCAAAACAAAAATTTGTACTTAAGTAAACAACACAAATAATCAATATTCGAATGATTGCTGTAAGAGTTGTATTTTACCATTTTTGCAGCCGCCTCAGCAGTTGCGGCCTTAGGAATTTCTCCCTTCTTATTTTTCCTCCCAGCTATCTAGATATCATGGCGAGGTAGAGGTGTGCTACCTATGGTAGAGGACTCTTGAGTAGCAGCAGACTGAGCAGCAGTAGCCTCAGCCTGTAGTCTTTGGTGAATGCCTGCATACCCCTTTGGACCCATTGTGTGGTCATGCACATTCAGTGCACGCCTTGATCTTTGTGCCTCACTGAGGGCCTAGTTAGTATGCAAATTAATGATTTGGTTAGTAACACTAAATGTTAATCTTGAATAAGTGAATACAACATATATTAATTAATGAGATTGACGCCTAATACCTTGAATTCATCAGTTTGTCTTGAAGCGACAAACGCGTCCCATTCTTCTTTGTCCGGGAAGTTCCACTATTCAGTGGTTGTCTTCTTCCTCTTGTCGGCTTCTTTTATGTATTCTCTGGTGAGATTTGTCCTATAGTTCCTTAGTAC
Organism: Alisma plantago-aquatica; assembly: GCA_963693085.1. Classification (NCBI taxonomy): domain Eukaryota; kingdom Viridiplantae; phylum Streptophyta; class Magnoliopsida; order Alismatales; family Alismataceae; genus Alisma; species Alisma plantago-aquatica. The sequence goes on from OY856409.1 coordinate 425,741,175, forward strand.
TCTCCCACAACGTTGCATCACGCATTTATGATGCAGCTTTTCATCCAATTCAAATATACTCCGCAAAATAGAATTGCTATTAACTAGTATCCAAAAATTTAGTAATCTACAAAATAGAATTGCAAATTAATAATAACTCACGCATAAATCCCTCCATATTAAATCTTTCTTCTCCTTAGAAATTGTATGCCAAGAATCTAAGCGACAACCGCAATGGCTACGAGTAACAAACCCAAGATATGAAATAAATGAATTGCGATTCACACCACATGCATTTCCTGCATTATCGAAATCCACAACAAGTTTGGGTCCATTGCCCTTTTGCGAAATTAACTTCTTCATCATAGTGATGCCCCTTCTCTTGTCAACTTTTTGGTGTTGTTGATCAAGTGCCTCAAGTGCTTCAGCTGGTACCTGTGCATCATCAACCTAAAATTTGGCAAAATAATTCACATTTACAAGATATAACTATAAATGGACATATAGATATAAATATATGATATATTTTTAAAACTTACATTGTGAGGCGGCGCATTGATGTCCTCACCCTCACGGTAGTCATCAGCACGATCATCAGGAGAATGGTCAGCCATATGCAAATTCACATTCAAATTGTAAAGTTCACATTGTAAAGTAGTAATTCAAAGTGTAAAGCTCACATTGTAAAGTAATTCAAATTGTAAAGTTCACAATGTAAAGTAATTCAAAGTGTAAATCTCACATTGTAAAGTAATTCAAATTGTAAAGCTCACATTGTAAAGTAATTCAAATTGTAAAGTATCCATTCTATGATCAAAGAGAAAAACAAGTATATATTAGGACAAGATTAGGCCAACAAATACATGTGATGTTATTCTTATATATAATAAATGTGTACCACCTATCCCATTCTTGAACACCTAATCTCACTAGTAAGTGTATAATGTGTATTGGGTTTTCGAGAAAATTTCGGCAGCATTTTCCCGCTGTTCTCCAAGTACAAAGTATCCATTATATGATCAAAGAGAAAAACAAGTATATATTAGGACAAGATTAGGCCAACAAATACATGTGATGTCATTCTTATATATAATAAATGCGTACCACCTATCCCATTCTTGAACACCTAATCTCACTAGTAAGTGTATAATGTGTATTGGGTTTTTGAGAAAATTTCGGCAGCATTTCCCCACTGTTCTCCAAGTACATATGTACTTAGAGAACAAACGGGGAAATGCTACCGAAATTTTCTTGAAAACCCAATACACATTATACACTTACTTACATCCTAAGTGAGATTAGGTGTTCAAGAACAGTCCCAAACCGGGGACTATCCAAGATTTACTCCTAATGAGTAAATCTTGGACGGAGTTCTAGGCTAATGAGTACATATCCACATTAAAGCTCACATTGTAAAGTTCACATTCACATTGTAAAGTAATTCAAATTGTAAAGTATCCATTCTATGATCAAAGAGAAAAATTAAGCTCACATTATAAATTAAGCTCACATTGTAAAGTTCACATATTCAGAAAAAATAAAAACGTATAAAACAAAACATATATACCTCTAATATTGCAATTTTTTATCAATTAACAATCCTTCATTGTGATCTCCGCGCACATACAAGTCATCATTAGCTTCAATATTTGTTGGTGTTGGCAACCCAACTGAGAATGGACTGGAGTCATCATACTTATCATAGTACTGCTCTTCATCTATAGGATCTTCAACGAACTGTCTTTTACCATGAAGAACAACCGACCATTTATCATTTGCAGGATCATCAATATAAAATACTTGTTTCTCCTGTGATGCCAATATAAATGGTTCAGCCTTCTCGCCAATCTTTTCAAAGTTCACTAAAGTGAAACCCAATTCATCCACTATAACTCCTTTGGTGTTATCAACCCAATTAATTTGAAGAGCGGAATTATGAAATCTAGGTAGTCAAATTCCCATATGTCTTCAATGACACCGTAATATGACATTTTAGCTTCACGTGGACTCTTATCCTTTGCACTTGCAAAAAACATAGTCGATGCTTGAAGGGTGACCCCACTATTTTGGACGACACTCTTATCATCTTGGCGCTTTGTGTAATATGTGAATCCATTAATGTCATACCCTTCATAAGACATAACAGTCAACTTTGGTTTAAAGGCGAGGCATTTGATAGTTTCAGTAATATCATCTGGTGTTTGAGATAGTTGATGTAAGACTTTATCTTCAAACCACTTAATAAAAGTCTTGTTATGCTCTCTAGCAAGCCACATTGTATTCGCTCAAGGATATTGTCTTTTAATGAAATTGGTATGTTCCTCGATATAAACGTTCACTTCATCTATGTGGTGTAAAATATACAAATGACCTTGTTCCAACTGCTCACGGCTTATTACTTTCACACGTGAACCCAAAATTCCTTTGCCAAATAGCTCGTCAATATTCTTGTCATTATCAGGAGTGTCATTACCACTGAGAAAGTCATTGCAGAAATCCATAACCTCTCTTGCCACATAACCTTCAATTATACTCCCTTCAGGCCGATAGCGGTTTCGAACATCACCTTTGAAAACACTCATGTATCGTTCAAAGGGATACATCCAATGCAAGAAAACCGGTCCCAAGATTTTCACTTCCCTAGTCAAGTGGACAACAAGATGTACCATGATATCAAAGAACGAAGGAGGAAAATACATCTCAAGCTGACATAGGGTAACAACCACTTCTCTTTGTAAATTATCGAGAGTCTCAGGGTCAATAACTTTGCTACAGAGACTGTTGAAAAAGAAACAAATTTTGGTGATTGCAAACCTTACATGCTTCGGCAATATAGATCGAATTTCCACGGGTAATATTTGTTGCATTAGAGTGTGACAATCATGAGATTTAAGACCTATCAACTTCAAATCTTTCATTGATACCAAACTACGGATGTTGGATGAGTAACCATGTGGCACCTTAACATTTACCAAGCATTCACAAAAAGCTTTCTTCTCCTTTCTAGACAACGTGTAACAAGCGGGAGGTAAGTATGTTCTTTTATTACCCATTTCATGTAATTCTGTTAATTCTGACCTTATTCCCATTTCACGTAGGTCCAGTCTGGATTTTATCCCATCTTTAGTCTTACCTGGTATATTTAACATAGTACCAATGATGCTATCACAGACATTTTTCTCAACGTGCATTACATCGATACAATGTCTGACTGTCAAAGAACTCCAATAAGGAAGATCCCAAAATATTGACTTCTTCTTGAATGAAGAATTGTCACTCTGTGTAGTACATTGTGATCTCTTACCAAATTCATTGACAATGTCTTTTACTCTTTCATAAACAACCTCCCCTGGTATAGGTTTAGGTGCACTCCGTTCCTCATTCAATCCATTGAATGCTTTGCGCTTCCTACGATACGGATGGAATTTTGGAAGAAACCTTCGATGACCGAGATATACATTCTTACCGCCATGTTTAGTCTTGTTGAATCAATGTTCTCTTCACATATAGGACACGCTTTAGCTCCTTTGACACTATATCCAGACAAATTCCCATATGCTGGAAAGTCATTAATAGTGCAAAACAACATAGCATGCAAACGAAATGTCTCTCTTCATGAAGCATCATAGGTCATCACACCTTCACCCCAGAGTTTCTTTATGTCATCAATCAGAGGTTCAAGATAAACATCGATGTCATTTCCAGGTTGTTTAGGGCCCGATATCAACAATGACAACATTACATACTTATTTTTCATACACAGCCAGGGAGGAAGATTGTATATAACAAGCATGACTGGCCAAGTGCTATGTTGGCTGCTCAATGTCCAGTACGGATTCATCCCGTCTGCACAAAGCCCAAGTCTTAGATTCCTGACTTCTTCACCAAATTCAGGGTACAATAGATCAATCCTCTTCCAATGTGGGGAATCAGACGCATGTCGTAGGATCCCATCATTATTTTTCTTAACATCTGCATGCCACCTCAAATTCTTCGCATCTATCGGATTGGCAAACAAGCGTTGAAACCGTGATATTATAGGTAGATACCACATCACCTTGGCAGGAGAACCAGTTTTGGACTCCCCCGAAGTCGTCAATTTATACCGTGACGCACCACATTTTGGACAATCTTTCAAATCCGCATAGTCCTTTTGAAATAATACACAATCATTCGGGCATGCGTGTATCTTCTTGGCATCCATTCCCATTGGGCACAACAATTTCTTTACCTGGTATGTTGAGATTGGAAGCGTGTTTCCTTCAGGAAGCATTTCTTTCAACAAAGACAGCAATGACGTGAAGCTTTTGTCGCTCCATCTATTGTTAGCTTTCAACTTATAAAATCTCAACACAGCTCTAAGCTTTGTAAACTTAGTACAACCTGTGTATAACGGCATCTCAGCATCATGCACAATGTTTCTAAAAATGGGAGGTGGATCGGTGTGCTCTACCCCACAACTATCCAGCATCGCATCAACGATGTCTACTGGAAATGGTTCATTCACATCTACGTCATCGTAGGTAATTTCTTCTTCCACACAAGCACTGCTATCGACATCCACTGTTTTCGGGTTTGAAATCTCTCCATGCCAGTGCCATTCTGTATAGCCTTGTATAATCCCGTTGCACATGACATGAGTTTTGATTTCGTCACCAGTATTGACTTTCAAGTGGTTACCGCAATGCCTACATGGACAGTAGAACCTATCTCCAGGTTGTTTCCTATGTTCCTCGGCAAATCTAATAAACTGGTCAAGACCAGAAATAAACTCTGGGGTGCAGCGATTGCGAATGGACATCCATGATCTATCCATTCTATGATCAAAGAGAAAACAAGTATATATTAGGACAAGATTAGGTTCTAGGGTTAACAAATACATGTGATGTCATTCTTATATATAATAAATGTGTACCACCTATCCCATTCTTGAATACCTAATCTCACTAGTAAGTGTATAATGTGTATTGGGTTTTCAAGAAAATTTCGGCAGCATTTCCCTGCTGTTCTCCAAGTACATATGTACTTAGAGAACAAACGGGGAAATGCTGCGGAAATTTTTTTGAAAACCCAACATACATTATATACACTTACATCCTAAGCGAGATTAGGTGTTCAAGAACAGTCTCAAACTGGGGACTATCCAAGATTTACTCCTAATGAGTAAATCTTGGATGGGTTTCTAGGCCAACAAATAATGTGTTGTCATTCTTATACCTAAAATCCTAGTTCTTCAAGTTAGGGTGATTATTGATGTCTTTAAAAGCATGATTGGCAATTTAGGGAAAAGTTCATCATTTACATTCCAAGCATGTCACATGTGTGCATTACAGTTCATCATTAAGCAAAAGAAGGGTGATTAGGATTCTCAATATACTCAACAATGAAACAAGTTAAACATGTGTGCATTACAGTTCCTCATTTACATTCCAAGCATGTCACATGTGTGCATTACAGTTCATCATCAAGATATCTATAACTTACTTAAACATTCAATTATGAAGTAAATATACACTTAATTCATAATAGCATGAGGCACAAATAAGTAGATGAAAAATACAAATAAGTAGATTCGGGTCTGGGCCTAAAGTACGAACTCAAGGCTGCGATTTTCGTGGTGTTTCCCGGGCAGAACTGCCCCTGGTTCAGACCTACTTCATGCACAGGTGGAAAGGGCTCAGCTAGAAACGCAGCTAGGTGCTGCTCGTGGCTGAGGGGGCTGCGGAATCAAGTTTAGGGCTCTTAGTCGGAGTCAAGGGCGGCATTTGGTAGTGTTAGTCATTCCCACATACTCCTGGACGGCGTCGCTACAGCTATAGCTGCTACTTCTGGCCGCCGATGCTGCTCTATGAAAACCTCTAGAGGGGGGGTGAATAGAGTTTTATGATAATTTAAAACAATTTAAACTCAAACAACCAAAGTAAAAGATTGAGAAGAGGAACACAGGTGTTTAGAGTGGTTCCACCTTAGCAAATACTAAGGAGTCAGTCCACTACCCGGTTGCTTACCCAACCGGGATTTTGAAAGTATTGAATTTTATTACCTTTCAAGGATGTTACATAAAATTACAACACTCTCTAAACACCCTTTGGACAGCCTTCACCTAGAAGTAATCTTGCCAACCTTGAAGCAGCCTTCCTTGGAGTAACTTCAAGCTCCCCCTTGAAGTAGCCTCCCTCCCGAAGTAGCTTCCCGTCAAGATAGCCTTCTGAAGTAGTCCAAAGTCCTCCTCTTCACACGAAGAGCTTCACCCTCTTCCTATATGCAGCCTCCTCCCTGGAGTAGCAACGAAGAGTACAAATATTACAAGGAACAAGAAAGAAAATAGGAAAGTACAACTTATCCTTTTAAGCTCAAGGCTTGAATTGCCTATATCAAGCGTATGGATTTTCCTAGCCAAGGTAATAGACTTGTGGATGCTAGGGTTAGGAAAATCTAGCCTATAGGACGAGCTTGAGCTAGATGGAATATGGCCAAGTGATCACAGTGCTCAATTGCTTGTAAAAGATTGCTCAAGAGTGCTTAGAAAGAATTCTCAAGTGTAGCAAGGTGAATTCTAGTGTCCTATGGCTTGTCCTATTTATAGGGATAGCCTAAGTATGCTTAAGGACCTTCTAGATAGTTTCTAGGGGGTTCCAAGTGCTCAATTAGCCGTTAGGAATAGATTGGTCGTTTTTACAACGGCTAATTGCTTTAACTCTGCAGATTCTGTCAGAGACCGTCTCGGTCGACAGATGGTCGACCGAGACACCCACTCGGTCGAGATTTCCTCGACCGACAGGCTCTCTGAGTGCAACGTTCACTTCCAACTGCCAACTAACTCATTTGCTAAGTCTAACGGCTACTTTAGGTCAATTCTCGGTCGAGAAGGTTGTCGACCGAGAGTGTCTCGGTCGAGGAGTGTGTCGACCGAGATTGACTCTGTTTCAATTTATCAATTAAGATACTAAGTGTGTACATGAGTGTGCATAATGTGATCCTATTAGAAGGGATGACTTGTCTAACTATGGTGTGTAGCTAGGGAAGATCCATTGCTTGATTTACATGCAATCTAGGTACTTGTACATTATATAACTGTACAAGTTTTTACAATAGTGATTACATTGCATGAAAATAAAACTATAAACTTATGATCTCCCTAGTTGCTTCGTCATCCACCATACTCCTGCACACTCAAGTAGCTCGTTAGATAAATAAGAATGAAATGTTTGTCATAATCAAAACAAAGGGATTTTATAGATGTCCATTTAGCCAACAATCTCCCCCTTTTTGAAGATGACAAACATTTCCAGAATATGAATAAAGGAAATATAAAACATATAAATGCCATACCTTTAGATTGCCGTTTGGAACTTTTCCTCTTATTTATAAAATGTGTGCTTAGTATCCCCAGTGAATTATGGAACATGAAATCCAGTTCATTTGGGAATATAGCAACTTTCAATGTAAAGCCAAGAGTATATTTATGAAACTCATTGATTGAGTTTGTCATAAGTATTAAGTTTTATATATCTCTCCCCCTTTGTCATCTCAAAAAGATAACCATTTTATTTAAAAACTCCCCCTTTATTAGATATCCCATCAAAAATGAACGAAAAAAGATGTCCATTGAATAGCCAAAATGAGGTGTCTAGCTAAGAGGCAACAATTTGCAAATTACCAATTGAAACGCTCATATCAATATTGATACAAACCATAAAAGCATAAGTAGTTGTTTTTAAGAGCCGCAGATATCAAAGAAAACATCTTCCAACGGAGTGATAAGTAATTGCTTCCTAATGTTGTTGAATTGATCTAATGGAAGCGGTTTTGTAAAGATATCAGCTAATTGATTTTCTGTATCAACATGATGAAGGGAAACATGATTCTTTGAGGCTCCAAAAATAATGTCATCAACATATATTTGTACAACTAAGAAATCAGATGCATATGTTTTGAAAAATAGAGTAGAATCTGAATTCCCAATAGAGAAACCATTATCAAAAAGATATGTCTTGAGCCGTTCATACCAAGTCCTAGGGGCTTGTTTTAGACCATAAAGTGCCTTTTTAAGTTTATAAACATGATCGTCCTTTTCTGGGATTTCGAAGCCAGGTGGTTGAGCAACATAAACTTCTTCTTGTATGATGCCATTTAAAAATGCACTTTTGACATCCATTTGATATAACTGAATATTTTTATGGGCAGCAATAGCTAATAACATCCTAATAGCTTCGGATATTTTCTTAGGTTCAATGATAGAGACAAAGGCCATGTTTGCAACATCTTGGAAAGAGGACCTAGTTTTGACTTTATCATTTGGATCTCCAATAATTAGCTCTTGGGGATGATCCTTGATCAGCCTAGGTGTAGGTTGTGGTTCGACCGGAGGATCGGATGTGGGAGTTTTCTCATTATCATTGGTAATGGTTATAGTTTCAAATTGATTTGTGAGATCAATGATATCAAAATTTGTAGATTTTGATTCCTCATGAAAAGAAACATGAATGGATTCCTCAACTCTTCTAGAGATAGTGTTATATACCCTAAACGCTTTGCTAGAAGTAGAATATCCCAAGAAGAATGCTTTTTGTGATTTGGAATCAAACTTGTCTCTATCATCCTTGGTGTTTAAAATATAACATGTAGAGCCAAAAGTATGAAAGTAGTCAACTCTAGGTTTCTTAGAGTGTATTATTTCATATGGAGTTTTCTTCAAGTGAGAGTGAACCGTGACTCTATTTAGCACATAACAAGCTGTGTTTACAGCTTCAGCCCAAAAGGTTTTAGGTGTGTTGTGTTCAAGCATCATGGTCCTAGCCATTTCTTGTAGAGATCGATTTTTCCGTTCCACAATACCATTTTGTTGTGGGGTACGTGGAGCAGAGAAATTGTGAGTATATCCCTGAGATGTACAAAAAGTTTCAAAAGTATGATTTTCAAATTCGCCACCGTGATCACTTCTAATGGTACATATTTTATGTTGTAAAAGATTTTCAATTTTAGAACAAAATTGCATAAAGACATGAATAGTGTCATCTTTTGTTGCAATAAAATGTACCCATGTAAATCTACTATAATCATCAACAATAACAAAACAGTATCGTTTACCACCAATAGATTGTGTTCTCATTGGTCCAAATAAATCCATATGAATTAGTTCTAAGGATCTACTGGTGCTAAGTACATGTTTTGATTTAAAAGATGTTTTGGTTTGCTTTCCCATTGTACAAGGTTCACAATTTGCAACTTGATCAAAAGACAAAACAGGTAATCCACGAACAAGATCATACTTTACTAACTTTTTAATAGCATGTGAACTAGCATGACCAAGCTTTTTATGCCATAGTTGTAAGGTGTTTTCATTTGCAAGTAAGCATTTACCTATTACTGATTTCATAGAGTTTGGTTTAAGGATATAAAGATTTCCAACTCTATTTCCTTCATAAACAACAGTTGTAGTATTTTCTATCAATAACTTGCAGCAGGTTTTGTTAAATAACACATCATAACTGCTATCACATAGTTGACTTACACTTATTAAGTTATGATGTAATCCATCAACTAGTAGAACATTTTTGATTTCAAGATTTGTTCCAACATTACCTATTCCAACGATTTTGCCCTTACCATTGTCTCCAAAGGTGACCGTCCCACTTTTCTTTTCTTCAAAAGTTGAAAATGCATCCTTGTTTCCGGTCATATGTTTGGAGCAACCACTGTCAACAACCCATTCCTGCATTTGAATATAGATTTTGGTACCCATGTGATGGTCCGATAAGGTTAGAAACTTTTTAATTTGCTGATGTGTAAAAAGTTCTGATACAGGAACCCAGTCGGTCGACGATTGTTCGACCGATATAATTCTCGGTCGACAATTTATCGATCGAGGAGGTTACTGTATCACAATCAAAAAGAACAGAAAAAATGTTTCGGTTGATCGGTGTTCGACCGAAATGAGTACTGGAGGATTTTCGATTTGTTAAAGACATCCAGTCGGTCGACACTACTTCGACCGACCCAGAGCTCGGTCGACAGTACTTCGACCGACGAAGTTTCTGTTTTAGTACAACAATGCAGAAAAATAATACCAATAAGCATAGCATCGTTTGTTGAGATAGGACAATATAAATTGCACAAATTAAGTATTTTGTCATATCTCAACTACATTCCATTCTTCTAAGTTTGAGGTCTTGGGGTCCAAACTAAGTTGGACTTCTTAGTCTTGTAAGGGCATGAAAAACAGTAATGACCAAGACGTAAACAGAAATGACAAGTAATAGAATCAACTTCGTTTCTTTTTCTAGTCATTGTGTTTTTGGGTACAAACATAGTTTGGATCTTTTTGGTTTGGTTTCTTTTTGGAACATATCCCAAACCTTTTCTTCCATTGAAGGTAGTACCACTTCTTAATATGTTATCAAGAATATCTTTTCTTCTTAACTCATGAAGTTCTTGTTGTAACTGAGCAATGTTATTCATTTTCTTATGTATATCTTTTCTTGCCTGGTCTAAATCAGAAAGCAATGAATCCTTTTCTTTTACAATAATGTCATAGTCCGAATGATTGCACAAGATAGGTTGAGTTTGAAAAGCTTGTAGTTTAGCTAACAATTCAGTCTTTTCTTTTGATAAAAGATCAACATTAGTTTCCAAAGTAAGTAGCTTTCTAGTGCAATCATCTAAAGATGTTTTTAAAGATACATTTTCAAGATCAATGTTATTCTTTTCGGAAGAAAGTTCATCTATTTTGGCAATGAGCTCATTGTTTGATTTTATAGTCCTTTTTAGTTTCTTCTTGGCATCAACATATTTATCATGAGTTTCTTGTAAGCTAGCTACTAACTCTTCTTTAGGAAGATCAACTAGGCTTACCTCTTGAGTTTCTTCATCTTCTCTTGCCATTAGACATTCTATCTTGTCTTCTCCGCTTTCACTTTCACTCGTTTCATCCCATGCTGCTTTATAAGCTTTTTCTTTCTTCTTATGTGAGCTTTTCTTTCCCTTCTTAGCTTTGGGACATTCATTTTTGAAATGTCCTTTCTTTCCACATTCGAAGCACCTGAGAGTGGAAGAAGAACTAGAAATTTTGTTAGATTTAAACCTTCTATATTTCTTACCATTGACTATTAATGCTTCTTCTCCTTCTTCTTCACTAGATTCCTCACTCTCTTGTGAGAGAGCTTTTGATGCTTTGAGGGCTACGTCTTTCTTTGGCCCACGTTGATGTTCATGTTCTCTTCTCTCTTCCTCTTCTAGATCTGCCTCATGAGCTTCTAAGTTACCGATGAGCTGTTCCATTTTGAGACGAGTGAGGTCGTTTGCTTCTGCAATAGCTGTCACCTTTGGTTTGTACTTTGGAGGAAGAGATCGAAGTATTTTTGATACCTGATCTTCCTCAAGAACAGGTTTCCCTAAAGCACTCAAACCATTGACAATAGTAGAAAATTTTGAATACATTTCACTAATAGTTTCATTTGGATCCATACGAAAATGTTCAAATTTGGTTTTAAGCAAACTAACTTTAGAGTTTTTAACTTGAACCGTACCTTCATATGTTATAGATAATCTATGCCAAATGTCATATGCGGTATCACAGTTTGATACTCTATTAAATTCTCCTACTGAAATGGAACAATATAAAATGCTTACCGCCTTTGCATTCATTTGTGCCATTTTTACCGTATTGGCGTCCCATACTTCGAACTCGTCTTGTGGAAGTGTGTATGGTGTAGATACCATTCTCCAAAGATCCCAATTGATTCCTTGGAAGTAAAATTGCATTCTTCTCTTCCAGTATTGATAGTTTGTCCCGTCAAATGCCGGAGGTCGAGCAACGAGCGTTCCTTCAATGTTGAGGTTGTTGAGCACTCCATCCCCCATCTTTTCTTCAAGACTTTGTTAGAGCTCCTTGAAGCCTGCTCTGATACCAATTGAAAACCTCTAGAGGGGGGCTGAATAGAGTTTTATGATAATTTAAAACAATTTAAACTCAAACAACCAAAGTAAAAGATTGAGAAGAGGAACACAGGTGTTTAGAGTGGTTCCACCTTAGCAAATACTAAGGAGTCAGTCCACTACCCGGTTGCTTACCCAACCGGGATTTTGAAAGTATTGAATTTTATTACCTTTCAAGGATGTTACATAAAATTACAACACTCTCTAAACACCCTTTGGACAGCCTTCACCTAGAAGTAATCTTGCCAACCTTGAAGCAGCCTTCCTTGGAGTAACTTCAAGCTCCCCCTTGAAGTAGCCTCCCTCCCGAAGTAGCTTCCCGTCAAGATAGCCTTCTGAAGTAGTCCAAAGTCCTCCTCTTCACACGAAGAGCTTCACCCTCTTCCTATATGCAGCCTCCTCCCTGGAGTAGCAACGAAGAGTACAAATATTACAAGGAACAAGAAAGAAAATAGGAAAGTACAACTTATCCTTTTAAGCTCAAGGCTTGAATTGCCTATATCAAGCGTATGGATTTTCCTAGCCAAGGTAATAGACTTGTGGATGCTAGGGTTAGGAAAATCTAGCCTATAGGACGAGCTTGAGCTAGATGGAATATGGCCAAGTGATCACAGTGCTCAATTGCTTGTAAAAGATTGCTCAAGAGTGCTTAGAAAGAATTCTCAAGTGTAGCAAGGTGAATTCTAGTGTCCTATGGCTTGTCCTATTTATAGGGATAGCCTAAGTATGCTTAAGGACCTTCTAGATAGTTTCTAGGGGGTTCCAAGTGCTCAATTAGCCGTTAGGAATAGATTGGTCGTTTTTACAACGGCTAATTGCTTTAACTCTGCAGATTCTGTCAGAGACCGTCTCGGTCGACAGATGGTCGACCGAGACACCCACTCGGTCGAGATTTCCTCGACCGACAGGCTCTCTGAGTGCAACGTTCACTTCCAACTGCCAACTAACTCATTTGCTAAGTCTAACGGCTACTTTAGGTCAATTCTCGGTCGAGAAGGTTGTCGACCGAGAGTGTCTCGGTCGAGGAGTGTGTCGACCGAGATTGACTCTGTTTCAATTTATCAATTAAGATACTAAGTGTGTACATGAGTGTGCATAATGTGATCCTATTAGAAGGGATGACTTGTCTAACTATGGTGTGTAGCTAGGGAAGATCCATTGCTTGATTTACATGCAATCTAGGTACTTGTACATTATATAACTGTACAAGTTTTTACAATAGTGATTACATTGCATGAAAATAAAACTATAAACTTATGATCTCCCTAGTTGCTTCGTCATCCACCATACTCCTGCACACTCAAGTAGCTCGTTAGATAAATAAGAATGAAATGTTTGTCATAATCAAAACAAAGGGATTTTATAGATGTCCATTTAGCCAACACTCTATAGGTCGGGCACTGCTAGGGTGAGGTAGAGGAAGAAGAAGGGCGGAGGAAAGTCCAGCGGCGCCGCGATGGTTGGGGTTGGGGCTAGGGTAGAGGCGGTTGGGGGTGGGGTGGTGGTGGCGGCTGGTGCGGGAGCGGCTACTGGCACTAGGGAGGTGGATGGCAGTGTGGATGTTGGTGCTGCCGCTGGGGATTGGGTGAAAGTGGTGGTCGTCAGGGAAAAGCAAGGCGGAGGAGAAAAGGGTTACCTTGCTGGCGGAGCATAGCGGCGGCAGCACCGAGCGGCGATGGCACCGAGCGGAAGCTTTAGCTGGAGGCAGCACTGAGCGGTGGTAGTACCGAGCGGCGACGACGGCACGGACGGCAGGGAGCGGCGGCGGCGGAGCAGCGGGGGCGAGCAAAAATCGCCGGAGCTAACTAGCTGCAATCGGGAATGAAACAGGGAAAGGGGAAGAATCGGTCGGGCTGGTGAGCTATTAAGTTGACAATAAGTGTCGGTTATTTAAAAAAAACGACACCTAAACCTATAGTGTCGGTTATTTAGTTATGAACCGACACCTATACTGCCGGTTATTTAAAAAAACCGACAACTAAACCTATAGTGTCAGTTATTTAGTTATGAACTGATGCCATATGTAAAATTTTGGAGCCAATTTTTCGCTGGAATTTCGAGTTTGGCGGTTGAGTTTAGGTGTCGGTTGTTTATTAATTAACCGACACCTATTAAAAGCGGTACCCGTGTCTGGGCTCCCTAAGCAGATTGGATGTTGGTTTATGTTATCAACCGACACTGTAGATATTAGGTGTCGGTTTTTGTAAACAACGGACACCTTGAAAAGTGGCTTTATAAGCCATTTCTGTAGTAGTGTGTGAAGATCGCTTCCAGGAGTTGAAGGAGAAGCAGACCACTGCCCCTATGTTGACTTTACCTTCTGGAAATGAGGGTTTCATGATATTCACCGATGCTTCTAAGATGGGACTTGGCTATGTGTTGGAATAGAATCGGCACGTGGTTGCATATGCTTCCCGACAGCTCAAGCCCAATGAGGTGAATTATCCAACTCATGACCTAGAGCTAGGTGCTATTGTCCATGCCTTGAAGATATGGCATCATTACCTGTACGGTGCCACCTTCGAGATCTTCACCGACTATAAGAGCTTGAAATACCTACTTACCCAGAGAGACCTGAACCTACGAAAACGACGATGGATGGAGTATATGAAGGATTATGACTTCACCATCACCTATCATCCTGGTAAGGCGAATGTCATAGCAGATGCTTTGAGTCGGAAACAGCTTAACTGTGTAGCTATTTTTTCTAGTCAGTGGAAGAGCCTGGAGGAGCTGGTGGAGTAGACTCCACAACCGCTAGAAGATCGAGTTCTTTTAGCTAATATCCAGATTCAATCTGAGTTGTTAAATGAGATCATAACAGCACAATTGACTAGTGAAGAGCTACACAAGATGAAAGGTTTAATGATGAAGCCACAGACTCATCTATCTGTGGGAGTAGACGGAGGAATCAGGTTTGAGAATCGCACATGGGTTCTGGCGGATTCATCGATAAAGGAATGTATCTTGCAAGAGGCTCATGGATCCAAATACATAGTACACCCAGGAACTACTAAGATGTTTAAGGACTTGCAGAGGTTTTTCTGGTGGCCAGGAATGAAGAAAGACATTGCGGCATGTGTGGCCAGCTGTCTTACGTGCCATATGGTGAAGGTTGAATACCAACGACCCGACGGGCTTTCACAGTTGATAGAGATTCCAGAGTGGAAATGGGAACATATCACCATGGATTTTGTGGTGGGTCTACCCCAAACCAAGAAAGGTCATGATGCGATATGGGGTGTGGTAGATTGTCTTACCAAGTCAACACACTTCCTTACCTTAAAGACCACTACTAGGGTGTCAGACCTAGCTGAGTTGTATATCATAGAGATAGTGTGTTTGCATGGTGTACCTAGATCGATCATCTCTGATAGAGACCCAAAGTTTACTTCCAAGTTGTGGAGGCAAGTTTAAGAAGAACTTGGTACCAAGTTAAAGTTTAGTACCGCTTATCACCCCAGATGGATGGTCAGTCAGAAAGGACAATCCAGACGTTAGAAGATCTGTTTAGATCTTGTGTGCTCGATTGGGGTGGCTCATGGGAGCAATACTTACCTTTAATTGAGTTTTCCTACAAAAACAGCTACCAAGCTAGTATCAGGATGCCTCCGTATGAAGCTTTGTATGGGAGACCGTGTCGGTCCCCACTTCACTGGGATGATGTGGGTGAGAGGCCCCTATTGAGGTCAGATGAGCTCCAAGTGCATGCTAATAAATTTGCTTTGATCAAGAAAAGGCTTAAGAGAGCCCAAGATCGACAAAAGTCGTATGCTGATACAAAGTAGACTGATGTGCATTTCACTATGGGAGAGCATGTGTTTTTTGAAAATCTGACCGCTCCGAGCTATAGCTAAGAATAGAGGAAAGTTGAGTCCTTGATATGTGGGTCCGTTTGAAGTGTTAGAATGGATTGGTGAATCTGTATATCATTTGGCATTACCCCCTCAGTATAGCATGATGCATGATGTGTTTCACATGTCCAACTTGAAGAGATATGTGCAAAATCTGAGCCATGTGCTGAGCATTGAACCTATTGAGCTTCAAGGGAAGCTGACTTATCCTGAGACACCTTTGCAGATCTAGATACCAAGGTAAAAGATCTTAGATGCAAGAATATAGAGATGGTAAAGGTTCTTTGGAGGCACCATGGAGAATATGAGACCACATGGGAGCTAAAGGCAGACATGGAGAAAACATACCATGATTTGTTTGTTTGATTGCTTGAATTTTGATGGCAAAATTCCTATAAGGAGGGGAGGATGTTATAACCTCAATTTCCTAAGTATATAATGAAGAGTGTAACTCTCTTTTAAAGAATAAATGAAATCTATTTCTTTGATTTGTGATGGATTTCATATGAAATGGCCTTGATTGATTGATATTGGGCTTTGTTGGCCATTGAGCCCAATTGAAAAGAAAAGAGAAATAAAAAGGAAAAGGATTTAATTAAATAAAAGGAGAATATGTGAAATAGAAATAGATAAGAGGATAAAGGCAAGTAAATATTCTCCAATATGGGAATTCGTGCCTTTAGGTTTTCTTGAGGTCCAAAGGACCCAAAATAAAAAGATAATAGCAAAGGGTAAAGAAATACTAATTAATTTTGGATTAATTAAAGGATAACTTGGGAGGGAAGAAAACCTTCCCATCCATTGGAATTTGTTTCCCAAATTTTTTAAATAGCTAGATAACGTCAAGATGAACTTTCCCTTAAATTTTGAGATAAAAAGGAGCTATGGTTTAGGAGATATGATTTTCTAAAAAATATAGCATTATTTTGCAAATAGGAAAATGTATTTCCTTTTGGTTGATCGCGTGCAACGAGGGTCGTTGGATCTTGATTCAATTTATGGCACTCATATCTAAGTTCCACAATGACTAGGACTCTGCGATTTAAAGAGGGATTTTCCCTGTCGAATTTCTCGCGATCCAGAGAGTGCAAACTGGTTGTTCATTCCTTTGGACTCAGTAGAGGAAACCGTAGAGGTTCATCCCTGCTTTTTTGAGGTTTGGCCGCCTATTAGGGAAGTTCCCAATTCTCGCGAACCTGTCTCTGACACTATATATAGGGGAGGGTGCATGAGGGCACCAACACACCCTTTTTCTACCCCAACCTCTATGGCAGAGTGCAAGGATTGTCTTCGTGCCTTCAATTGGCCCGTTCACCCTGACCTGCACCCCCGTCCCCTTGGTAAACCTCGCAGGAGTCCGGCGAGTAGGAGGGAGTCACGACACATTCGTGGCGACCAATTGAACCCCTAGTCGAGTTTGACGGAAGGAGGTGAAGCTCCCTGGCCGACTGGCATGCTCACAGGAGGTCGAAAGCCCAGAGTCAACTCCCTGGTTGATCACAAAAGTTGTGGTGCTCGGGCGCAAGGTTGAAGAACATCTCATGATCTTTTACCAGAAAACCCCTCTGTGCCTTCTTTAAATGTAAGGACATTTCTATCCTTTGGATTACTTTTGATCGCAAGAAAGGAGCACGCATCCTAGGCCGTTGGATCCTCAGTGGACCCATGGACCATGGATCAGGCGATCCTTGTTTTTCCGAAATTAGCAAATAAATCAATAAAAAGGAATTTTCTTGATAAAATTGTATCTTTTGCTAGAAAGCTCGGATAAGAAAAGTTTATACATGAAAGTTAATCAAAAAAATGTGAGGAATAGGTTAAAATAGTTTGAAAGCCTAAATCTATCTCTTTTAACAAAAGTGTATTATTTTGATGAAATGGTTGTTAATTTGTGGTCAGAAACCCTAATTGTTAATCAAGGATAGATTTAATATTGCAAATAGATTAATTCGAGCATGGTTAACTTGTTTAATGATAAAGATGAATTTTAACCTATTTTAAAGATAGAATTGCAAGGTTTAGGGTTTTAAATCTAATATGATGGGTAATATGCTTAGAAGCCATAAATAAGGGAGAAAGGGAAGAAAAGGATAGTTAATCCAAAATTAGGGTTTCATGTTCCTAAAAGATGATCTTAGAATCTTTTGTGAAAGAAATATGAAATAATTAGGGTTTAAAGTAATAAAAATGAAGTGGAACCCTAATTGTGCTCAAAACCCTAAAAAGGACTAATAACCCTAGGAAATAACTAGGATTAATAGATCATGATGACATGATTAATGATAGAAAAATTGTATGCCTTTTTCCAGATCAACTTGTGTGTTCTTGCTAGGTTTCTTGATTGGTTGAATTATTTCTGCATTCAAGTCATCCTGACAGGTATGTGGTTAATTATGATTAACTGCAATAGTTTCCCGAAGGTTTTCTGAATGATTAATCACATTGAATGCAACCTATCAATTGGATGTTCATTCTTGCAAATTATAAAGTCACTATGATTATCACACTTGTAATATAAATGTGTATTCTAGAACCTACATGCCACCCTGATGAATGATGCAAAAAGGTCAAGCCTAGGAGGGAAGACTAATGGGCACCATGAGAGGTGACCCCAAACACCAAGCTCGGGAATGAGAAGGTGGTCTATGTTGCATGACTAAAGGGCACCATGATAGGTGACCCTAGGCACCAAGCTCAGGATTGAGAAGGTGGCCTTAAGTCAAACCCTAGAGAGGGTATTCCAGGGTTAGGGCAAAAGCGGTGGAGATTGACACATTGAAAATGTAAATTGACTTGTTAATTACCTTGGTTGTGATAATTAGTTTGTTAGCCATATTTATGAACTTTTGGTTGTCCCCACATACCGGCAGATTCTTATATGTTGACCGTTGTTTTGTTTGTCAGCATTTTAGGTACAACCCTGAAATGAATAAACAGTAAAGTGACACATTGTGAAAATAAGAAATAAAGTGCAAGGAGGATTAGATAGAATAGATCCAAAGTTGTGGATAGAAGTAGATTTCCAAAGTTTTTAAAAGGTATGCAAAATTTTATTTTATACCAGATTTTAGATTAGTTGGTAGAATTTCTTAATTATTATTAATTAATTGTCGAACTTTTGATCTGGTTTATTGGGATAACGTCTCTGACCTCTTGGTCTCCCCTAATTGGGGGTTACCGGGAGGCGGGGTCGTTACAGGTTTGGTACCTTTGTACATGTGACAAAGTTGTGTCATGATCTCAAATTATCTCGACTAGGAGGATTTGTTGAAGAATTTCTTGAGAGATGTCCAGATTTTGAAGGAATTGTTTGCTCCAACCAAAATTTTGAGTACATCCAAAGATAGATAAACTATTATCCAAACTTTTACAAGCTTGTCATCCACAACCACACATTAAATGCATGATTAGATATAATTTCTTCAGTTGAAACCATTACTAGATTTGGTTGAGGTAGGTTAGAGCTATCAATCATCAAGCTAGCATCTTTCAATCACAACATAGATCTGAACTCCCCAATATATAATATTTGCTCTTTTGCTTCAGATACAAAAAATTAGATAGATATATGTTGGGAAGATATGGATAGCGATTGAGAATGACAAGTCCTCTAGATTTCAAACCCTCTTAATATTGTAAATATGAAGCACTAGTAGAGTGAATGATGGAGACTTAACCAATGTGTTCTCCTTCATGCTTATTGTCACACCCCGATCTCACACTAACCACAGACCACGAGATTAGGACGCGACGGAGGGATTTACACACAAGCCAAACCATTCATCACTTTTAAAAACATCTTAAAGACATTAAGAAGATAACCTGAGTTATGTTGTAAACTAAAGCCAAACAAACTGCAGAAGCATTTCTATTAAACTGACAAGAGATATATACAAAGTCTACATCAAATTACATTGTTCAACATAAAGTAAAGCATAACAGGTAATTTACATCTTTATACACATTCCACATACGCACTCTCTCTCTCTCACCCACACCATGTTCCAAGGATCGAGGGGAAAGGACTAAGAGACCTCTAACTAAACTAACTACATATACCTTCTACAGACTAAGCGCTAGGATGAAAAGATCCTTCCGATTCCTGTTGCTGTTATTGACCTGAAAATGTTTGAATAGAGGGATGAGCCTACTCGCTCAGTGAATAGCATTTCATTTAGCTATCACTAAACAACTCATCAGATAGATAAAATTGAAATAAAGATAAGTGCAGTAATAACAGGGAAATTCTAATGACATAGCATCTTTACAGATAACAATTTCGTTTCTATGCAACAATAGATATTTTAAACAAATAAACTGATTTAGAGAATTGGCACAGAAGTTCAAATCTCTTAACATATTAAATTTACTGCGATCCTATATGATTCATATTTATATTTTTATTATGCCCTAATCATATGCAGTGTACTCTGCATATAAAGATCCGTAGCGAACTACGATCCCACCGTATAAGACTTAGCGACACACCCGGGAAATGCTAAGTCTGACGCCAGCCCTATTCTACTACAGGACCACAGGCTCTCCGGCCTCAATGCACTACTCTGAGTGCTCTAGACTCCTCCTCTAACCTGACCACACAGGCGGAGAGTCTCACTGGGTTACCACCATGACTCCGCATGGTTCTTGTTGCAATAACCCCTATTTTCTCCAGTGCCACCGTGACTCCGCACAGTTCTTGTTGCAACACTGGCTCTCTGTCCTCGTGCCACTGTGACTCTGCACAGTTATTGTTGCAACACGAGTTTCACCCCTAAGAAGCAGATCTCTCAAAGGGGTTCTACGGTGTTAGGGAACCTAAGTCTATTGACTGATTAACAAATAAACATTTTAATAGGAATATCACATATCATACTTATTTCACATTCTAAATATCACTTGAAAACACACACATATATATCATTTGTCATCTTTAGACATGACTCAGTATCACTTATCCAGTTTCAATGCTAAACAACCATCTTTAACCAGCATATACATTGCAACTGTAATACATAAAATTCCACCTTTTTCATCAATCATATCACATATTTCAAGTTCCAATGAATCTATTGTTGGTATGTATGCCCTGAGAGCCAATCATGGGATGATTGGTGGGATACATTAAGATTGATTTGATAAACATTAAAGGCAAGCTTCCGATTCTTTCTGGTTCAGTCATATGAGATAGTGATAGAACAGATTGAATGTCTAGAGAATGACAGTACTCAATGACGTATGCCTTCAGGTTCATGACCTGAACGATGAGATCATACAGATGCTAAGAGTTTGTACATTCTTGTTATGTCCCTAGTCGGATGTCATTGTGGAAGGTAGATAAACAACAATGACACACAAGACTAGATTGTGGTGTTGGTTGATGAAAGAATCTCATTAGTCATGATATATAGATATCAAACCAAAAACATAGGTACTTGTTAGAGAACAAGTGTACCGGACAGACCCACCGTGAGTTTGACACATGGAACCATGAGATGGTAGTCACAGTAAGTACTCACAGTGATGGTGGTGAGTGTGATTCTTTGACTTGAAATCACTACACTCAACACATGTCATTGGGCACACTTTGACATCATCAAACGCAGTCCTGAAACATGGGTTGTTATAAAGGTGATGATTGGGTGGCTTTGACACATGGGGCTTTTGAGGGGTGAGTGATAGATATGGGATTTGTCCCTCCTGAGGGAGTTTGATATCCAAGGCCACTTGATGAGTAGGATTGAGATAGGCGTGCGCACGCATGTGTGAATCAGTATGTGATATTGATGTCATACATATCTCCTTCAATCTACTCTGAGATCAAGAAAGTAAATGAACGTTGACAGGATGACTGTTCCATGCCTTGAGTTCATTCGGGATATCAGTGACAAAGGAATTATACATTCACTATAACACCATTCACGAATTGTAGGATGAAAGTTGTTATCCAACTTTCTACTTTCACTTGGGTAGCAATGATGTGTGACTAGGCACCACTCTTTGCTTGTGAAGTCATAAGTGTTATGGATTTTCACTGCCAACGTGAAATGGACCTGCAGGGTCACACACATAGGATTTAACCTGGAAGAGGAGTTTTGTCCACAAGCAACGTTTAGATTGATTACTAAAGGAGTTTAGTAGTTCAATTAAACACTCAATCAGTCGATGACTCAATATCATATGGTTCAAGGTGTTGGACGCATTGATTGGAGTATCAGATTGATTGAAATCGCATTTGACTGATTCTGCACAACTTGTACTCCCAACCGATCGGTTCAAGTATTGAACCGGTCGGCTGAGGTTGCTGAACCGGTCGGCTCAAGAGTTGAGCCGATCGGCTCAAGCCCAGGGTGAAATGAGTGGTTCAAGTGTTGAACCGATCGGTTCAACTGGTGCAACCAAGCAAGTTGGGAAAGTCAGGTCGGTGAGAATTTTCCTTGTGTTTCACTTGCCCAATTTGATTGGAACAAGGATTGGTATTCGATACCAATTAGAAACGAAAGTTGGAAAGTCAACCGGGAACTGATCAGGACCACGAACCGACCGGTTCAGAAGTGAACCGATTGGCTCATGGGTCCCAACCGATCGGTTGGTGCTCCAACCGACCGGTTCAGGTACCCAACCGACCAGTTCACTTGTGAACCGATCGGTTCAGGTTGCGAGGATGGTTGCTTTTTGTGGAAAATCTCGAACCCTTCTACTCCTGCTTTTTGTCCCGTATTTTCGGGCATAGAGAACCATGTCCAATGACCCGCCTATATATATAGGGGTATTGGGGGCTTCTCATAGTACAACTCAATGCAAGCTGGTTGCTTTGCGAAGTTATCGTTCTCTCTGGTTTTGGTAACCGTGAGAGATCCCGAGCAAGTGCTTCCCGCAAAAGGGAGGTGCAGCAAGGGAAGGACAACTACAGTTGTAACTGGTAGCAGGAGAGTATGTTGGCGACTAGTACGTCAACAGGAGGGTGTGACTCCTTCCACTTCCTTATGGGACAAGGAGAGTGGAGTTCCAGGTGGTCCGTGTGGACTACTAGAGAGGCGGGAGGACACTGCCGCTCAGGAGGACAACTGTCATCTGACAGTCCGGTAGGAGGAGGAGTCGTCAGTCCCGGTGCGACCAGGAGCTGCACAGACACCGTCCAAGACCGGAGTTGAAGACCGTGCATTGCGTGAGGTATTGTCGCCGAGCAAGCCTCGGGACAAGGTATGATTCCACAAACCATCCTTTCCTATTATATAGATGTTGACGCGTTTCCCCAGTATGGGTTTGGGGAGAAAATGTTTATTTCCGCTGCCTTCTCTGTCTCCCCTAAAACCCAACATCTATCATACTCTATTGTATATGCTACACTGTTTAGGAGTTATACCAATTGATATTGAAGCATTAAAGCACTGAAATTGAGTTAAATAATGATTTCTGAATGAACTGCCACTCACAGCTCAGAAACTCGACCGATTGGTCGGAAACTCGACCGATCACTGCACAACTCGACCGATCAGCTACAAACTCGACCGATCAACCTGCTGTTCAGTTCCTGCTCAAGAAAACTCGACCGAATCACATATAACTCGACCGAACGGCGAACAGACTGTAAACCTAAACCGACCTGCTGATGTCGATTTCACTCGAATCAGCAGACAAAACTACGGATTTGTGCAGCAAATCACCTGCAAAAGATGTGTACACCCACGAACTAACTGTAGGAGAGGAGAAGAACGAACTAGGTCTGCTCTTCGCGCCCTTTCTTTCTCCTAGCCGCCGCTGCTACTAGCGTAGCTCCTGCTGCAAGCGTAGCTCCGGCTACCGCTAGTTCAGCTGGCGAAGAAGAACGGTGAGGCGAGGATGGAAGCCGCAAGTGCTGACCGGAATCAAGCTAGGGCTCCAAATTGCGTTCTCTCCCAGATCTCCCTCTCTTTCCCTCTCAAGCGAAGAAGGGAAGAAACACTCTGCGTTTCTCTCGTTTCTGATAAATCAAATGTGTAAAGGAGGAAAGAAAGGATAAGAAGGAAAAACCTAGGGACCAAAACGTAAAGTCCGAGAACTTTTAAAAACTACAAACAGGTCCTTGCATGCCCAAAAACATACAACTTTTGACTCGAAAGTCGGTTTCAATCGATTTCTCTGGCAACGCCTCAAGCGCAAGATCTTACACGTTTCAAGGGCTAGGATTCACACTACGCACATATCATATCTGTTTTAAATGTTATTAACAAAGCAAGCTTATAACTTAGCAAAGCAGCTAAACACATGCTTAACAGCATACTTACAGGGTAAGCTCAACGCGGGTCGTAACAATTATCTCCCTTGAGCCATGGTTGGAAAAGAAGAACCAATATTGTATCCTATTATTTTTATGGAAGCTCTATTACCATTTATCTTTTCATAAACTGAAATAAAAGAAGAGGTTGAAGGAGATATTGATCTTAGATTCATGAGGTATAGATAAAAGACAGATGGCTGACAAGGAGGGAAGAAGATAAGTTAAAAAAAAATTAAACCAGATGTATTATTATACACACACAATTGATGTGTTTGTCATCCTTATATACAAACTAGTGTTCCCCCATTCCTTAAAACTCGACCGTGTTGGTTATAAAGAAAAATTATGTAGCAATATTACTTATCAGTCTAACTAAATAACATCAAGTAGTAAATTGATCAACAGTGATCAATGCTGCTCAGATCTTCTTAACTAATGTTTCTAACAATATATACCTTGTGGAGGGTATATAACATATATAAACCATATGTTTGAAAGAATGGACATGCTAGCCTAGTGATTTGGCGCCATGATGCATCTTTTGTTCAAATCCAAGAAAATACAATTATGATTCATTGATCTTTTAGAACAAACATTTTATATCATAAATTACTAGTATTCTTGTATAATCACATGATGCAGTATTGATCTAAACTCTTATAAATCCTAAAAATCTCTATTAAATTGAAAAAGTTACAAATAATTCATGTTTACAATTAGAACAGATTGAAAGAACTCAGTGAGAAAATAGGAAATAATCCCTTAGCTCAACGAGAAAATAGAACCTTAAGTTCCATTAGTATATTCTATGAACTCAATACTAGATATAATTTTATTCATTGAAATCAAATCCTTATATATTTAAATAAATTTACAAGTGATCTTTTCCATGGCTTGTCTAGTAGAGTGGGAATGAGGGGGATCAAGAGGAGCCAGAGGGTTAGGGGGTGTGGGGAGGCAAAAGATCAAGGAGGGAAGCACCTGTTGAGGCACCTTTTCTTCCAGTAGAGGGAACTGGGGAGGTCCAGGACCGTGAAGAGCCATGAAAACCCTTTGCTGGAACGTACAGGGTTTGGGCGGCCCTAGTACAGTAGACTCTCTCAAGAGGCGATGTTGGAGAGAGTTTCCTGACTTAGTCTTCATCATGGAGACTATGTGTAGAGGAGGCGACCAGGAGGCGGTGAGGAGGAAGTGTGGTTTCAACTCGGGTTTTAGCATTGACAATAGAGGAAGAGTAGGGGGACTGGGGTTGTGGTGGAATGGAGAGGATGTAATGGTGAAGTCTTACTCAGATCACCATATCGCTGCAGTTGTGGGAGTTGAGGGAAGTCCATAGTGCTTCTGCTTTGTTGGTATTTATGGATGGGCTGCTACTCACGAGAGGCATCACACATGGAAGTTGATGGAGGAGGTTTGTGCTCACTCTAGATGGCCTATTGTTCTTGGTGGGGACTTCAATGAGATTCTTGCTCATGCGGAAAAGAAGGGAGGACAAACTAGGAATGAATGGTAGATGCGCAACTTCAGAGAGGCAATTGACATATGTCAACTGACAGATTTGGGGTCTACCGGGTGTAAATTCACTTGGAAGCGAGGAATGTATGATGACAATCTGATTCTGGAAAGGCTGGACCGTTTCTTGGCGGATAATAAATGGTGTGACATCTTCAACATAAGACGAGTTAAGAATTTTCCTATTCTCAATTCAGATCACGGACAGATTATCTTGTGGGCTGAAAGATGTGGAAGGGGATATGGACCCTGTGACAGAAGGTTTAGATTTGAAACTTTTTGGCTTTCATCTCTAGAGTGCAAAGAGGTAGTTAAATAGGCTTGGGACAGCAATGAGGCTTTGGGTCTTAATGGACAAACAACAATTTGTACTGAGAAGCTTACTGGGTGGGCGGCGAACAAGTTTGGGGATATTAAGAGAAGAGTGGTGAAGACAGAGAAGAGGCTCATCAGTGCTTAGAACCGGCCTCCTTCGAGTGACATATTAAAGGAATGCGAGACTCTAGCTAGAGAGTTGCAAGATCTTCAACGCATGGAGGAGAGTTATTGGTTAGCCAGGGCCAGGACCAATGAGATGAGGGATGGAGACAAAAATACAAAGTACTTTCATCACAAAGCTAGTCAAAGAAAGAGACGCAATATGATAGATGGTCTTTTCAAGGAGGATGGAAGTTTGCATACAGAGCCAGACTCTATTGCTGAAATTATCTCTTCATATTTTAACTCTCTCTTATCTAGTTCCAATCCTTCCAGGATGGAGGAATTCCTTGAAGGCATGCCATGGGTTTTTCTGGAGAATGCTATTTCAGATCTGAACCAGGCCCCTACAGAGACGGAGGTATGGAAAGCTCTTAACCAAATGCATCCTAACAAGGCCCCGGGACCGGACGGGATGAAAGCTATTTTCTATCAGAAGTTCTGGGAGGTTATAAAATCAAGTCTGATGTCGTTCATTTCTAAATGGTGGAGAGGGGAGGAAAGCCTTGAAGATATTAATGATACTGATATTGTCCTCATTCCTAAGAGGAATAGCCCAGTCTGGATATCTGAGTATCGTCCAATCAGCCTATGCAACATTTCCTACAAAATCATTACTAAGGTCCTAGCGAACAGAATAAAGCCGCTAATGAATGGAATGATTTCGGAAAATCAAAGCACTTTCATTGGAGAGAGAATGATCACAGATAATTCTCTAGTGTCCTATGAGATGTTTAACACTATGAAGCACAGAAGGAGAGGGAAGGGAGGTTTGATGGCGCTTAAGCTAGACATGAGCAAGGCATATGACAGGGTGAAGTGGGCTTTCTTAGAAAAGGTGATGAGTAGGATGGGGTTCCCGGATATTTGGAGGAATAAGGTTATGGAGTGTGTGACTAGCGTCTCCCTCAAGTTCATCGTCAATGGAAATAGGTGGGGATCTTCAAACCCGTCCAGAGGACTTTGCCAAGGTGACCCTATCTCTCCATATCTCTTTCTTTTTTGCGTTGAAGCACCCTCTTTTTCTCTTTCTAAAGCAGCACAGGACAATAGAATCCACGGGACAAGAATTTGCAAACGGGCACCACGTGTTACTCACCTCTTTTTCGCAGATGACAACATTGTATTCACATGAGAAACCTCATAAGAATGCTCTGCTTTAGTTGATATTTTCAGCCAATATGAGAGGGCATGGAGGCAGAAAACTAATTATGAGAAGATAGAGGTTTCTTTCAGTGCGAATGTCCCAGATGAGAGGCGTGAGTTGATAAAGAACCGGCTGGAGGTTAGAGAGGTGGACAGGAATGAGAAGTACCTTGGACTCCCTACAGTGATTGAGAGGTCTAAGAAAGTTGTCTTTGCTGCTATAAAGGACAGAGTGTGGAAAAAAGTGCAGGGATGGAAGGAGAAGCTCCTATCTAGGCCGGGAAAGGAGGTGCTGATCAAGGTTGTCATCCAAGTTATTCCTATATATATTATGAGCATCTTTAAAATTCCAGAATGACTGATTGATGAGATACAGGCAATGATGGCTCGATTTTGGTGGGGGTCAAAGGAAGGGGAGAGGAAGATTCATTGGATGAGATGGGAGCATTTTTGTAAACCAAAAGAAGGCGGAGGGATGGGGTTTAGAGATCTCAAGGTGTTTAACCATGCGTTGCTAGATAAACAGGGGTGGAGGTTGGCGGTCCAGGAAGAGTCCCTTGCTGCCCGGATTATGAAGGCGAAATACTATAAGTCATCACCTATCTTACATGTCAAGTTGGGGGGTCATCCAAGCTACACTTGGAGAAGCATATGGGGAGCTTTGCAACTGGTGAAGGATGGTTTTAGATGGAGGGTGGGTGACGGGAGAGGGATCCAGATCTACAGAGATAGGTGGATTCCCCACCTTGGAGGAACGGTGCATAGATACTTGGTTAACAGTCCAATGGAGTATAGATGGGTGAGCGACTTAATTTGTGGAGAGACGAAACAGTGGAAAAGGGAGGCGGTGGAAGAGTATTTTCCCAGCCACATTGCTAGGACTGTTCTTAACATCCCACTTCCCAGGTGGAATGCAGAGGACAACCTTTTTTGGGAAAAGGAGAGTAATGGAGTTTTCTCTGTCAGGAGTGTGTATTTCTTTATTAGAGCGGGTGTTGATTTGGTGGATGGGGGTAATGAGGAGATATGGAAAAAACTATGGAAGCAAGGATGGTCACTGTAATTGAAGCACTTTGTATGGAGAGTATTTAGGAACATACTTCCCACCAAGGTAGAGCTACAGAGGAAACGGGTGACGCAAGACGGTGGCTGCCACCATTGCAGACAGCGGGAAGATACATCACATATTTTGTTTCATTGTGACTTAGCGAGGAAGATATGGGCCACAGGAGATTTTGACTGGTCATGACATCTAGATCTTCATGACGTCGAGACCTTTGTAGGTTGCCTTCTTGACGAAGAGTACAACAGGCGCAAGGAGGAGGGAGCGGCACTTCTTTGGGTGGCGTGGGCTGCTAGGAATAAATTTTTCTTTGACGTTCACCCACCTTTCCTTCCGGGCCTAACAACGAGCATCATCAACCTCATGAAGGAGCATGCACGGTACCACGCGGCGGTGAGCAGATGAGAAATACACTCCTCTTCCTCAGGACCAGTTTCTTGGCGCAGACCACCACCGGGCATCGTTACACAGATGCATCTATCACCACAGCAGGTGAGAGTGGTTGTGGCGCAGCCATTCAGGATGAGCATGGACAACTTTTGTGGACCTTCCAATGCCGTTTACAGTAGTCGTACTCAGTTCTTAGTGCGGAGGGTAGGGTTGTTCTAGAAGGCTTGTAGTTTGCACTGCGGAAGGGCTTTATGGACGTGGTGATAGAGACTAATTGTCTTCTTTTGGTGGAGGTAGTAAAGAAGGGATATGAAGGTAGAGGCTACGAAGACATCTTGGTCCGGGACATCATCGATCTTTCCCTTAGTTTCCTCTCCTTT
Source organism: Alisma plantago-aquatica (assembly GCA_963693085.1). Taxonomy (NCBI): domain Eukaryota; kingdom Viridiplantae; phylum Streptophyta; class Magnoliopsida; order Alismatales; family Alismataceae; genus Alisma; species Alisma plantago-aquatica. Next base: position 425,770,170 of record OY856409.1, read on the forward strand.
AATTTCTGTTTTGTCATAAGGCAAGACAATAGAGTAGCACATGCCTTAGCCTCTTCCGCCTGTCATTTTATTAACCCTCACTGTACTGGGGAGGGTTTTGAGGATCAGATCTTTGTACTTGTTGTGAACGATTTGATTACTTAATAATATGGCAGACACCCTTTATCAAAAAAAAAAAAAGGTCAAAAGTAAATTGTTTCCCATGGATTGAACACTTAGAGAACTATGATGAATCGGAGTATACTTAGTATAGTGTTGGTTGTATGTTTTATAAACATGTCCCAGAAATATAGTTTGGCACTCCTAAAGTTAGTATCTTGACTCCACCCTGTCATTAGGGGACGTATTTAATTATGATAGTGTTCCTTAAGTCAAAGACGTCGTTATATCGTCAACGGACTTCTAAACGGCCCGCCCTTAGGTTGCGTTAAATTCCTTGCTTCGATTAATAGATCTTTCTCTTTGTGCAGTTAAGCTGGTCAAACATATTGCTGCACGTTTTTCTTCTCGATGGCCGTCCGTGACAATAGTATATATTTTCTTCTTCATCTTTCCTCCATGCAATTGTGAGTCCATCACAATAGTATATAATTTCTTCGTCTTCTTTCCTCCATTCTGCAGCAGCCGTTCCGGAATCCGGACTAGTTAAGTCACAATGATATGGTCTCCAATCTCCATGGGAAGCAATCAAAGCGACCCAGACAGCTACCCACATTCCATACAAGAAAAAAGAAGCGTCAATGAACAACACGTCAAGCCAAAAAAAGTTCAATACTATCGCCGTCTTCTAGTACCAGAGGAATCCGTTAAAACTTTTTATTTTAAAGGGAAAATATCAATATCTACGTAATCAATAGGTTACCATAGGACTGACGTTGCTTGGCTATCCAACAGACAGACAAGCTCATCGCCGATGAGAAAAGATAAGGTAGGCCCCAAGTTTGGGCACTATGATTCGTGAATCGCCATGGCTGCTCCCAAGAACGAAGGGAAGGTACCTAACCAGCTGGCAGGCACATGCAACGTGACAAAGTGAGCGTCTAGGGCGCCCACCCTTGTCTCCTCGGTCATATATTTTATTCCTTTCTCTATGTGGCGGCAGCACCTACTCCGCTTCATCTTCTTCGGACTCTTATCTAAGGCGCCCGCCCTTGTGCCAATGTCTTGGCCTCACTTCCTGACCGTGCACGTATAGACAATCCTTCAGTTTTTTATTTCACGTCCCCCTGTTTTGCGAAATGGACGAGCAGACGGACCTATTCCTTTCTTATAGTTTTTACAAGATGTTTGCTATGCAGACCAATTTTGAGATCTAAAACGGAACCCCAAACATTATCCACCACACAAGTTAGAAGGTATAAAAATAAAATATATTATTTTCTTTGTTATATCTTTTAGCTTGTGGTGGAGAATGAAAATGGTGTTCACCTAGCATATTTCTTTTTACAAAGGCATCATGTCCATATGTCGTCTCCTCTAATCGACTCATGGTGGCTACCTCAATTATATCGGTACTACTTGACCCATTTCTCTCAACCCAACCCCAAACATGCTAATAGAGTGTGTCCACGTCGGATGTGTAGAGGTAAGTGTTGCACTAAAATAATACCCCCACTCATCACACAAAATCAAAGGCCAAACAAGTGGTTTTCTCTACCAGGGTCCAATACAAAGCCACATACATAGTTAGTGATGGGGCCGGCAAGGAATGACACAAGTGGTTAAACATGACATTCCAAATAAAAGATCCAAATTTGAATATATAAGGTATCGTTTCGGTTTACTACCTACTAAGTGTCCCTGCCTCCACCATTGGTGCACGAACGGGGGGAGGGGGAGTGGGAGTGACCAGTGACGGGGGAGGGGGGCAGGGGATCAACCATACATATCTTGAACTAGAGGGAAGTAAGGAAAGTAACGCCCAACTGTAACTAATTGTAAGATCTAGATGTATACGGCACACAGCCGCTACAGGAAGGAAATTCATTCCCGTGCGGCAGGGGCCGTGACCACACAACCTCCCCCCCAAGGTATGATTTTGTTGTCCTTGGATGAGTGACTTACACTCATCCAAATGAGCTCAAAATTTTTATGTAGTCTAGTTATAATATGATGGTGAAGATCAATAGTTTACATTTTACAAAAAATAGTCTTGATATGCAAACACATTTAAAGTGTATTCGTGTGATCTGTACACTCGAGTGTATTCTAGCCTCTCTCTCTCTCTCTCTTTATATATATATATATATATATATATATATATATATATATATATATATATATATATATATATATATATATATATATATATATATATATATATATATCAGTTCTTATACATCGTTTAAATACATTAAAAACCATTGTATTTAGTCAATAACTGCCAAACCTCTCGACGTCACGAACCAAGCATCGTAATGCAAGACGCCAATCTGTTATCCAATCACACAACTCATTACGCCTACTCTTGTGGGCATTTCTTTTCTTCTTCTGTGATGAGTAAGATGGATAGTCTGACGTCAACACCACTACGACAATAGCAATGGCGATGAAAAATACTTCCTTTTCATCGTGCTTCCACTATTACATTGCTCTTCATGTGTTTTCCTTCAGTCTGTGATGTTTGTTCGTTGTTGTTGTGTTATTGATAACGGTCGATGACCTGCCACTAGTGGCCATTTATGGACCATGCAATACCTATGGGAGATAATGACTCAAACTGAGTAGGAGGTGTACGAGTTTTGCACATCCAGTCCCTTTTTTGCTGAAAAACACTAAATTCTTCCTTTCGACATTATCAGGTATCACAATACAAGTTATAAATAATTTTAAGTTCTATAAAACAGAAATCATCACCTCCTTCGACTTTTCATTTCTTCTATAGAATAGAATTTACTGTCGTACTTGTGCTAATGGGAGAGGCCCATTGATATTCCAGTTCTTTCTTTTACACACCGTGTTAGGAAACTCTCATATCAAGTGAACGTGCACATAAAAGTTTTCCATTGCATACAGTTTTTATTGTACCTAAAAGTACTTATGTTTGTTTATAAAATATTATATTGTCACATGATTAGGCATGTTATCGCCAAACAATATTGCATCTTCGTATCTTTTAATTGTAGTTGAACAGATTTGATAGTCTCTTATCAACTAACCAACAAAGTTATTATAACATGACAAACAACAGAAACAATATATTCTAATTCTTCTTCATGAACTATATATTACCATATATGCTAATCATTATAAGTACTACAAAAAAGTTAGTCGCATAGCTCTCAGTTACTTCGTAATTGATGGTGTCTATATCTTGTGAAATTGTATTGCATAACCGTATAACCTTTTAAAGTTGTCTTGATATCATGGTATGTTGAGTCTTCGTTAGTGATTTGGTCCCCCCAGTGTCAAACTCATGGCTCCGTCCCAGAGGGGAGGAATTAACTCTTAATCCGATAGTTAATGTTGGAAAAGAAAGAAAAATGTATGAAGGTTTGTGTTACTAAACATAGATGACAATAAAAAAGGGAAGTGAGGGGTGCGAGTGGAGAAGCATGATGTCCCATAACAAAGATATCTCGGTTCAAATCCCATGTGCCACCTCATTTTACTACCCTCCTATTTGGCTATCCGCCACCATGATATGGGAGAGTTGGAGAGGAATCTTGTTTTAATGCCACAAAGTTAATGACCGTCAAAGAAGATGTGAACGTTATGTAGTTAAAAAATAAATAGGAAAGGAAAAAGATAAGGTGACATGGAAAATTTTGAAATATACAAAAATGAACAAATATATGATGAAATAATTAAATATTTCTGTTATATATGTATGGGAATAGGAAAATGACATTGTGTCTTAAAGACATCCTATACAATATAATTGTATATAATTTGAAAATTGTTGTTTGCATCATGGTACTACTTCGTATAGGAAAATATAACTACTTCTAAAAAAACAAATTGATGAGAAACTTTTTTTGAAGGAAAACAAAATTACGAGATATTATTTTACTTGAAAGAAACCAATTTTTTTATATCTTTGTATGATTGTCGTTGAGGAAAATAAAATAAAAATGATTTCATTTATCATATAAGCTTATATAATAAGATGTCATTTCTTACTTATGTAGAAACTAATTTTCCAGGAATTCTTTTAGACTAGATTTTTTTAGGCCGAAACTTATTTAGATTGAAAATCAAATCATTCAAAATAAATTTAATAGGTAAGAAAGTAGATATTTATTTATAAAATTCTTGGAGAAATTTTTTTTTGGGATGGAGTGAAAAGGGAGGAACATTTATAGGAAACAATATTTTGGCAAAAGGTTTTCACTTGGAGGGAAATAAAATTTTATGTAGAAGCCAAACTTGTGTATGAAATATTAAGTTAGGAGGAAATAAATCTTATCAAAAATAATTTGTAAGGAAATTATTTATTTAAGAGGAACCTAATTCATGAATAAAATTAAACTCTTAAAAATGGATTTAATTTATGAAATAGAATATTTGAGAGAAATTTTATGGCAAGGTAATAGTTTCAATTGAAATATTTGAACTAAACAAAAGATATAAATTTTTAGCAGGGATAACATTTACTTGCAAGGATTTACAAAAAATAAATATTGTTAGAAGACAATAAAATATTTGTGGTGTGGTCCCAGTATGTTTCATTAGCCTAAATAAATTGTTGGAGGTTGATGTAGGGTTGTCAATGGGGAGGGTATAGGGAGGGTAAGGTCTTACCCTTACCCTTACCCTATTTGGGTAGCGGGTAAGGGTAAGGGTAATTACCCTTCTCAGCAATCTCCTTACCCTTACCCTCTTCTCCACAGGGTAAATGGGGAGGGTAAAGGGTAAGCGGGTAATTTTGACAAAAAAAGTTTTATACACATTGTGTGTTGATTTTTAATAATTTTATAACTAATTTATTGATAACAACATATAAAATATTATATCCAATTCAAAATCATATGTTTCTCCGTGTAAAGTTAAGTCAATTCACACAATAACAATTTTTTATTCATAAATCATTTTTTTCCTTTGTATAAGTATGCATAACAAATAAGTGTTTCACCAACACCACATTTTCTGCAAGATATATATGTTTTCCCCTCAACAAGAAAGTATTACAAGCACAACACCAAGTCATTTTCCAATAATAGAATAAAGTATTAGGGTTAAACATTTACATACAAACCCCTTTAGAATATATTTTTGTGTAACCTTTATATCATGTGTACAGGTAAAAGGGTAAAAGGGTATGGATAATGTCTATACCTTACCCTCCCCTTATAGTATAGCGGGGAAACGGGGAATGGGTAAAGGGTGATAAAAATCTCTACCCTTACCCTTACCCTCCAAGGTATGGGTAAGGATAAATGGATAATACCCTCCCCATTGACAGCCCTAGGTTGATGGACTGGTCGGAAAAAAAGAAAACCAAATTAGCCATCATGTTTATAAGAAAAATGAGAATATCCTAAAAATACTTCAGAGAGAGGTGGATAAAGTAAGAGATCAACAAGAGATGGGATAGACATCAGACTATGCATTCAAAAGGTGTTACGCACTTCAACACGCACTTCCACTGTCACAAATGCCGCAAGATTTTATTTTATGAATAAGACATATATGTAAAAAATAACGGAAAATAACAAGAAACATCTTGAAGAAAATAATATAGCATACTCAAATTTAGGTAATTTTTTTCTTTTACCACTTTTCATTATAATCTTTTATATTGAATTCCTCTTATTAGGCTGGTGTGTTCTAGGATGTTAATAAACTCCAAGCATAAAACATTTAAAAAAACATAAATATTTGAGACCTTAATACAAGAAATATGGGATATTCACTAGTTTGGGGTAGGTTGTGAAAATTTTTCAAATTGAGGAATTTAGATCCAAAATTATTCTTCTAGATTTTTTGTGGATAGTTTTGGTTAAGGGAGATTTACCCATGAATTTTGATTAACAAATAATAATGAAATGAATTATGACAAAGAGAATAGAATTTTCCTCAAATTGTGTGTTTCAAGTATTAAAGTTTTATAAAAGGAAAAATTGACTCCAAAATCAGATTCTATGGGTCCTTATTACCTTACCCACCAAGTTTCATCTTAGTTGGATGTTTTTTGCTCACCCAATTTTAAAGGGAAAGAAAAGAAATTAAAAGTCCACCACTTTACTCAAATTCGATTAGGAAATACATTGATGTCACACTATGTTTCTGAGTTTAAGGGATGTGTGCCTTTTTCTCACTGATTGATTCAGATTGGATGCTAGACGTGTCACCACCTACCTCGTGCCTAAAATAGAAACCAATAGCTTTTTATGTGATTTGTAAACTTGTGATTTCTCTCTCAATTCTTAACATTTTCTCAAAATTTCTTTTCCAACCGATTTGTCATTCATTTCTACACATATTAATATCTTACTCGATAACCATCCTAAAGTTTTCTATATTCACAAAAAGTTATTGGGATGTAAGTACTTCATAACCAACTCGTGGGAACCTTAGAACCTAGGTATATATAGGGGATCATGTCCCTAGTTTTGTCTCACCCCAAACAACCCTCCTCTACTTACAATTTCATCCATCGCTGGTATTTTGACTGCCACTGATTGGATTTTTACTCTGGGCTTGCGGTACTCTTGCATGGCATCTGGTTTCACCATAGCCCAATCGGTTTAGGGGTAAGTCTTCTGGGCTACTCTTCTTTGCATCCATCCAGTGGTTTTTGTGAGTTTTGGATAGATGAGAATTTCCGCAATACACGCCTACCTTCCCCAACCACATGTTGTCAACCATGGCATCGGTGTGAGGTTGAAGGAGGTTGGTCGGGGGAATCTCCTTCTTTACCCTCTATCGAGCCCTCTTTCTTTCTTGACCACTGAGGGCACGAGGATCATTTTATTGTATGGAGTCGGATTGTTCCATGTTGACTTCACACTAGGCTCAGGTCATGTGGCCACCCGTGATTGGGCCATCTCGGAGCTTAATTTGGGCTTTATGCAATTACGAGGAATTAATTGATTTTTATGATTGTTCAGATCTTGTAAAATCCATAACTTTGTACTGGAATCTCCAAAAGTTATGTAAAGGTATATTTTTAATTCTTGAGAATCTCCTCTATCTCTTGGCATAGGTTTTGTTGCTTGATTTCCAAGTTTTAATTCTATATTTTTTGGGTTTCGATTTCACTTATGATTTAAATACTAATTAAAGTTGACTTGATAATTTATAAAGTTGGGACTTTGAGTCAAGATCATAATAAGAATCCATGAACCCAATATTTGGAGCCGATCTAGGGTTTTACTGATGGACTTGATTTCTAGGGATTTCACTATACTTATACATAGGAACCTGAACCCTAATTAACGGACCAAACCCTATATGTAGGTTCGAGAGGATTTAGGTTTGGAGGGGTAGGATTCAATATCTTACTTAACATTCAATTTGAGGTATGTACATTTTTTCTATCATCGAGGCACTACTACTATGACCAAATATTATTTCCCATATGAGGCTTCACTAGATGTTCTCTTTTTCATCCTTATGAAATTCTTATTTTCTTGGATAATGCTTATGGGCCTTATGACCCCTCATGATATATTTTTTGGATTTTTTATCATGTTATTTAATATTTAATAAACTTATGCAAGTTCCCTATTAATTTACATGCTAGACTAACTTTATTTCTTATAGTGGTACATGCGTACCTTATCTCTGCCTATGGTGTGCTATCTCCACCAATCATTTATAGGGGCCTTCTATCTCCGCCCAGGTGTGCTATCTCCACGAATTTTTTATTTACTTTAGGCTCAGATCCTATGGTGTCCCATCCCTATTTGAAATAATTTTAGTCTTTGTTTATTACATGAAACTTTTATATATTTTTAATGGAAATTTTTAAACGGCAAGACTCCCTACTTGTTCTTCTTTGCTTAGACATTTCTCATTTCCTGACCTAATATTTCTTCTCTTGAACATCCCTTATTTTGATGTTCTTACATGTTGAGTTGTTAATTACTATATGTATTCAATTTTAATCTAAGTCCTTTCATTTTGTTTTTCTTTTTCCTAGGTGTTTTTTTCAACCCACCCAGAAGTAGCACAACCTGGGGTTTAGGAGGGAGAGGACTTTTCTGAAGACTAAGTTCAAAGATGAGTTTTGAGATAGGTAGTTTTCTCACCATAATATGATCCTAATAATTTGATTCTTAATTTAGACTTTAGCCTATATGGCCCAATGTTAATTTGAACAATGAAATTATATAATAGTTAGATTTTTATTTTCCTCTTCCACAAACTATTATTTTGTACTCATCTATTTGAGAAAATATAATGCACCCATTTTATTTTGTCATATCGGTGTTCATGGGGTTTTATGCGATTTATTTTCTTGAATAAAGTAAAGAGAGGTCTCCTTCCTAGTCCCACTTCTTACAAGATGGTATTAGAGAATAATTGTGCTCAACAATCTAACAATTTTAGAGAATCGTCCTTGGAACCCTTTACCTTATATGTTATGTCTATGTTTTAGGAAGACCAACCTTTTTGGCGACAATGACAAAACACCTCAGTCTGACCCCTCGGACGGGTACACTATGCTGGAATAAACATGTTTGGGAATGTCATTGGATAATCTAAAATCCTCAGATACCCTTATGTCTCAGGGTGTTGTCAACACCACTCTTTGACGACTTCTATGATTTCACCCCGGAGCAAGATTTGACCCTTCTATTACAGTTCCTCCCCATGGTCATGGCAGGGAAACTTAACCCCACTCCAATCATCAAGAAGCTGAAGGAGTACTCATTGGCAGACTTCATGAAGATGCAACCTCATTACTTTAAAGGAGGGGGTGAATCAGAGATGGTTGATAAGGTCGATGACTGGGTAGTGGCTCTAAAAAGGACTTTTGATGGCATGGCATTGTAGGGAAATATGGTGGTAGAGAAGGAAATGGAAAAAAAAATTTAACTACCATATTCCCCTTATAACAGTAGATTGTAACAACTATATAATGGGAAGAATGATTTTGAGGCTTTACCTAGTCGTGGAGCAAGTCTACAGACAATCTCCTTGTCATAGAATGTGTCTTTCTTCAAGTCACACTTGAACAACATCTGCAGAAGCTCGTGGTTGATCATCGCAGACGGAAGCTTGACGTTGTCCTCCTAATGGCAGGCAACATCCTCCTCACCTCTATGGTAGTCCACATGGACCACCAAAAACTCCTATTGTTCTAGGAGAATAGACTGGAAGGAGTTTTACGTCCTTCCACGTTGGTGTACTAGCACAAACTTACTCTCCCACAATTGTTCTCCCTTACTATCCTTGCCTTTATCGGGTAGGACTTGCTCCAGTTCTCTTGGTTACCACAACTAGAGAAGACAACTATTGAAAGAGGCAATTGAGTTGTGTCTCTAGGAAGCCCCCAGTACCCCTTTACTTATAAGAGGGTTAGGGTCAGGGTTCCCAGTTTGTGCAGGAGTGGAGGAATTTTATGAATTTTCACAACCTACAAGGTTTGAGAGGAGAACCGATCAGTTGGCATGCAAGCCGATCAGTTCAACCTCTAAATCATTCATTTCATCGTGCTTCCAAATCTCAATTATATTGGAAATTATAATTCAATTAATGCACAACATGACATCAGCACTAATTTCTTGATGCAACTGAATTGATCCATGAATCGGGCATTTCACTACTACAGAAATAGCATTCAGTGTCGCTTTTATGGGCGTCGGTTATTAAGGAAAACGGATGCCTATAATATAAGGCGTCAGTTGTTTAGGCAAACCGACGTCTATATTCGAAGACCAGCCAGACACGGGTACCGCTTTGTATTCAGCGTCGGTTGACTATAACAAACCGACGCCTAAAAGCTCCCGTGAAATCCAATTTTTGAGCGAAAAGAAAAAGTGTCACATACAGCGTCAGTTATTTAAATAGCCACCGACGCCTATGTGTGATGAAACTTTGCGCGAAAAGTGTCACTTTCAGTGTCGGTTATCCATTGATAACCGATGCTGAAAGTGGTTCCCGCCAAACAATTTCGTGAAAATATCATCCAATTGAACGTCGGTTGGTTCAAACAACCGACGCTAAAGAGGTTTAGGCGTCGGTTGTTTGAAACAACCGACACTATTGGTGAACTTAATATCCCACGATCACCCGACTCTTCCCCTTTCTTCTGTTTCATCACCTAAACTGTTCTTCGGCCCTTTCTTCTCTGTTGTTGCCTGACCCTCCACTCCGCCGCAACCACCACCATCTTCCTCCACGACAGTGCCGCCCCGCCGCCTTCTCCGTTGCCAGTGCTGATATGTGAACGCCGCCTTCTCTTCCGGTGCCTCCACACCGCCGCTAGTGCCTCCACGCCGCCGCCGCCAGGCCGACAGCTAGCTGCTTCTCCACCGCCGTCGCGCCGCCGCAACCATCTTCTCCGCCTGCTCATCGATCGTCGCGCACTGGCGCCACGTGCCATCGTCGTCGCCCACTCTGCGTCGCCGTCTCGTTCGACCACAGCTCCTCTCCAGACCGGCCGTAACTCATCTAGCCCTAGCCCTACCTTCCAGGTTCGACCACAGCTCCTCTCCAGGTCAGATTCACACATTAATATTGCCAATAATATAGGAAATAAATGCTAGCTCCAATTATAGACATATTGTATATGGTTTTGATCAGAAAAATGCATAGATTGTGAATAAAATTTTCTCGAAAACCCTAGTTTGATGAGCATGTTGTTAATCATGTTAATTATGATTCTTCTATATATTCTGATGTCATTATATAATTATATGATCCCAACATATTAAATTGAATTAGAATGATTTCATGAATTATAGGGTTTAAAGTTGATAAACATGTACATGCGGAAATAGGGTTATTAAACCAATGGTTATAACATAGTATGATCTTAATCTGATCTGGATGTTCATAATAATGTAGTATGTTAAATATGATGATTAGGGATACATATAATGTCTAGTAAAGATTCCTAGACCTTTTGTTTGAAACTATTGATTTCTTGATTTATTATTTAATAATGCTCTGTTGATTAGGATTAACCATGTTGCCTATAGTTTATAGACATTTATTATATATAAGAATGACAACACATGTATTTGTTGGCCTAGAAACCCGTCCAAGATTTACTCATTAGGAGTAAATCTTGGATAGTCCCCGGTTTGGGACTGTTCTTGAACACCTAATCTCACTTAGGATGTAAGTGTATAATGTGTATTGGGTTTTCGAGAAAATTTCGGTAGCATTTCCCCGTTTGTTCTCTAAGTATATATGTACTTAGAGAACAACGGGGAAATGCTGCCGAAATTTTCTTGAAAACCCAATACACATTATACACTTACTAGTGAGATTAGGTGTTCAAGGATGGGATAGGTGGTACACATTTATTATATATAAGAATGACATCAAATGTGTTTGTTGGCCTAGAAACCCGTCCAAGATTGACTCATTAGGAGTAAATCTTGGAAAGTCCCTGGTTTGGGACTGTTCTTGAACACCTAATCTCACTTAGGATGTAAGTGTATAATGTGTATTGGGTTTTCGAGAAAATTTCGGTAGCATTTCCCCGTTTGTTCTCTAAGTATATATGTACTTAGAGAACAGCGGGGAAATGCTACTGAAATTTTCTTGAAAACCCAATACTCATTATACACTTTACTAGTGAGATTAGGTGTTCAAGGATGGGATAGGTGGTACACATTTATTATATATAAGAATGACATCACATTATACACTTAGGTAGGATGTAAGTGTATACCCTAATCTTTTCCTAATATATACTTGTTTCCTAATATATACTTGTTTTCTCTGATCATAGAATGGATAGATCATGGATGTCCATTCGTAATCATTGCACCCCAGAGTTTATATCTGGTCTTGATCAATTTATTAGATTTGCCAAGGAACATAGGAAAAAACCTACAGATAGGTTCTACTGTCTATGTAGGCATTGCGGTAACAACTTGAAAGTCAACACTGGTGAGGAAATCAAAAGTCATGTCATGTGCAACGGGATTGTACAAGGCTATACAGAATGGCACTGGCATGGAGAGATTTCAAAATCAAAACTAGTAGATGTCGATAGCAGTGCTTGGGTGGAAGAAGAAATTGCCTCTGATGACGTAAATGTGAACGAACCAGTTCCAGCAGACATCGTTGATGCGATGCTGGATAGTTGTAGGGTAGAGCACACTGATCCACCTCCTATCTTTACAAACATTGTGCATGATGTTGAGATACCGTTATACACAGGCTGTGCTAAGTTTACGAAGCTTAGCGCTGTGTTGAGATTGTATAAGTTGAAAGCTAACAATAGATGGAGCGACAAAATCTTCACTTCATTGTTGACTTTGTTGAAAGAAATGCTTCCTGAAGGAAACGAGCTGCCAATCTCAACATACCAGGTAAAGAAAATGTTGTGCCCAATGGGAATGGAGGCCAAGAAGATACACGCATGCCCGAATGATTGTGTATTATTTCAAAAGGACTATGTAGATTTGAAAGATTGTCCAAAATGTGGTGCGTCACGGTATAAATTGACGACTTCGGGGGAGTCCAAAACTGGTTCTCCTGCCAAGGTGTTGTGGTATCTACCTATAATATCACAGTTTCAATGCTTGTTTGCAAATCTGAAAGATGCAAAGAATTTGAGGTGGCATGCAGATGTTAAGAAAAATAATGATGGGATCCTACGACATGTGTCTGATTCCCCACAGTGGAAGAAGATTGATCTATTATACCCCAAATTTGGTGAAGAAGATAGGAATCTAAGACTTGGGCTTTGTACAGATGGGATGAATCCGTACGGGACATTGAGCAGCCAACATAGCACTTGTCCAGTCATGCTTGTTATATACAATCTTCCTCCCTAGATGTGTATGAAAAATAAGTACGTTATGTTGTCGTTGTTGATATCGGGCCCTAAACAACCCGGAAATGATATCGGTGTTTATCTTGAACCTTTGATTGATGACTTAAAGAAACTTTGGGCTGAAGGTGTGATGACCTATGATGCTTCAGCAAGAGAGACATTTCGTTTGCACGCTATGTTGTTTTGCACTGTTAATGACTTTCCAGCATATGGGAATTTGTCTGGATATAGTGTCAAAGGAGCTAAAGCGTGTCCTATATGTGAAGAAAACACTGATTCAATAAGACTAAAACATGGCGGCAAGACTGTATATCTTGTTCATCGAAGGTTTCTTTCAAAATTCCATCTGTATCGTAGGAAGCGCAAAGCATTCAATGGATGGAATGATGAACGAAGTGCACCTAAACCTATACCAGGGGATGTTGTTTATGCAAGAGTAAAAGACATTGTCAATGAATTTGGTAAGAAATCACAATGTAGTATGGCCACACGGAGTGACAATTCTTCATTCAAGAAGAAGTCAATATTTTGGGATCTTCCTTATTGGAGTTCTTTGACAGTCAGGCATTGTATCGATGTAATGCATATTGAGAAAAATGTCTGTGATAGCATCATTGGTACTCTATTAAATATACCAGGTAAGACTAAAGATGGGATAAAATCCAGACTGGACCTACGTGAAATGGGAATAAGGTCAGAATTAACAGAATTACGTGAAATGGGTAATAAAAGAACATACTTACCTCCCGCTTGTTACACGTTGTCTAGAAAGGAGAAGAAAACTTTTTGTGAATGCTTGGTAAATGTTAAGGTGCCACATGGTTACTCATCCAACATCCGTAGATTGGTATCAATGAAAGATCTGAAGTTGATAGGTCTTAAATCTCATGATTGTCACACTCTAATGCAACAAATATTTCCCGTGGCAATTCGATCTATATTGCCGAAGCATGTTAGGTTTGCAATTACCAGACTTTGTTTCTTTTTCAACAGTCTATGCAGCAAAGTTATTGACCCTGATACTCTCGATAATTTGCAAAGAGAAGTGGTTGTTACCCTATGTCAGCTTGAGATGTATTTCCCTCCTTCGTTCTTTGATATCATGGTACATCTTGTTGTCTACTTGACTAGGGAAGTGAAAATGTTGGGACCAGTTTTCTTGCATTGGATGTATCCCTTTGAACGATACATGAGCATTTTTAAAGGTGATGTTCGAAACTGTTATCGGCCTGAAGGGAGTATTATTGAAGGTTATGTGGCGAGAGAGGTTATGGATTTTTGCAATGACTTTCTCAGTGGTAATGACACTCCTGATAATGACAAGAATATTGAGGAGGGCAAAGGAATTTTGGGATCACGGGTGAAAGTAATCAGCCATGAGAAGTTGGAACAAGCTCACTTGTATATTTTACACAATATGGACGAAGTGAGTGTTTATATCGAGGAACATACCAATTTCTTAAAGAGACAACATCCTCAAGCAAGTTCAATGTGGCTTGGTAGAGAGCATAATAAGACTTTTACTAAGTGGTTTGAAGATAAAGTCTTACATCAACTATCTCAAACACCAAATGATATTACAAAAACTATCAAATGCCTCGCCTTTAAACCAAAACCGAATGTTATGTCTTATGAAGGGTTTGACATTAATGGATTCACATATTACACAAAGCGCCAAGATGATAAGAGTGTCGTCCAAAATAGTGGGGTCACTCTTCAAGCGTCGACTATGTACTTTGCAAGTGCAAAGGATAAGAGTCCACGTGAAGCTAAAATGTCATATTACGGTGTCATTGAAGACATTTTGGAGTTTGACTACATAGATTTCAAAATTCCGCTCTTTAAATGTAATTGGGTTGATAACACCAAAGGAGTTATAGTGGATGAATTGGGTTTTACTTTGGTGAACTTTAAAAAGATTGGCGAGAAGGGTGAACCATTCATATTGGCATCACAGGCGAAACAAATATTCTATATCGATGATCCTGCAAATGATAAATGGTCGGTTGTTCTTCATGGTAAAAGACAGTTCATTGAAGATCCTATAGATGAAGAAGAGTACTATGATAAGTATGATGAATCCAGTCCATTCTCAGTTGGGTTGCCAACTCCACAAAATATTGAAGCTAATGATGACTTATATGTGCGCGGAGATCACAATGAAGGATTGTTAATTGATAAAAGATCACAATTTTAGAGACATGTATGTTTATACAAATGCTAAATGTTTGCCTTTTTCTAGTTAATACAAATGCTAAATGTTTGCCTTTTTAATGACATTTTCATATGGTTGACCATGATGAGCATGATGTCCATGATGAGCATGAAGTCCATGATGAGCATGTTGTCCATGACGAGCATGGCGAGGATACCAATGTAAGTTCTAAAAACATATCCTGCATTTCTATAAAATTCATTATCTTCTAGTTATGTCATATATCTTATATTTCTATATTGGGCTAATTCAGTGTGTTTATTTTTGTCAAATTTTAGGTTGATGATGCACATGTACCCACTGAAGCACTAGAGCAACTTGATGCACATCACCAAACACTTAACAAGAAAAGGGGCATCACTCTGTTGAAGAAGTTAATAGCGCTTAGTGGCAGTGGATCCAAATTGGTTGTGGAGTTTGATAATGGGGGAAATGCAATTGGAGTGAACCGCAATAATTTTGTAAACTATCTTGGGTGTACCACTCGGAGCCATTGTGGTGTTAAGTATGATAATTGGCATAAAGTTCCTCAGGGGAAAAAATACTTGATATGGAAGGATTTATGCATGAGTTATTATTATTTGCAATTCTATTTTGTAGATTACAAATTCTATTATTTGCAATTCTATTTTGGATACTAGTTAATAACATTTCTATTTTACATAATCTGTTTGCATTGGATGAGAAGTTGCATCGTAAAAGTGTGATGCAACGCGCTGGAAAGATGCTTAGGATTTATAGGACAAATCTGAACAGAGAATACATAAAAGAGGGTGATAAGAAAAAGAAGTCAGCCCTTGAACAATGGAACTTCTTGGACAAAGAAGATTGGGACAATTTTGTTGCTTCAAGAAAATCTGAAGAATTCAAGGTATTAGGCATCACTCCCAATTTAATTAATATACATTGTATTCACCTATTAAAGATTAACATTTAGTGATACTAACCAAATCATTAATGTGCATACTAATTAGGCCCTCAGTGACGCACAAAAAGCAAGGCGTGCACTGAATGTGCATGACCACACTATGGGTCCAAAAGGCTATGCAAGCGTTTGCCAAAGACTACATGCGGAGTCTGCGGCTACTCAGGAGTCTGCTCCTACTCAGGAGTCTGCCACACACATGCCTCGCCATGATATCTGGATAGCTGGGAGGCAAAACAAGAAGGGTGAAATAAAAAAGCCCGTAACTGCTGAGGCGGCTGTGAAAATGGTAAAATACAACTCTTAGAGCAATCGTTTGAATATTGATTATTTGTGGTGTTAAATTATCAATTTCTATTGATGGTGATTAGTGAGAGTTGCACGAGCAGAGGAAACAAGGCACGTTCATCCCTCAGGGCACAAGGGATGAATTGACAGTTGCTCTGGGTAACCCAGAGCATCCTGGACGTGTTAGGGGTGCAGGTGCTGGTGTGGGCATCAAAGCATTCTTTGGGCCATCCCAGCGCAAACCCAGAGCGGGACTTTATCAAGAAGCGGTAACCTATTCTTTTTTTAGAATGTTACTGCAAAAGGAAATCCAATAATAAGAAGCTAATGTTTCTTTTATCCATGTATAGGAGAATAAGAGAGTCGAGGATATAGTTGCTAAGAAGGTCAACGACGTAGTTGCTGAGAAGGTCAAGGAAGAATTGCTGCGGTGGCAGGCATCTCAGGCTTCCAATCAGCCTATGGCGACCCACTCTTCTCCTGATGCACAGACTGCGAGTAATCCTGGAGACCCATCGCCTAACACGTCTGCTGTAAGTATTGTTTATGACATTGTAGCTAGTGTTTTCAAGATGTATGTTTTTAAGATGATATGTATATATGTATAACATTCTTTACGTAAATTTGTAGGCATTGAAGCCATGCCGCTTAAGAATACAAGACTATGTTGTTGCAGAGGCGCAGGCTTACCCGTCCCTTCCTGGGGAAAGGTTTCACGAGACTCCAATGCCATAGGGCTACGTTCGTGTGGGCCCATTACATGTGTTACCCGATTAGAGGGAAGCTACATTGCCATATCCCCACCCGGATATTGATACACTTGCTGAGGAAGAAGGCGGGGTCATATTGTGGCCCAAAGCAGATGTCGTCTACACTACTGAAATTTTAAGATAAATTTACATTGATTTAGACTGTTAATGTGTATATATGATGTCAACTGATCTGAAATTATATATACAGGTTAAAAAGAAGACACCAGGAGCACCTAGGCCTCCACCTCTACTTTCCGCATTACCAACTTGGGTTCCAACTGACCTAACATACCCGTTAGGTCCTGCTTGTAGGGGAATGGCATGTTGGCTACGGGCACATAATATACATTGCCCGATAATTGTTTCTTTAGATGCAGATTATGCAGGTCAATCATACGATAGCTCTTTATTTATACAAGATATTATTGAGCTGTTTATGTATGATTGGCTGAATACATCAATGATAGAGACATGGATAAGGTGAGATATTGTTTATACATCCATATACCTTGTGTAAGATCCGGTGATCTGGTTTCTTATATATTAATGCATACGTAACACATGTTTTGCAGCTACTTAGTCGAAGATCATTGCAAACAATTTGCATTTGATCATGTGGGATTTTTTATTCCATCATTGATTAGTATGGTAGCTAAAGACCCTGATAGTGTTCAACAATACTGTATAGATGCTTTTACAATTTTTGGTCAGCAAAAGAAGACGATAATAATAGCTCCATTCAATGTCAAGTAAGTTTACTTTATTTATAATTTGGACTTAAGAAAATTCCATTTTTATTGTGCATTTTGAGTTATTAATTGTTAACTTTTTACCTCTAGCGGTAGACATTGGGAGTTACTAGTTATTGTCCCTGAGACGTTCACTGTTTATTATCTAGATCCCGCGGGAAGTACATTAAACACTAAAATTGGACACATAATGAGAATGCCATTATTCTGGTGAGAAATATTTTATTTTTGTATCTGTTAACATCTGTTATTACATTACTATTTACTTATGTAATTTACTGTGTTATATTAACATGTAGGGGTTTAGATGCATTCAAAAAGGCTGGAGGAACGGTCCCAAGGAAAAAGAACCAACCAATAAATTGGCTGAACGTACAAGTAAGTTCCCGACTCCAATGTATATATTATTGATGTGAATTGTGCTTAGTTGTATTATTTTGTATGTTTCAATTTATAGTGCACTACACAAGACAATGGCTGGGCATGCGCATACTATGTGATGCGATTTATGCAGATGATTATCAAACATTCCACATTGGACATCGATACCATACATGAGGTATTATATATAGTCTCATTAGTTAGTATGAAATATATCAATCTTATTTTTATATTATTACTTATATATATACATCATTCTCTTTGCAGGTGTTTAAAACTGACAACACTATAGGTAAACGCTTAAAAAATATGCATGCTCCATATACGATGGAAGCATTAAATGAAATAAGAGAAGAATGGGCAAAAGCCATACAAGCAGTGGCAACTGTAAGATATAATTGGGATGTTGATAGCGATAATGAATGATACTTTGTAAATGAATATTTCTGAATGTTAATACATATATTTGAATGTTTCTATATGTGTGAATGTGAGAATTGAATTGATGTCTGAATGTATCTACCTGTGTGAAATTTTCCTTGGGACTTTTGCAGGTTTGTGGCCTGTTTGTAGGCTGATATCAATGGATGTCGTAAACCTACAGTTTAGAAAACTGAACTGTAGGTTCTCATCCTGCTGACCAGCCACAGCAGGCCTGCAAACTGATATGAAAAAAAAATAGATATAGGCTTCGGTTATTTACAGAAAACCGTCAGCAAAGACCTACAGCGTCGGGTTTCTGAACAAAACCGACGCCTAATGTGGCAACAGCTGTACTGAAAATGGTGTCGGTTGTTCGTGTCAAACCGCCACCTATAATACATATATGCGTCGGTATTTTAGTAGATAACCGACGCCAAACTGTTTCGCACCACAGAAAACAGCGTCATCTAGGACACTTTCTGTGTCGGTTACCAAGTAAACACCGACGCTATAGTCCATATAGGTGTCAGTCTTTTAGTAGATAACCGACGCAGAATGTGTCCTAGATGATGTTGTTTTCTGTGGCGCGAACCATTTTGGCGTCGGTTATCTACTAAAAGACCGACGCATATATGTTAAATAGGTGTCGGTTAAAAAACTGACGCCGAAGTGTTCGACCTTTAGCGGCGCCCACATAGGCGTCGCTCAGAAACCGACGCCAAAGGGGGTTAAACAACTGACGCCAAAGGCTGTTTCTGTAGTAGTGTTTCATCACATGAACTATTTGTTTGACGACCTTCAGCTGATCGATTCACTAAATGAATTAGTCGGCTCATGCCCTGGTTCTTCCATAATTCAGCCAATATAATTTTCAATCAACTTGACACTCCAACTGATTGGTTCAACACTTGAACCGGTCAGTTCAGAGTCTAGTAAGTCAAGTGTTGTTTAATTTGAATAGCTAAACACTTTAGTAATTAAGTTAAACACCATTCACGAACAAAATCCTATTCTAAGTGTACCCTATGTGTGTGACCCTACATGTTCCAAGTTACGTTGGTAGTGAATATCCATAACTATTTTATGACATCACAAACAAAGAGTGGTATCTAGCAACACATCATTGTGACCCAAGTAAATGGAAAGTTGGAGAACAACTTCAACCTACAACTTGTAATTGGTGTTATAGATGTTGTATATTTCCTTTGTCACTAAAATCCAGATTGAACTTGATGCAAAAAATTGTCTCCTCTTCAACATTCAATATCTATTCCTTGAACCAGAGCATACTATCTGATATATTTAAGCTCAATATCACATATTGACTCACATGTTCATGGCCATGTATTTCTCAGTATCACTTCACAAGTAGCCAGGATATCATACTCTTGTAGGAGAGAAAAATCCCAGCTAAATCACTCACAGTCATCCCCATGTGTCATAGTGTACCAAATCATCACCTTTATGGCAACCCTTATTCAAGGTCACGGAGGACAATGTCAAAATACATTGAATGACATGTGATGAGTGTATTGATTTCAGGTCTAAGAGCCACAATCACACCAACACTGTGAGACATGATTTCCACTACCAAGTGATGGTTTCCATGTGTCTCTCTCATGGTGGGTCTGTCTGATACACTATTCTCTAACAAGTAATAATGTGCTTGATTTGATATCATATATCATAACTAATGAGATTCTATCATCAACCAATCCATACTCTAGTCTTATGTGTTATTCTTATCTATCGGCCTTCCACAATAACATTTGATTAGGGACATAACAAGAATTTATATACTCTTAGCATTTGTATGATCTCATTGTTCATGCCACCAATCTGAATACATACATCATTAAGTACCAACATTATTTAGACATTTATTATGTACATCATTATCTCATAACTAAATAAAATAGAATAAATTGGAAGACTGTCTTTATTATTAATCAAATAATTTATACAATATGCCATTACAATCATCAAAGCATTACCTCTCTGGGCATACTTACCAATAGACCCCCACTTGCACTTAGATCCAATCACCCATGAAATTGATTCCAGATGATCTAACATGACCATCATGCTTATACTGTGAAAGTTCTTTTGTCAAGGGGTCAGCAACATTGTTCTTAGATGGTACTATGTAAATCATCACATCTCCTTATTGTACGATCTCTGGAATGAGATGGAAACTCCTTTGTATATGCTTGGAGCACTGATTTTATTTGGGTTACTTAACTTGTGCAATAGATCCATTGTTTTCACAATATATATCAATTGCATTGTTGATGCTTGGAACCACCCCATGTTCTGAGACAAACTTCTTGATCCAAACATCCTCCTTTGTTGCATTCAATGCAACAATATACTTGGCCTCTATTATAGAATCTACAACTATCTTTTGCTTAGAACTCTTCCATCTCACAACTTTGTTGTTGAGACAAAACACAAATACCGATTGTAATCAATAATCATCTTTGTCAATGTTGAAGCTTGTATCGATGTAACCCTTTACCCCCCAGTACTTCCTCTCTATGGTAGACAACAGGCTGATCCTTAGTTCTTCTCAAGTGCTTAAGGATGTTCATCATGATTTTCCATTGAGCATCACCTAGATCTGATTGATACTCTTCTTGTCATGCTCAAACCATATGAGACATCGGGACGAGTACATAACATTGTGTACATTATAAATCCAATTGTAGATGTATATGGAATCCTACTCATGTGTTCCCTTTCTTCACAAGAACTGGGACATTGGGCTCTACAAATGGTAACTCCATGAGTCATGGGCAGGTTTCATCTCTTTGAGTCCGTCATGTTGAACCTCTTTGACACTTTGTCAATGTATGTGTTCTAATTTAGTCTAAGAATCCTTGTAGATCTATCTCTATAGATCTTGATGCCTAAGATATAGGATGTTTTGTCTAAGTCTTTCATAGATAATGTATTTTCAGGCAAGGTCCTTACCATCTGTAAAATAGGGATGTCATTTCCCATCAAAAGTATGTCATCTAGATACAATATGAGGAATAATATCATGCTCCCACTAAACATCTTTTACACACAAGGCTCATCTTCATTTTTACTAAAGCCAAACTCATTGACTATTTCTTCAAATTGAAGATTCCATCTCTGAGATGCTTGCTTCAATCCATAGATTGACCTTAATAGCTTACAAACTTTATTTGCATCCTTTGGATTTAGAAAACCCTTAGGTTGTGTCATGTATACATCCTCAAGAAGATTCCTATTAAGGAATGTGGTATTAACATCCATATGCCAAATCTCATAGTCATGATAAGATGTAATGGAAAGTATGATCCCGATGGACTTAACCATAGCAACTGGAGAAATTTTTTTGCCATAGTCAACACCTTGAATGTGTATAAAACCCTTCTCAACCAATATGCCCTTATAAGTTTGTACTTTATCATCCGTGTAGGTCTTCTTCTTGAAGTCCCATTTGTACCCTATGGGGTTTTACCCCTTTAGGTGGATCCAGCAAGGTCCATACCTTGTTGGTGTACATGGATTCCACCTCAGATCTCATGACCTCAAGCCATTTCTCAGGCTCAAGTCCCTCAATATCTTCTAGATAGTTTGTTGGCTCATTGTCTATGACCAACTCACCCCCTTCCTGAGTTACAAGATAACCAAATCTTTCAGGCTCAAGGCATGTCCTACTATATCTATGAGGTTCCTTTGTCACTTAAGGAATTTGAGATTCCACAACAACTTGTGATTCTCTTTGTTCCTCTTGTTCATCTATTGGTTCAATATTTTCTTGTCAGTCTCAAAACTCTTTGAGTTCAACTTTCCTCCCACGGATTCCTTTAGAAATAAATTCCTTTTCCAGGAATGCAGCATCTCTAGTAACAAACACTTTGTTGTCATATAGGAAATAAAAGTAATATCCTTTGGTTTCCTTAGGATATTCAATAAAATAACATTTGTCTGATTTGGGTCCAAGCTTTTTGAGAAACTACTTTCTCACATAAGCTTCACATCCCCAAATATTCATAAAAGATACATTGGGACACTTCCCATACCATATTTCATATGGTGTCTTTTGAATCAATTTAGATGTACTCAGTTTAGTGTAAAAGCGGAATTTTCAAGAGCAAAACCCCATAAGGTATTCAAAAGTTCATATAAACTCATCATTGATCACACCATATCCATCAACGTGTGATTCCTTCTTTTTGATACACTATTATGTTGTGGTGTTCCATGTGGAGTCCACTGTGATATGATACCACGACCTTATAGAAGGTCCTCAAACTCTTAGCTTAAGTGTTCTCCACCTCGATTAGAATGAAGTGCCTTACTTTTTCCAAGTTGGTTTTGTACTTCATTGATGAAATCTTTGAGCATTTTAAGGGTTTTAACTTATGTTTCATTAGGTACACATAACAATACCTACTGAAGTCATCAGTGAAGGTAATGAAGTACTAATACCCACCTCTAGTAGTTGTTCTAAAAGGGTAGCATACATCAGTATGTATGAGTCCTAAATCACTATCCCTCTCATTGTTACTAGTGAAAGGAGTCTTGGTCATCTTTCCCAACTAACAAGATTCATATGTCTCTACTGATTTGAAATCAAAAGAGTCCAGATAACCATCTTTAAGGAGTCTAGATATGTCATTCTCATTTATGTGCCCTAGACAACAATGCCAAAGATATGTTTTGTTAGAGTTTTTGAGTTTTAGTCTTTTGGTATTTACATTACTATGTTTATTTGCATCTAGAAAATAAAGACCATAAGACATTGGGTCACTGCCATAAAAGATCCCACCTTTTGAAATAGAACATCTACCATTCTTACTATGAAATTTGAATTCATTCTTGTCCATACAAGATATAGAAATGATGTTCCTATTTATGGAAGGTACATAATAGTAGTTCATTAACTCTATTGCAAATTATGTGGGAAGAGATAAACTATAGGTTCCAACTGTAGTGGTAGAAACTCTTGCTCTATTTGCAACTCACAGTTCAACCTTGCCCTTTCTTAAAGGCCTACTTTTTTTTAGATCTAGCATATTCGAGCATATGTGAGATCCACATCCGATATCTAGTACCCAAGATGAAGAATTACATAAGTTTATCTCAATAAAGTATATACATAAAGTGGAGATCTCTATTCCCATCTTCTTCTTCCTGAATGCCTTCAAGAAAAAGAAAAGATTCCTCTAATACTTTTCTTTTTCCTTATCTTGAGTGTTGAAGATATGGATTTATGCTTCGCCTCAGAACTCTTCATGGCCTTGCTTACATCCTTGGAATCCATTTTGCTGATCATCGTCATGGATTTTTCCTTCTTCATTATTGCTTTGGCATTAATCGGCATGCCAAGTAATTCTGACAACGGTCTGACCATATTATTCAAGTGGTAACACTCGATAAAATGGTTATACGATTCTGGTAATGATTGCATAATAATATTTGTGGACAAATCTTAGCTCAAAGAGAATCCTAATTCTTCTAGATGATCCACATGTATAATCAAATTGATAACATTGGTCTTTAGTGAGTCTCCCTCTTTTGTCTTACACTCAAAGACTGCCTTTGAGATATTGTACCTTTCTTGCTTTATATGATTATGGTTCATGTTCTTAAGATGTTTTATCCTCTCAAGAATCCCCACATCTTCACACTAATCATGCAACTCATAGTTCATGCAGCTTAGCATAAGTTGTGTTATGTCTAAGGCATCATTGGCATGCTTCCAATAAGCATCCACTTCATCCCTCAGTGCATCAGAAGAAGGTATCTCTGGCACTGGTGTTTCTAGGATATAGAGCTTATGCTCATCATTGAGAACCCTTCTCAAAGTCTAAAACCAGTTGTAAAAATTTGTCCCATTAAGTTTGTCCTTCCTAAGGACTGATCACAATAATGATTTGATTGTCATGTGATTCTACAAGAGAAAATTGCAATTTGTCAAAACACTTTTGATTGATTGGATTTGAAATGTTTGATGATATTTAATTTGGCCTTTATTTAATTATTTCTCCCACTATTTTATTCAAATTGATAGCCCTTAGATACCAATTCAAAAGATTAGCGCATACAACCTTCTAATGAGCCAAGATCTAAAATAATTCAATTATTACCTGGCCAAGGCCAGCGTCCATAATCAATCATTAAGGTAGGCAACATTTGCTAATTACATCATAAGCGATCATTGGATACATAATGTTGATCTTAGTGTTATACATTGTCTATAATTTGATCCTGACTCAACCATTCCATTCATATGTATCTAATATGTCAACTTGAGAATGATTTCGAGCATCAGGCATGCGAAAAGGATCAAATTCATCAAGCACTAGCTTGATCAAGTTCAAGTCAAAATCAATGCAAATGTACTTTTCTAGAAAACACCCTAAATCCCTTAGGATGATTTTTATAATCATTTGTATTGATGTAATGACTTGTAACTAAAATGAGAACAAATAAGAATCCCTAAATTTGAACGTTTAATCACTCTAATGACATTCTCCAAAATTCATTATAGGGACTCTTTCGGTCGAGTTATACAATCACAACACTCGACTGATTCCCTTACTGAATTTTGAGAAAATTCAAATTCGGTCAAGTTACACACTCACAAAACTTGACCAATCCTTGCACTAAGCAAAACTAATATAATAATTCGGTCGAGTTTCATTCCAGATAAACTCGACCGATGGTTTAAATTGGATTTGGCGCATACTGCAATCGGTCAAGTTAACTTTATTAAAACTCGACCGAATGTATTGTACGGAATGTGAAGAAAAAGTGATTCTAGTTGTTGGGATGTTGCAAAACTTGAAAGGATATCGGTTGCAACCCTCAAAACATTTAGAAATTATTCCTTAGTGCTCCTACCCTCTAGTGGACACCCCCATCTATAAATAGGACCTCTTGGAGTTCATTCTAAGGCTTCTCCTTCATGATATTCAAGCTCCTAGCTATAGTTGAGTGAATCCAGTCCGCTTGATCCCCTTTCTCTATCTTTTTTGCAAATCAAAACATCCATATGAGTGAGATAGGTTTTGTGTGACAGAGCTACTTCATTGTATACTTGTAAATCTCTCAAAACTTCCCATTCCCCAACCCTTTTCTTCAAGATCAACTTGGTGAAATCTTCTCCTAGTGAAGGAGAAGGTGTAAGCTTCTTCAATATGTAGAAGAAGGTGAAAAAAAGCTTCTCCAAGTGAATGAGGAGGATAAGGCTGAAGATTCAAGAGTATAGTGGGTAAATTCTTAAGCTAAAAACTTGTTGCAAGAAGGGGATCTCCTTGGTGAAGGTGTCCAACTGCTTGGAAGAGTGGGTAATACCTTATAGAGGTAGAAGAATGTAGCTCATACAGATATGTAAGTCCTTGGTCGTAAGGTTATTGGCTCCCTTATCCACCAAGGGAAGTTGGGTATCCTTGTCCCAGAAAAGGAAGGTCAAATTGTATGTCTTATAATGGAGTATAAGTATACGTAGGTTACAAAATCCTAGAGCTTGACCTCTCTACGTAGGGGACTTAGTCTCTCCTAGTTTGGAGAGTGGAACCACTCTAAATAGCTTGTTCAAGTATTGTCTCAATCTCTCTCATCCTTACTATGCATGTTTTGATTTCCATCAAACTCACTATTTACAATTGTGCCTAGTTGAAGTCACTTGAAGGTCTAATGATTTTTGTGCAAGTGTTTTTTAGCTCTATTCACCCTCCACTCTAGAGCCCTTTGATCCAACAAGTGGTATCAAAGCCACAATATTCTTCGACACATCTCCCACGAGATGAGAAGATGGGCGACACCTTACTTAGGTCCCTCAACTAAGAGGGAGGATTTTTCATGAGATCTCCAATCTTCAACAACACCAGTTTCCTCTATTGGAAATGACGGATGCCATTCTTCAACACATGGAAGGTGGTGACTCCTCCATACAAGGATTTGGCAGAGGAGATATCCACTTGGGATGAATCCATGGTCAAGTAGGCACAACTAAATGCAAAAGCAATAAGCATCATCTATGCAGCCATCACCCCCTTCGAGTTTGACCGCATCTCTTCTTGGGACACAACCCATGAGATTTGGGATAAGTTGTGCATCAAGTCAAGGATTTCAAGATCTACATGCTCAAGGGTCTCCTTGAAAACTTCAAGATGGGAAACAAGGAGAGAGTGGTAGAGATCTACACAAGGCTCAACACCATCATCAATGGACTTGTCGAATTGGGCCACACCATGGACAAGTGGACCATCAACTCCAAGATCTTAAGGTCTCTCTCAAAGATATGGGAATCCAAAGTGACTTCCATTGAAGAAATTAGAAGTCTTAGTGACATTGACGCCAAAGAGCTCATTGGCAACCTTCACGCTCATGACCCAAGGCTTGACAAACAAGAGGAACATGAAAAGAAAGAAGAGAAGGAATCAAAGAAGATCAAAGATAGTGCATTTAAAGCTTAAATGTAAGAACTCCTTCTCCAACAACAACAAACATATCGGTCTACTTCTCCTTCTTCAAGTGAAGATGAAGCCCCAAGTGAGCATGAAGCTAAAATACTCCAAAAGAAAGCACTTCAAAGGATAGTCTTCCTCCTCCTCCTCCACTCTAAGGTTCTATGAATGCAGGAAAAAAGGGAATTACAAGAATGAATGTCCCAAGGCTAAGAATTCCTACCATAAGAGCAGCTCGAAGAAAAGGGAGGACTACAAGAAGGATGGCAAGTACAAAGAAAAGGAAGAAGGATAAAAGGAGTAAAGATTCAGCCCATGTTGCATGGGAAGACTCCTCTTTGAGTGATGCAAGCTCCAATGAAGGAGAATGCCATCTTGCACTCATGGCCTCTACAAGTGAAGACATTGGTGAGGTAAGTGAGATAAGCTTACATGAGTTATCTAAGAAAACTATCATTGATATGCTAAATGCTACCCATTCTTCTTATTTCGAATGCAAGTCTAAGAAGAAGAAGTTAGGGAAGATCATAGATAATTTGTATGCTAAAATTGATATTCTTGATCAAAATGAGAAGTTGCATCTTGATAACATTCATTCTTTACAAGGGAAGTTTCTTGATATTGAGCTCCAATACAATGGAGTTGAAGTAGAGAATGACATCTACCTTAAGACCATTAATTGTAATAAGGAATAAAATCAAGCCTGAGTAGATGAGCTTGCTTTACTTAGAACTAAAAATTATTATCTTGAACATGCATGTGATACTATTAAGGATGAGAATAGGACTTTTTTGATGAGGTTTTTATTCCTAGAAGTGAAAATGCTAGATTGCTTGATCAAGTTAACGATCTCTCTTCTAGACCTTTATTGTCAAGTAATGAAGTTTCTAGTCTTACTTTAGAAAAAGATTCTTATCTTATTAAAGCCCTCTATTTAGAGACTGACTTACTTCATGCACAAGATGATCTTTCTAGCTTATCTTCTAGTGTCATTAATCTTAGTGATGACAATCACAAACTAAGAGCTTCCTTACAAAAATTGAAAAGTCACTCAATGAATTTCTAGATCACTCTACCAACAAGTTGGTATTTGTGGTTTGGGATATGTAGGGGGGTCTCCAAAGATCAAGAGCAAGGGAAAGGGTAAGCAAAAGAGTAAGGGACATCCTATTTTACATGGAGAGTCATCCGTCTTTAAGAACCCTATGGTTTGTGTGCATTGTAAGAGTGATAACTATTACTCTACTTATTATCCTTATGGAGAGAAGGGGGGCAACCCAAAGATGAAATGGGTCCCCAAGCTAACACCGGATCCCAAAGTTTGAATTGGGCATCGACGTCTTCCTTTATTGTAGGTAAAAGGAAAATAGATTGTTGATAGTGGTTTCTCAAAGTATATGACAGGTGAAATTGGACACTTCAACCAATTCAAAAAGAAGAAAGGAGGATCAGTGACATTTTGTGACAACAACAAAGGTAAAGTGATAGGTGAGGGTGGTGTAGGTGATTCACTATGCATAAAGAATGTTCTTATTGTGGATGGCTTACATCACAATTTAATTAATGTTAGTCAATTATGTGATACTAGCTATCTTGTTCTTTTTACTTCACTTGAATGCTTGCTTCTAGATTCCCTCTCCTACAATGTTATGTATAAGAGAACTAGAATTAGTAATCTCTATGTTATTGTTCTTGACTCTATTAAGCCTATTGTTGGTAGATTCTTTTTGTCAATTCGAATGATATTTCTTTATGGCGTCGTACGCTTGATCATGTAAATATGCATCAATTGAAGAAGTTGAGCAAAAAGGAATCGGTAAAGGAACTTTCTAAATTGGATTATGAAAAGGTTGAGGAATGCCAACCTTGTACCCAATGAAAGTAAACTAAGTCCTCCTTCAAATCCAAAGGAGTCCTTAGTACCAAAAGAGCTCTTGAACTTCTTCACAATGATCTATTTGGACCAATGCGTACCCAATCACTTCGTGGTACCAAGCATTGCCTTGTGATTATCGATGACTTTTCCCGCTATACTTGGACCTTCTTTCTTGTTTCAAAAAGTGATACTCTTGAGGTTTTCTCAAATTTCTACAAATGAGTTGAAAACAAAGCCTCTTGTCGGATCATTTCTAACCGCAGTGACCATGGGTGAGAGTTTGAAAATGACTTGTTTGAACGATTCTGTGAGGAATTTGGGTATGCACATCAACAAAATGAGGTTGTAGAGAGAAAGAATGGGTCACTACAGGAAATGGCTAGTAATATTCTTCTAGAGTATGATACTCCAAAAAAATTTGGGTCGAAGCCGCTAGTACTTCATGTTTTGTGTAAAACTGTATTTTCACTCATCCATCTTTGAAGAAAACCCCCTATGAGCTATGACATGGTAAAAAGTCTTCCATTGATTTTTTTTCATATTTTTGGGTGGCCTTGTTTTTTTTCTGAACACCAAGGATTCCCTCGACAGGTTTGATCCAAAATCCTACAAGGCTTTCTTTCTTGGCTATAACACTACCGGAAAGGCTTATAGAGTGTTTAAAATTGAACTGTCTAAAGTAGAAGAATATATTAATGTTAAATTTCTTGAGACTAACCCCTCTATTTTCAAAAATATTGTTAATGATGATGTTGTAGATGAGGTGATCCCTCACTTGAAAGAGCGCAACATTGTTGTTAAAAGGAAAGAGGTGCTAGTTGATGAAGAACAGAAAGAAGAAGAAAAGAAGGATCCAACTCCCCAGTTTGCAAAGCATCATCCTAAAGATATCATCATAGGCAATCCTTTTGAAAGGATGAGGATGTGAGCTGCATTCAACAAAGAACAAGATGATAATGCCTTCATCTCCCAAGTTGAGCCAAAAGATGTCAAAGAAGGTCTCAACGATGATGAATGGATCCTAGTCATGCAAGAAGTGTTGGAACAGTTTGAGAAGAACAAGGTGTGTACCTTCGTGCCAAGACCAAGTGATATAAAGATCATTAGCACCTAATGGGTCTACCTCAACAAGCTTGATGAAAGTGGGATAGTGGTAAGCTTCGAAGTAAGGTTAGTAGCCCAAGGTTACAACCAACAAGAAGGTATTGGCTTTGAAGAAACTTATGCACTGAATACTAGACTTGAATCTATAAGAATGCTACTTACTTTTACTAGTTATAAGAATTTCTTGCTTTATCAAATGGATGTTAAAAGTGTATTTTTGAATGGTACAATTGAGGAGGAAGTATATGTTGGTTAATCTCCTGGCTTTAAACATGATAAATTTCCTAACCATGTTTATTTGTTACAAAAATCTCTCTACGGACTCAAACAAGCACCTAGAGATTGGTACAAGAAACTAAAGTAGATTTTTCTAAACAATGGCTAGTATATCATGGGCAAAGTCAATTCTACATTGTTTCTGAAACACACTTCTAGCATTTTCTAAATTATTCAAGTTTATATTGAGGATATTATCATTGATGGGACCAATCTTGATATTTGCAAGGAGTTTAGTTTTCTTATGTAGAGTCAGTTCGAGATGAGCATGATGGGGGAGCTTACTTTCTTCCTTAGCTTTCAAATCAATCAAACCAAGGAAGGTAATTTCATCAACCAATATAAGTACACCAGTGAACTACTTCAACATTTTGGGATGGAGAACATCAAGTCGGTGGATACGCCCATGTCAAACACTGCCAAGCTTAACAGAGATGAGCAAGGTGAAAAGGTAGATGAGAATCTCTATAGAGGTATGATTGGAAGTTTACTTTATTTAACTACCTATAGACCTGAATAATGTTTAGCATTGTCTTGTGTGCTCACTTTCAATCAAGTCATAGAAAATCACATCTCATAGCGGTTAAGGGGAATTTGAGGTATCTAGCCAAAAGTCAAAATTTCAGACTATGGTATCCTAAGTCAAGGGACTTTACTCTTACTTCCTATAGTAATATGGATTATGCAGGTTGTTTGATTGATAAAAAGTGCACAAGTGGCACTTGCTTCTTCCTACGACCATGTCTAGTTTCTTGGTTCTCAAAGAAACAAAGCACAATGGCTCTTTCAACTATCGAGGCTGAATACATTATAGCTGGGAGTTGTTGTGCCCAAGCCATATGGATGAAGAAAATGCTCCAAGACTTTAATATTCATTTTGATGCTTCTCCTATTTACTGTGACAATATTAGTGCAGTTAATCTATCTTATAATCCTATATTCCATAGTAAAGCTAAAAATATAAAGGTCCATCATCACTTTCTTCATGACCAAATTTCCAAAAAGGATATTTATATCACGCATGTGGACATGGAAAATCAGCTTGCAAACTTTTTCACTAAACCTCTACCTAGAGATAAATTTACATTCATTAGATAAAAACTTCTTATAAATGCTCTTGATGATATTTAACATGCAATATAGCTATATGTTATCATTCATGTATGTTTCTTGGTTAAAATTGATCATCTCTTGACTGAGATTGCTAAAATTGCTATTTTTTCATGCCCGATTTTGCTTGTTCTCAGCTATTTTTCACAAATGAATGTTATACCACAAAATAGTAGCCAATGATGAGTGAAATGTGCCTCAATTTGTTGAAAATACATGATAGGCTATAAAAATTAAATTTATATAGAACTCTAGAGGCTTAGAATTGAATATCTTATGTTTTGGGACAGATTGATAATAAATCGAGTTTCTCCTAATACAACTCGACTGATCCTTGGCCAAGGAAAAAGCTAATAAACTCAATCATTCGAGTTTTTGCAACACATAACTAGACTAACAAAAATTATATAGGGTAATCAGTCAACTTTTCTCCCTCTCAACTATAGAAAAGTTGACCAACATCCCTTCTCTAGTACTCATCCTCACACCCTAAGGTAGCACATCCACTCCTTTCCCCCTCCTAGCCCTAGAATCAAACTCCCTTACCTCTTTCCCAGTGACCTAGGTGGTTTCCCTGACCTACCTTGTCTTTTTCTTCTTTGTTCGTGGCTTATATCCTCCATCTCTGACCTAGATGGCTTCAAATCGAAGAAAGAGATCTTCCCCAGCTAGATCTACCTCTGCCCTAGTTGCCCAAAGGCATGTATCCTTCAATGGTACCTCATTCATCTCCACGTAAACTTTGAATAGGTATGAGGAGCTCTTTCCTAGAACTCCATTTCCATTTAGAGCCTTGTTTGAGGCTCAGTTTTCTACAACTGAGGTGATCAAGGAGGTAACTAGGGTGTTTGAAGCACATAACTTAAGTGTTTTATGTGTAGTACGTCTGTGTTGTGTTAATACCATTACAAGCTCAAAGTCCATCCATGACTTCTATGTCAATTTCATTTGGAAATACACCTCCCTAGTCCCACCACCGAATACCCAAGTCATTTTGACTTCAATGATTGTTGGGACCAAAATTACAATCTTTGAGGATTCTCTGAATACCTACTTCTCTAGTTTTGACATCATTAGTTATTGGGTGGCTTCTTATATGCAGTTCATGACCTTTTGGACCTTAAAGGTTTCTACAAGAGCTTTGACCCCAAGATTACCCTTCTTGACATCCATAATTTCTTGAATAAACTTGACATTCCTTATAAGAAGAAGTAAATCCTACCTTCATCTTCCCTAGATATCAAGAAAAGACTAATTGCTTTAGGTTAACTACAATATTCATCCCAAGAGGAATCACACTGAAATTGTAGAGAAAGCGATAGTGACTATGTATTGTCTCATGAATGATATTGGAGTTAAGTGTGCTCATTACATTCTCCATCATATGACCTTCTTTGACTCTTGGAAGAACACCTCAGGCACACACTCCCATATCTAAACCTGATTTGTGGTGTGTTTTCTCACCATAATGAAAAATCATGATCTTGGATACAAGCCAAGTTGCAAAGGATTTTCCATTAGTGAAACAACCATCAAGAAGACATTTCTGCCTACCTATTCTTCCACCACACTAGGTGCCTATACCTCCACCTAGGCCCCTCCATCTCCACCACCACCTTGCCCTAGATGTGTCTCGTTCTTTGTATCCAATGAAGCCCTCGTGGAATATATGATGCATCAACATGTATACAACCTTAGGATTCAGGATTATCTTCACTATAACCTGTGCCAGATCCTGTCTCATATGAACCAGTCCTACAGCCAGCCCTACCCACACTACTAGGCATAATTCTATGTTGACTATGGGCTCTTATGCATACAATTAGTTCTACCTCATACTCCCACCTTTTGTTGCTTCTGATGCACCCCCTATTGCTGCTGATGGTGGACCTGCCCCTGCCCCTGGTTCTCTTCCTCTTATGCCTCTTCCTGTTGGCCCCACTACCACTCTTCTTGCTGACTATGATGTGTCCACTCCCACCTTCCTACAAGAAAATGTACACACATGTGTCATGTCTTGGGCTAACCAGAATGCAGATGTCCTGGTACTCATGCATTTGGACCTCCTACTGATGAGGAGATGTCTGACCAGGTCGCTGAGGATGAGATTGATGTTTCTGAGGGTACCAAGGATGATGATGGTTCTAATAATAGCTTTTCTAGTTCTTCTAGTGATGATGGTGAGGCTAGAGAGGCTATCACTATTGCACCATCTAATGACGATGGCAACTATCAACCCAAGGATCAAGAAGATGTGGATATAGTTTATATAGTTGATGCCATACATGTTTAGTTCTATAGTCTAGTGTAGTGATCATTTATATATATATATATATATATATATATATATATATATATATATATATATATATATGTATGTGTGTGTGTGTACATATATATGTATATGTGTATGTATATATATATATATGTATATATATATGTATATGTATGTATATGTATATATAAATATATACATATATATGCATATATATATATACACATATATCTCTTTTTGCAGACTAGCATGTATTAGACATTTGGCTGCTATGTATCTGAGGCATTCTATTTTATCATCTCATCATTTTTTTCTTTGGTTTGTAGTTCTTATTTTGAGAGGACATGGCTTGTGTTGTAATCTTAATCTCATGTACCATAACTCTTTGGTTGACTATATCTTATGTGTTCTTGGTATGTTATCCCATATTTTGATTATGATACTAGATTGCTTGTTTCTCTATGTTTTATCTCTATTTGGTGTTTGCTATGTGACTGCTTGTTTAGTTTGTGCCTATGGAGAAGACATGTGCTTTTATCTCTTATACCCCCTACCTTTTTGATATGATGAAGGGGGAGAAATGACATCAGACATATATGTTTTATTACTTATATGATCCTTTTGTTGTCTATTATCTACATGTCATGTGACTTGCTAGAGGATCATATAATATACTTATGTGCTACGTTTATTTGTGGAAAGACTAACCATGTAGGCATAGGTAAGCGTGAATTGAGGGGGAGCCATTAACATTGTTCATTCATGCATCCCCTTGCAATTCACAAGATAAAAAATTAACTTTCACATCCTTTCTCAAAGGTAAAGGTTTAAAATTTCATATCCTTTTTAATATGTTGAGGAATGATTTATCATTTACATAAAGGGGGATAATGTTGACCTAAGTGTTATACATTGTACATATTTTGATAATGACTCAACCATTCCATTCATATGTATCTAATATATCTAATTGAGATTGATTTTAGGCATTAGGTACATGAAATGATCAAACTTATCAAGCCCTAGCTTGATAAAGTTCATGTCAAAAGCAATGCAAATGCACTTTTCTAGAAAAGATCCTAAATCCCTCACGGTGATTTTTGTAATTATTTTTATTGTTGTAATGACTTGTAACTAATATTAGAAAAAATTAGGAGCCCTAAACTCAAATGTTTAATCACTCTAATGACATTTTCCAAAATTAATTATAGGGACTCTTTTGGTCAAGTTATAAAATCATAGAACTCAACTGATCCCCTTACTAAATTTTAATAAAATTTATGTTCGGTCGAGTTGCATACTCATAGAACTCAACCAATTCATGCACTGTGTAAAACTGATTTAATCATTTGGTTGAGTTTCATCCCAGATAAACTTGACTTATGGTTCAAATTGGCTTTGGCGCATAGTGCAACCGGTCAACTTAACTTTATTAAAAGTTGATCGAATGTATTGTATGAAATGTGTAGAAAAAGTGATTCTAGCCATTGGGATGTTGCAAAACTCAAAATTATATTTGTTGCAACCCTCAAAACAGATAGAAATCGCTCTTTCGTGCTCCTACCCTCTAGTGGACACCCCCAACTATAAATAGGACCTTTTGTAGTTCATTCCAAGGTTGCTCCTTCATGCTATTCAAGCTCATAGCTTTAGTTGAGTGCATCTAGTCCACTTGAGACCCTTTCTCTCTCTTATTAGCAAATCAAAAGGTCTATATGAGTGAGATAGGATCTGTGTTAGAGAGATAATTCATTGTATATGTGTAAATATCTCAAAGCTTCCTATTCCCCAACCCCTTTCTTCAAGATCAAGTTGGTGAAAGCTTATCCAAGTGAAGGAGAAGGTGAAAACTTCTTCAAGTTGTAGGAGAAGGTACAAAAAGCTTCTCTGAGTGAAGGAGGAGGACAAGGATGAAGATCCAGGAGTAGAGTGGGTAAATTCTTCAAGGCTAAAGACTTGTTGTAAGAAGGGGATCTCCTTTGTGAAGGTGTCTAGATGCTTGCAAGAGTGGGTAAGATCTTGTAGAGGTAGAAGGCTCAATCTCATATAGATAGGTAAGTCCTTGGTCGTAAGGTTATTGGCTCCCTTATCCATAAGGGGAAGCTGGATATCCTTTTTCTAGAAAAGGAAGGTCAAATTGTATGTCTTATAATGGAGTTTAAGTATACATCGACTACAAAATCCTAGAGCTTGACCTCTCTAGTTAGTGGACTAACTCTCTCCTAGTTTAGAGAGTGGAACCACTCTAAACAACTTGTTCAAGTGCTTGTCTCAATATCTATCATCCTTTCTATGCATGGTTAGAATGCCATCAAATTCACTATTTGTAATTATGTCGAGTTGAAGTAACTTGAAGGTCTATCAATTTTTAGGGAAGTGTTTTTTAGCTCTATTCACCCCCTTTTAGAGATATTTGATTCAACACATAATATGTGAAACTCTTTGCCATATTCATCTGCATGCTTCTATGTGCTTACTCTCATTAAGGACACCCAATTAAGCTTGACCCAATAGTCAACATGATAGTAATGCACCCTACTTGGTAGGGCCACATTACTACCAATACACATCCACGAGATGGATAGGCGCACCATGCTTGGTGTGCCCACATATAGTCGATCAAGCTTTTCATGTGTGTTGCTAATGAAAAGCATCTTATACTTCATATGTTATTTGATGGAGTTTGTATTTATAAATACATATACATATCATTTCACCACATACTTTTAGTTCATACCATATATGTGCTATACCCCACAAACAAAAACATGTAGTAACACATAAGTGATAGTTATGAACATTCTATTGTAATTCCTTGGATTCAGAAGGAATTACCACCACCTAGGGTCTACATCTCATGCAAAATTTGTTGTTGATGAATGTATATGCTTGTCAATCTAGTTTGATTTGTTCAACCCTTGAACCGGTCAACTCAACTCCTGGACGGTCAGTTGGCCATTTCCCTAGGTGTCTAGTCTCCGGTCCACCACCATCTTCTGGATCCTCCAATCAATCAGTTGGGCCTCCAACTGATTGGTTTGGCTCCTCTAGTCATCTATTTGGCTTGGTCCTCCATCCGGTCGACTCATCTTTTAAAACAAGAGGCTCGTCTTTTTCATCGTAACAAGAAATTAAACTATCCTAATATTACATGATAATAGAGAAACCTTGAGATACATCCGAGGAGATTAAATATGGGAGATAATAATACTTTTACAATTAAGATAAGGTAGAGGCTTGATATACAAACTAAGATAAAATAGGAATAAACAAACACAACCACCATGCACATATATTTAGGGTTATTGGCCATAATCACGCTACACATCCACCATCAACCCAGCTTTTAGGGTTACACATGTAAATTACACACACACACACACACACACACACACACACATATATATATATATATATATATATATATGTTTAGGATTGTGCATCATATTTAACCAGATATGCACATTAATATTCACATCATGTGAAATAAAGAAAGGAAAATCCAAACATCTGTCCATATTGATTATCCCAAAACATAGTAAATTGACGTTGTTCTAATACCATTGTAGGGAAATATGGGGCAAAGAAGGCAACATAAAAAAATTAACTGCCACATTCTTCTTATAACAGTAGACATGTCAGTAACTATATAATGGGAAGGATGGTTTCGATGATATACATGATCCTAGAGCAAGTCCAATGACAATATCCTCATTGTAGTATGCGCCTTTCTTCAAGTCACACTCAAACAACATCTACATCATCTCCTAGTTCATCACCACAAACGATAGCTGTAACGTCCCAGGATTTGAGGCCTTGGATAACATGATCTTAAAAGGAATGATTGGACTACCCATATCACCAAGGTGAACCTCCTTTTCCGGGAGCTCATCACTAAAGAACTCCATAGTTAAGCGTGCTCATCTTGGAGTAGTACTATGATGGGTGACCAGTCGGGAAGTTGATCCTGGCTTGCGCGTCAGTGTGGACAAAGTGCGCAGTTAAGGCTAGTGGTGGTCTGTGGGGCCAGTCGTCATTCCTGAAACTCAACTAGATCCTTGGGCAGTGGGCCCAGGCGTTACAAATGGTATCAGGGCCAATTCCCCTCCAGTAGGTGGGGCCCACATGGGCATGGCATGCCAGTCTTGAGCCGTGCGGTCCACACATGTTGGAAAGGGCTATCTGAGTTGATGGAGCCGCACATGTGCTGGTAGTGTCCAGGCATGTTGGAAAGGGATATCCGAGTTGATGGAGCAACCCTTGCGTTGGTAACCGTGGTCGGGAGCTGGGTGTACATGGGTCATTTGGGTCTACACTAAAATGGGGAAAAGATTATGAGGCCATATAGTTGAGCCTTGGTGAGGACGTCAAGAGTCTAAGTAGGGGAGATTGTAACGTCCCAGGATTTGAGGCCTTGGATAACATGATCTTAAAAGGAATGATTGGACTACCCATATCACCAAGGTGCACCTCCTTTTCCGGGAGCTCATCACTAAAGAACTCCATAGTTAAGCGTGCTCATTTTGGAGTAGTACTATGATGGGTGACCAGTCAGGAAGTTGATCCTGGCTTGCGCGTCAGTGTGGACAAAGTGCACAGTTAAGGCTAGTGGTGGTCTGTGGGGCCAGTCGTCATTCCTAAAACTCGACTAGAGCCTTGGGCAGTGGGCCCAGGCGTTACAATAGCTTGATATTTTCCTCCTAGCGATAGGAAAAGGCCTCCTCACCTCTATGGTAATCTATACGGACCACCGAGAACTCTTGTCATTCTAGAGGAACAGATGGGAAGGAGTTGTCCCTCCACATTGGTGTACTAGCACCAACTTGCCCTCCTACAATTGTTCTCCCTTGCTATCCCTCCCTTTGTCAAGTAGGACTTTCTTAGGTTCTCTCAGTTACCACAACCAAAGAAGACAACAATTGTCAAAGGCAATTGAGTTGTATCTCTAGGAAGTCCCCACTACCCCTCTATTTATAGGAGGATTAGGGTCAGGGTGCCCAATCTGTGTGTGAGTGGAAAGGAAAAGAATTTCACAAATTTTTACAACCTACAAGTGGAAAAATGATCGGTTCACAAGTGAACCAATTGGTTGGCATGCGAGCCAATCAATTTGGCCCATGAACTGGTTGTTTCATCATGTCAATTGTAGTTGTACTGGAAATTATAATTCAATTAATGCATAACATGACATCAACACTAATCTTTAATGCAATCGAATTGACCCATGAACCGGGCATTTCATCACATGAACTGGTCATTTCACGACCTTGATCCAATTGGTTCACTAAGTGAACCGTGTCGATTCATTCCCTGATGCATTCAAAATTCAGTCAATGCAATCTCCAAACAACCTAACACTCCAACTGATCGGTCCAACACTTGAACCGGCCAGTTTAGAGTCTAATCAGTCAATTGTTGTTTAATTATAATACCTAAACACGTTAGATAATCAAGTTAAAAATCATTCATGAACAAAATCATATACCAAGTGTATCCTATGTGTGTGACCTTATAGGTTCCAGGTTACATTGGCAGTGAATATCCATAACTAGTTTATGAAATCACAAGAAAAGAGTGGTATCTAGAAATACATCATTTCTACCCAAGTAAATGGAAAGTTGGAGAACAACTTCAACCAACAATCTATATTGGTGTTACAATGTTTGTATAGTTCCTTTGTCATTGATATCTAGGTTTAACTCAAGTCATGGAATGGTCATCCTCCTCCACATTCAATCTTTGTTCCTTGAACTAGAGCAGACTATTTGAGATATACATAATCTCAATTCACATATTGACTCACATGTGCATGGCCATGCATTTCTCAGTATCACTTATCAAGTGTCCAGGATATCATACTCCTATAGGAGGAAAATCCCATATCCATCACTCACATTCATCCCCATGTGTCTTAGTGCACCCAATCATCACCTTTATGAAAACCCTTACACAATGGATGATGTCAAAATACACCAAAGGACATGTGATGAGTGTAGTGATTTCAGGTCTAAGAACCACAATCACCACCAATGTACACTATGAGAGATGATTTTGATTACCATGTAATGGTTTCCATGTGTCACTGTCATGGTGGGTATATCCAATGCACCATTCTCTAATAGGTATCTATGTGTTTCATTTAATATCACATATCATGAATGATGAGATTCTATCATCAACCAATGCACACTCTAGTCTTATGTGTTATTGATGTCTATTAGCCTTCCACAATGACATCCAACTAGGGACATAACAAGAATATATATACTCTTGGAATTCATATGATCTCATTGTTTAGGTCATCAATCTGAAAACATATGTCATTAAGTAACAACACTATTTAGACATTTATTATGTTACATCATTATCTCATAACTAACTAAAATAGAATAAATTGAAAGATTGTCTTTATTATTAATCTAATCATTTAAAATATATGCCATACAATCATAGTATGATTTGCTCTCTGAGCATACATACTAATATTCATGTCCTCCTCATAAGAAGGTTGGTTTTCTTCCTATGTTTTGGACGGGTCAACAGGGTTTGGTGGAACAAAATCACTCAAACTTGTGACACATCTACCATGACCTAGAAGTAGTTTTTGGCACTGTTCTGGGAGAAGTACATATGCACCGCAACCCTAAAGAAGAAAGAAATAGAGTTTTATAGTCTGAGACAAAGATCCATCTTGTTCCTTCTTACGTACAATAATTTCTACAACTTGAGGGATATGTCGTTGGGTAGACTAAAGAACATAGGGCTGACCTATTCTTGCAAGACCTCAACTATCATGTGGGTCGTGCATTAGTCCCTCAACTTCCTCAAACTTTTTGGAAGATGGTTTATAAAGTCCAAGAAGTGGAGTCGTATCCTAGTCTCCAAGCTTTGATATAAAGAAACAAGAGAAAGAGTTGTAACCATGATCAACGATGGGATAGGTGCAAGTTTTTCTCTTGTCATCATCCTCCAAGGAGGTTTCCATCAGGGAACCTTGGAGTAATTAGAGATGGAAGGAAAGTCACCTATCATGAATGTGGCCAGGAAGGAAACATTAGACCCTAGTGCCCTCAATTACAACAATGACAATCCCTTGCTCAACAACCTACACAACAACCAGAAAATAAGCCTTGACAAAATATGCCTCCAAGAAACAACAATCCTCAAGGTCATCATTCTCCAGTAGAGTGTCATGTTGGACGTGTTTTCACTATGGATGTTGTCGAGGCCAATGATGACAAGTGTCATACATCTCCATCTACAACTTATAAGGGGCATGTTTGATTCTAGATCTTCAAATACCTTTATATGTTCTAAACTTGGTAAGATGTTTAAACCCCTACATGTAGAATATACTCTTCTTATCTAAAATGCCACCTTTGGAACTATGCATATGTGAGATATGTTTACAACTGAGTTTGTATTCGTAAACATAACAACTTTTGACGCCATTCTGGGAATGGACTGGTTGAAGAGGTTCAAAGTAGCCTTATTCTATGATGATAAAAAGGTTAGCTTGCTTCACTCGGATGGTAAATGACTTTGTATTAATGGCTGAAAGTGAGAAGATAGGCAATTCATCATATCAACTATGAAAGATGAAAAGCTTATCTCCCATGGATGTCGATCTTACATTGCCTCCATTGTCTTGAACCCTTCACCACCTCAGTCAGAAATATTTAAGTGGTTTGAGATTTCCCTAATGTTTTCCCTGAAGAAATACCTAGTATTACTCCATCCTGTGAAGTCGTTTTCACCATCGATCGCATAATGAGTACCACCCCATATCAATATCTCCTTATTGTATAGCACCCACAAATCTTGCATAACTTAAGAAGCAACTGCAAGATCTTCTTGACATGGGTTTCATCCATCCTAGTGTCTCTCCTTGGGGGGCTCTTGTTCTGTTCGTGAAGACAAAAGATGGTTCTCTAAGAATGTGCATGGACTATAGGATGTTGAATAAGGTGATGGTGAAGAATTGCTATCCTCTGACACACATCGATGATCTATTTGATCAACTGAAGTCAGCTATGGTCTTCTCTAAGATGGATCTGCAAAGTGGATACTACCAAGTGAAGATAAAGGATGAGTTAATACCAAGGATGACTTTCTGTACACATTATGGGCATTATGAGTTTTTAGTGATGCCTTTTGGGTTGATGAATGCCCCTATCACCTTCATGGATCTTATGAATGGGGTATTTCACCCCTATCTTGATGACTTTGTAGTTGAGTTCATTGATGATGCACTCATATACTCAAATTCTATTGTCCAACACCAGGAGCACTTGCAAATTCTGCTACAGACCATTTGAGAGAATCAACTTTATGCCAAGTTATCAAACTACAAATTTCGGTTCTAGGCTACGTGATATTGGTTGGTCACATATGAATCAGTGACTAGGTGGAAACCAACAAAAAATCCTTCTGAGATATAAAGTTTCTTGGGTCTTGCAAGTTCATATAAACGGTTCAATAAAAATTTCTTTGAAGTAGAACATCCCATGACCAAGTTTACTCACAAAGATACCAAGTTCATATAGACTCCAAAATGTGAGAAGTGTTTTCTAGAACTGAAGCATTTTTTGAAAAATGTTTTTGTGTTGGCTTTACCCGTTGAATGAAAGCCTTATGCTATCTATATTGATGAATCTAGACAAGGATTAGGATGTTTTCTTATGCAATAAGGACAAGTTATAGCTTATGCCTCCTTCCAGGTGAAACCAAATGAAGAAAACTGGCTAAACCATGACCTTGATCTTTGAGCTATTGTTTATGCCCTCAATTTTTGGAGGCACTATTTGTATCAAGTATAGTTTGAATTTTTCTCATACCAAAAGATTCTTCGCTATCTTATGACACAGAAGGACGTAAATCAAAGATAAAGGTGTTCGATGGAAATTTTGAAAAACTATGATTTCATAATCACATATCATCTTGGATAATCCAATGTAATTGTAGATTCCCTTAGTCGTAAGAAGAATACCATTTGTGCATCTCTCTATAGTTTTGTGTGGAAAAACATGGAGCATGTTTCTAGATGGAGACATGAGCTAAAGGATGACATATATTATGCTATTATAGATAATATATGTGTACATATGGCAAGTCTCTCAATTATTCTTTCATGGATCTTTGAGTTCATTACGACACAAGAAGCTAGCCTCGATCTTAATGAGATGAAGATCCTGATGGAAAATCCCAATTAGATTTCTCTATTGAAGTTGATGGTGCTATTTTCTTTCAACATTGACTATGGATACCAGATGTGAATGATCTGAGGCATAAGGTGCTAAGTGAAGCTCATGGATCTAAATATATGATTCATCCTAGAACCAACAACATGTACAAAGATTTGCAAAGGAGTTTCTGGTGAAAGAAATGAAGAAGGATATTGCCCCCTTTGTTGCCTAATGTTTGACCTATCAACAAGTGAAAATTGAACATCAAAGACCTGGTGGACTTTTGCAAGAACTTGAAATACCTGAATGGAAATGGGAGAATATCACCATGGATTTTGTAACTGGATTTCCAAAATGAAGAAGTCTCAATGATGTTGTTTGGGTTGTGGTGGATCATCTTACTAATTCTACTCATTTATTACCCTTCAAAACCACATACAAGGTTCCATCCATGGCATAGATTTATGTAGAGTGGATAGTACCACTGCATGGTATGTTGAAGTTTGTCATGTCTGATAGAGACCCTAACTTTGCATGTCACCTGTGGTGGCAAATTCAAGAAGAGATGGGTTCAAATTACATTTCAGTACTTCCTACAATCCCCAGACTGACGGTCAATCTGAAAGGATAGTTCAAATTCTAGAAGACCTCTTATGTGCATGCATGATGGACTGTGGAGGTGTTTGGGATAAATATCTCCCTTTAGTTGAATTTGCTTACAATAAAAGCTATCAAGAAAGCATTAGTATGCCACCGTTTGAAGCTCTATATGGCAGACCTTGTCATTCTCCTTTACGTTGGAATGATGTAGGTGAATGTACTCTGATTAAAACTGATGACATTCAATTAATGAAGGACAAGATTGATCTAATAAATAAATGGATGAAAGCATCTCAGGATCATCAAAAGATGTATGCTGATAAGAAGTGGATGGATGTCAACTTTCTAGTTGGAGACTATGTTTTCTTGAAAATAAAACCAATCTAGACTATTGCAAGATCTAAGGTGATACGAAAACTTAGTCCTCATTATGTGGTGGATAAGATTGGGGAGTGTGCATATTTCTTAGCATTACCACCTTCTTATGATAAGATTCTTGATTTCTTTCATGCGTTCATTCTAGAAAAATATGTGAAAGACCCATTTCATGTGTTATCGATCAAAACCAT
The DNA here is from genome assembly GCA_963693085.1 of Alisma plantago-aquatica. NCBI lineage: Eukaryota > Viridiplantae > Streptophyta > Magnoliopsida > Alismatales > Alismataceae > Alisma > Alisma plantago-aquatica. The sequence goes on from OY856409.1 coordinate 425,814,255, forward strand.
ACAAATTCTTGGAAATTTGACTTATGAAGAATATCATGTCAAGATTCTTGACTCCTAAATGAAGCAATTGAAACACAAGGAGATTGAAATAGTAAAAGTTCTATGGAAGTATCATGGTCTAGAGGAAACAACTTGGGATCTCAGAGAAGAAATGTTGTGAGCTCAACCATCCATCTCTACTTAAGATTTTGGGGACAAAATCCTTTAAAGGGGAGGAGAGTTGTAAAGTACTCAAATTTAGGTAATTTTATTTTTTAACCATTTTCATTATAATCTTTTATTTTGAATTCCTCTTATTAGACTAGTGTGCTATAGAGTTTTAATAACCTTCAAACAAAAGAGTTTAAACAAAAACAGAAAGATTTGATGCCTTAATATACCAGATAGGAGATATTCACTAGTTTGGGTAGGTTGTGCAAAATTTTCAAATTAAGGAATTTCGATCCAAAGCAATTCTTCTAGATTTTTCCTATGGATAGTTTTGGTTAAGGGAGATTTTCCCACAAATTTTGGTAAATAATTGATAAAGAATTGAATTAATACTAAGAGAATAGAATTTTCCTCAAATTGTGTGTTCCAAGTATTAAACTTTTTCAAAAAGAAAAATTGACTCCAAAATCTGATTGATTGAGTCCTTATTACCTTGCCTACCAAGTTTCACCTTATTTGGATGGTTTTTACTCATCCAATATAAAAGGGTAAGAAAATAAATTAAAAGTCCACCACTTTAGTCAAATTCAATTAGAAAATACATTGATGTCACACTATGTTTCTGAGTTGAAAGGATGTGCACCTTTTTCCTACTATTGGATTCAGATCAAACACCAAGTGCGCTCTCGCCTACCTTGCACCCAAAATAGAAACCAACATTTTTTTTATGATTTATAAAATCATGATTTCTCTCTCAATTCTTAAGCTTTTCTCAAAATTTCTTTTCCAGTCGATTTTTCATTTGTTTCTACACATATTGATATCTTACTGAAGAACCATTATGGGAAGTTCTAGATTTTCCCAAATTCTTGGGGTGCAAGTTCTTCACGATCAACTCGTGGAAATCCTAGAACATAGGTATATATATGGGATAATGTGTTGGGTTTTGTGGATGTGACATACACAGTGGAAACAATAAAAATAATTATCCATGTAGCCTACTAGAAAATTTCATATATAACAACATATTCAGAAAGTGGATGCATAAGGTACACCTCATTGCGGAGTAAGTCCGGTGACATCCTTTCAGGTGGTGATGCATGTAGACCATTGTGTGAACAGACGATCATCACCGAAATCCACCAAACGTGGGTGCTCAACGTATGTGTCTCTACTTTGTCCACACAGATGGACTAGAACTCCATGTCACACTTCTCAATCCAGTGGGAAGGAGTAGCCTTCTGCTTGATGATGTGCTAGCATCGCAGTTTCTCTCCTTCTCTCTCTCTCTCTCTCTCTCTCTTGGGGATGATGATGGCTAGGGTTCATGTATAAGAGTGTATCTTAATGGCCTAATTGTCATGCACCTATAAATAGGAGACAAAAGGAAGTAGGGTTTTACAAAACCCCTAGGAAAATAAAAGGTTGCATTTGATTTTATAACGAGCCACTCGTGGACTATCAAAAGAAAATTTTGGAATTAATTAACCAACCAATCATATTAATTGATTAACTAATTTTTATTATCTGGTTCTAGTCAATTTATCAAGAATACCCAGTTGAAAAAATAATTAAAATCTAATCAATTGGCCTAAACATTTTAACCAAACCAATTAACTCAGATTATACTCCAACATTATTCTAGTAGATTATCTAAATGTGTTAGTAATAAATTTGATTCGAAACATTTTTATCCACGTCTACATTATACTCCTATTCTAATACATCCTATGCATGTGACTCAGTAGGCTCCAAATTACGTTGGTAGTGATATTTATAATCATATTAAGATTTCACAAGCAATGATTGGTATCTAGGAAGACTTCATTTCTATCCAAGTAATTGGAAAAGTTGGAGAACAACTTCAACCTATAATTTGTGATTGGTGTTATAGTGACTGTATAGTTCCTCTATCTCTCATATCCAGATTGAACTCGAGGCACAAAATCATCATCCTCTTTAACATTCAATACATGTTCTTTGAACTAGAGCAGACTGTGTCAGATATGTGTAAGCTCAATATCACATATTATCTCACACCAGCATGGACATGCATTTCTCAATCTTGCTTATCAAGTGTACATGATATCAAACTCCTATAGGAGGGAAATATCCCATCTACATCACTCACTGTCATCCCCATGTGTCACAGTGCACCTGAGAACCACCTTTATGACAACCATTATTCAAGATCATGGAGGATAATGTCAAAGTACACCAAACGACATGTGATGAGTGTAGTGAATTCAGGTCTAAGAACCACAATCACCCCATCACTATGAGAGATGACTCTAACTACCAATCATGGTTTCCATCTGTCACTCTCAATGTGGATCTATTTGATACATTGTTCTCTAACAAGTATATATGTGTTTGGTTTGATATCATATATCATGACTAATGAGATTTTGTCATCAACTAACACACATTATAGTCTTAAGTGTTATTGTTGTCTATCATCCTTCCATAATAACATCCGACTAGGGACATAACAAGAATGAAGATACTCTTGACATCCATATGATCTCATTGTTCATGTCCTCAACCTAAAGAAATACATCATTGAGTGATATCATTGTTTATAAATTTATTAAGTAACATCATTATCTCATAACTAAATAAAGTAGAATTAATTGGAAGATTGCCTTTATTATTAACCAAATCATTTACAAGTTATTCCATTACAATCATCATATGATTAGCTCTATGTGCATCCATACCAACATCATGTCCCCAATTCCTTCTCACCTATACTAACAAGTTCATCCCTCGTTCCCATTTTGACTGCCGCCCATCAAATTTTTACTATGTACTTGTAGTACTCTTCCACAGAATCTGGCTTCACCATAGCCCAATCGGTCTAGGGGTAAGCCTTTAGGGTTACTCTTCTTTTCATCCGTCGAGTGGTTTTCACGAGGTTTGAACAAATGTAAAATCTAGATTTTTAGGGTTTCTATTTCACTTGTAATTTAGATATTAATTGAAGGTAACTCTATAATATTTAAAGTTGGGATTTTGAGTAAATATCTTAATAAGAATATGTGAACCCAATATTAGGAGTCTATCTAGTGTTTTACCGATGAATTTATTTTCTAAAATTTTCACTATACTTATATAATAGGAACATGAACTCTAATTAATGGTCCAAACCCTATATGTAGGTTTGAGTGAACTTTAGCCTTGGAGGGCTAGGACTCAATCTCTAACTTAGCACTTAGGTTGAGGTATGTGTATCTTTTCTATTTCAGGCACTAGTATTATGATCAAATATTGTTTTCCATATGAGGCATGACTAGATGTTCTCTTTTTTGTCCTTATGAAAATCTTATTTTTCTTATATAATTCTTATGGGCCTTCTGACCCCTCATGATATATTTTTGGATTTTCTCATGTTGTCATTTTATGTTGACTAAACTTACTTGCCTTTCCTTATTAATGTGCATGCTTTGACTAATTTTATTTCTTGTAGTGGTACATGCGTCCAACTATATATACAGGGGTGTGTTATCCCCATCTAGGGTGTGTTATCTCCACTCACGATTTACATGGGCGTTCTATCTCTTCCCAGGGTGTGCTATCTCTACTCACTATTTACATGGGCGTTCTATCTCTTCCCAGGGTGTGCTATATCCACCCATTATTTATTTATTTTAGGTTGAGATCCTATGGTGTCTAAATCCTGCTTGAAATAATTTTAGTCTTTATTTGTCACATGCACAATTTATGCATTGTTAATGGACATTTTTATAAGGCAAGACTCCCTACTTGTTATTCTTTAGTAATACATGCCTCATCTCTTAATCTAATATTTCTCTTGAAACTTATTTCTCTTGAACATCCCTTATTTTGATGCTCTTCTTTTGAACCTTCTAAAGTAGTCTCTAGTTGTTAATTATTATACATACTCAATTTTTGTTGACGTCCTTTATTTTTTTTCCTTTTTCCAGGGTGTTGTTTTCAACCTACCCATAGGTAGAGAAACTCGAGGATCAGGAGGGATATGATTTTGCTCTAGACCAAGTTCAAGGATGGGTTTTGAGATGGTAGGTTGCTCACCGCAATATGATCCTGATAATTAAATGATTAATTTAGACTTTCACCTATATGGCCCAATGTTTAGTTGAATAATGAAATTATGTAATAGTTAAATTTTTATTTTCCGTTGTCACAAACTATGATTCTATACTCATTTTCTTGAGAAAATATAATGAACTCCTTTTATTTGGTCATATTGGTGTTCATGGGGTTGTATACAATTTATTTTCTTGATTTAAGTAAGGAGTGGTCCCCTTCCTGGTCCCACTTCTTACAAATAAATTAAATTAAACATTATAATATCAGTGATCATTCTCATTGGTTGTTGATACCATTATCACACCAATAGCAGTTTGAAAGGTGGATGAGAGAGATATCTAAAGGGTTTTTAGTCGATACCACATTCCTTCAACAGTACCATAGGAGGTAGGCATGGATATTTCCTCTCTTTTTCTCTTAGATTACAAGTTAGAAAGGGAGGATGTAGATGTTTTGTGATGATGTCTTTTTTTCATTTGAGGGAGAAACACGACTTGTTGGATTCCTAAGGCTTGTTGGATCTAGGGCTCTAGAGGGGGGATAGAGCTTCAAAATTATCACAAGAATAGTTAAACCTTCAAATTATATCAATTGAAATCAAATGCTTAAGAATAGTCTAAAGTCCTATCTAAGAAACCATAGCAAAGATGAGAGAGATTGAAACATACATTCAGACAAGGTGGTTAGAGTGGTTCCAATCTCCAAACTAGGAGACCTTCAATTCACTACTTAGAGAGGTCAACCTCTAGGACTTTGCAACCCATGTATACTTATATTCCATCATAAGAGATACAAGGAGACCACCATACATCCAAGGACTTACCTACTCAAGACAAGAGCCTTTCACCTACACAAGGACTTACCCACTTGATCAAGATGTCTTCATCCTTTAACATAGAATTACCCATACTTGCATCAAGTCTTTGGCCTTAAAGAAATTACCCACTCTTCTTGAATCTTCACCTTGCTGTTCTCCTTTGCCTGGAGAAGATCTTCATACCTTCTTCAACTTTGAAGAAGAACAACAACTTCACCTTCACTCGAAGAAGCTCACTTCAAAATATGCTCTTTGAGAAAGGGTATTGGGAAGATGGAAGGAATGAGAATGCTACAAAATAACATGAAGGTAGCTCTCTTACAACATGCCTAACTCACTCATAATCACGAAATGCTTTATAAATGAGAGAATGAAAGGGGCTCAAAGGGTTGTATCACACTCAACTATAGCAAGGACCAATGATAGCATGAATGAGCAAACTTGGAATGAACTCCAAGGGGTCCTATTTATAGCTGGGGGTGTTCCTTTAAGTGTGGGATCACTTAAGAATGAAAAATAGTCATTTTACAACTTGCAATGGATCTATTTTTGTTTCTAACAACTCTCCAAAGGTTGGAATCACTTTTCCTATGTTTTCTGTATAGTACATTCGGTCAAATTTCAATAAATTTAACTCGATTGATCCACTAATCGACAAAGCTAATTTTCAAACTATCAGTCGTGTTTGTCCTGAAAAACTCGACCGATGAGTCAAAATCAGTTTTGGTCAGTAAGTCTATCGGTTGAGTTCTGTGAGTGTACAACTCGACCGATTGATCCATTTTCAAAAATCCATCAATGATCGGTCGAGATTTAAACTCGACTGACAAAGTTGTTGTGACAAATTTTTCAAAATGATTTTAGAGTGACCAAATATTGGAATTAAGTGTCCCTAATTTTTTCTCATCTTAGTTGCAAGTCATATCATCAATACAAGTGATTACAAAAATAATCTAACGTGGTTTGGAGTGATTTCCCAAATCGCACACTTGCATTGCTTTTGACTTAAACTTGGACAAGCTAGGCTTGTGTAAATTTGATCCTTTTCATGTACCTAAAACCTAAAAACAATCTTAAACAAACATATTAGATACATAGGAATGGAATAGTTAAATCATTATCAAAATATGGACAATGTATAACTCTCAAGTCAATAAGGTTAACCTCTCTCAGTGAGGCTAAATAACTTAAAATGACAGTTTAGAGGATCAAACAAGGTTCCAACCTTTGTTACTCTCATATATAGGTTGTGAACCAAAGTGTCTGGAGGCTATCCTACTTGATATCCCTCCCCGGTGTCATCCTTTGTCAATGGGTGTTGGGAGGCCAAATTTTTAAGGGTTAGGGGGTTACATAGGGTTATGGTTTAAGTAGAGTTTCCTCTACAGGTTAGGAGTTAGTGGGTGGCAGTGGGGGCATACACCAAGTGCCCCCTGCCTTCTAGAGGCTAATGGGCATGTTTGATTAGTGTTTCACTAACCAATGAAAGTGGTAATGGTTTCCGTACTTCCAAAGGCTTGCAGGTGCATTCGATTGGTGTTTCATTGACTTGTCAAAGTAGGAAAGGGGGAGAGCGACTGGTGTGGATGCCTTCTAAGGGTTTCATGTGTGTTTGATTGGCATTTCATTGACTTGTCAAAGTAGAAAAAGTGGGGCAGATGCCTAGTGGGCACCATGTCTCTCATGTTTCGAATCAAATTGAATTGGTTACATCATAGAATAACTCATGGTGGAGTCCATCGCCCAAAGTGGGGTGCACGACTCGTAGGTTACCCATTTGAACTCATTTCCCATGTGGGTTTTGGATAGGATGTAGTGGCATATAATACTGGGTATGACCGAGGAATATGTAGATGTGTGTTTTTGGGGTACAATGACAAAACTTTGGAAATGAAGAGCTCATTATGAGTGATAGGGACTAGGTTATGTAACTGCTTTGGGTTGGGGCTTTGATGACAACGTCCAAGCAAGATAGTATATAACACATCATGCATTAGTCGGACGTTTGTTCTAGTAGGTAGCCTTCCTAGTAATTGGAATAAATATACGAATTTTAACAAATATGGCCTCTAATCATGAATCATTAAGATAGTTTTTACAAATTCACGATGATTGTCAATCTTATTGATCATTTAATTGTATTACAGTAAATAATCACGTATCTAGTCAATATCTATGTAGATGGTTGAATATTTTGAGTATTAATGTTGAATTATCTTTGCTTGTCTTTGAGTAATCTGGGATGTTACTCACAGACTTAAGATCTTCATATCACTTCCTCTCATGTTAGTTCAACCTTTAGCACATCTTAGCCAAAAAAATGTGGATTATGGTGACCCCTATAGTTTGTCTCCACATATGTTTTGATTTTAATTTGAATATGTTTACATATCTTATTTTGATTGATCTAATCATATTGAATTGAGAGTTGTCATTATTTCACTCATTTCGAAACCGGTCAGGTTGAATAAAATTTACTAGTCTAACATGGAACTGACTTACGCTGTGAAAATTGGAAACCAAAATCATCTGGCCTCACATTTTAGCTGGATTGTCTAAATCCCAAAGTGACTTAGGTGGTTACAATTAGAGCTTGGAACTAGTGTTTCCGAGTCAATCAAGATCGGTTTTACCGGTTCGAATGTATCACTAACATTCCAACCTTCATCGACATTTAATGTAATACAAACATAATCGCGGCCAAATGTCGTGACTATCATGATGATGATGGTAAGATTAACACTAGACTTGTATATGTAGTAGTAGAGATGGTACTCGTGACAAAATAAAGTACCCATTATATACAATGAGAAAAGTACCTATGATGATGGCAAAAATACTCTAATATGGAGCATTAATGCCTCGAATTGTCACAATTTGGTATTTTGATATAACACGCTACACTTAAATTATCTAGGGAAGGTACTATGGCTTCGTTGGGAGTATTTTTGATATAACACGCTACACTTTTGTCTTTATATAAGTACTTTGTTCGTTTTTTTATACTTACTACAGGATATACAGAGATGCGTTCTTTATTGTAAAACACAACAAATAATTAGATGTAAATATGATATAATATGTGCATACAATTAATTTGTATTTCATTCTGATTTAAAAATTTCTACATGCCACAATACATACTCGTATTTCAATTGCTTACTTATTGCACAGTCCTTCTCAATGTTATATTAAATTCAGTGTTAAGTTATCGAACGAAAGAATATGCCAAGTTTGTGTGAGAAAATACAGATGAGAAGAGATAAACTATCATATAGTCCAAGAAGATGGGATTTGCATAAATTGGTATGAGATGATCTACTCCACGTGAGGAGATAAGACATTTATTATATCAGAGAAAAAGATATAGTCAGAACGCTCTCGAAAGAGACAAAATACACTTAGAATATTGCCGATGGTTGTCTTGAATACAGAATATGCCATGATGCAAATCCCAACAAGGACATATACATATAGGTGTAGAATCATAGTTGGATTTTTATTCAGATCTAGAAAACAGGCCGTACTAAGGCTCACAAGAATCTCGTTAATCGGGTGGTCAAAAAACCAATTTGCTTTTATACCTCATTTACAATCAGATCAACATAATTCTTTAAGACACATTTTGAGAATGAAATAGAATAAATCTTTTACCGCAAAAAAGAAATATATATTCAACAATATAAAATAGAATTTTACTTTAAGAACATGTTCATTTCGTAGGGTTTAACTGGGTGGCAAAGTGTGAGTTTGTTGTATGAAAGTACCGAATTCACAATTCGTCTTCCCACTACACCAACAAAACATGTCCTTCATGCAATGCACACGCATGACACTGCCATTGGAGGTGAGGCTTAGTGAACGACCGGGTGCACACTTTATATAACATTAGGCATAAGACCGTGCTATGCACGGGTGCCTTAATAGACTGTAATGAGTATTTCTAGGTTAAACATTGAGAAAAGAAGATGCAATAAATATGTACAATACATATCTTAATAGATCTTCTCATACACAGGGATAAATATGTAATTTTAAAAAATAATGAAGAAAATTACATCCAACCCCCTTTATGGGCTTTGTTATATAGTATAGATGAGTCTCCTAATATAATATATAACATAATAAATTAAAGACAAAAGTATGATGTACACAGACATGGACCAGTATATAATTTCAAAAAATAATCAACAAAATTGCATCCAACCCCTCCATGGGCGTTCTTATATAGTATATATGTAACATTTTCTTTATGAATAATTCTAAGCGTAACTGATTACCCACCAGATCACCCACCCAAACGTGGAAATGTATTTCCAGACGTGGGAATGACTGCCCACTCGACCCACTTTCTTTGCAACAATAACTACCTTTCTGCAAAGAAAAAAGAGAGAAGCACAAACAAAAAAAAGGAAGTAAAAATTGTTTTTCTTATAATTCCTAATCAAAACTAATTTTTCCCAAAAATGAATCAATATATTTTTATAAACTATACTTTTGATCAAGACTAATATGGACATACTTTAGGAAAAAACGAGAGAAGTAAGAAAAAAAAGGAAGTGAAAATTATTTTACTTATAACTCCCAATCTAAAATATTTTTTTACCTAACAAAAACTAATATATTTTTTATAAAATATACTTTCTAACAAGACTATTATGGACATAGTTTAGGGGAAAAAGAGAGAAGTATAGAATAAAAGAAGGAAGTGAAAATTATTTTCCTTATAACTCCCAATCTAAAATATTTTTTCCCAAAAAAAAACCAATATATTTTTTATAAATTATACTTTTGAACAAGACTAATATGAACATATGTTAGGGAAAAAAGAGAGAAGTATAGAAAAAAAAAGAAGGAAGTGAAAATTGTTTTTCTTATAACTCCCAATCTAAAATATTTTTCCCCAAACAAAAACCAGTATATTTTTTATCAAATATACTTTTGAACAAGACTAATATAGATATACTTTAGGAAAAAAAGAGAAGTACAAAATCGAAGAAGGAAATGAAAATTGTTTTGCTTATAACTCCCAATCTAAAATATTTTTTTCCCGAACAAAAACTAACATATTTTTTTTAAATATAGTTTTGAACAAGACTAATATGGACATACTTTAGGGGTAAAAAAGAGAGAAGTATAGAAAAAAGAAGGAAGTGAAATTGTTTTGCTTATAACTCTCAATCTAAAATAATTTTTTCCCAAATAAAAACCAACATATTTTTTATAAAATATACTTTCGAACAAGACTAATATGGACATACTTTAGGGGGGGAAGAGAAAAGTATAGAAAAAAAGAAGGAAGTGAATTTTTTTTACTTATAACTCCCAATTTAAAATATTTTTTTCTCAAACAAAAACCAATATATTTTTTTATAAAATATACTTTCGAACAATACTAATATGGGCATACTTTAGGGGAAAAAAGAGAGAAATATAGAAAAAAAGTAGGAAGTGAAATTTGTTTTGCTTATAACTCCCAATCTAAAGTAATTATTTTCCAAACAAAAACCAATATATTTTTTTATAAAATATACTTTCAAACAAGACTAATATGGACATACTTTAGGGGAAAAAAGAGAGAAGTATAGAAAAAAAGAAGGAAGTGAAAATTGTTTTTCTTATAACTCCCAATCTACAATAATTTTTCCCAAACAAAAACTAATATTTTTTTATAAAATATACTTTCGAACAAGACTAATATGGACATACTTTAGAGGAAAAAAGAGAGAAGTATAGAAAAAAGTAGGAAGTGAAAATGGTTTTGCTTATAACTCCCAATCTAAAGTAATTTTTCCCTAATAGAAACCAATATATTTTTATAAAATATACTTTTGAACAAGTCTAATATGGACATACTTTAGGGGAAAAAAGAGAGAAGTATATAAAAAAAGAATGAAGTGAAAATTATTTTGCTTATAACTCCCAATCTAAAATATTTTTTTCCCAAATAAAAAACAAATATATTTTTGTAAAATATACTTTCGAACAAGACTAATATGGACATACTTTAGGGGGGAAAAGAGAGAAGTATAGAAAAAAGTAGGAAGTGAAAATTGTTTTGATTATAACTCCCAATATATTTTTTCCCAAACAAAAACTAATATATTTTTTATAAAATATACTTTGGAACAAGACTAATATGGACATACTTTAGGGGAAAAAAGAAAGAAGTATAGAAAAAAAGAAGGAAGTGAAATTTTTTTTGCTTATAACTCCCAATCTAAAATAATTTTTTCCCACACAAAAACCAATATAATTTTTAAAAAATGTACTTTCAAACAAGACAAATATGGACATACTTCAGGGGAAAAAGAGAGAAGTATAGAAAAAAGTAGGAAGTGAAAATTGTTTTGCTTATAACTCCCAATCTAAAATATTTTTTCCCAAATAAAAACCAATATATTTTGTATAAAGTATACTTTCAAAAAAGAAAGAAGTATAGAAAAAAAAGAGGGAAGTTAAAATTGTTTTCGTTATAACTCCCAATCTAAAATAATTTTTCCCAAACAAAAACCAATATATTTTTTATAAAATGTACTTTCAAACAAGACTAATGTGGACATACTTTAAGGGGGAAAAAGAGAGAAGTGTAGAAAAAAAGAAGGAAGTGAAAATGATTTTTGCTTATAACTCCCAATCTAAAATATTATTTCCCAAACAAAAACTATATATTTTTTATAAAATATACTTTCGAACAAGACTAATATGGACATACTTTAGGAGAAAAAAGAGAGAAGTATAGAAAAAAAGAAGGAAGCTAAAATTGTTTTCCTTATAACTCTCAATCTAAAATATTTTTTTTCCAAATAAAAATCAATATTTTTTTGTAAAATATACTTTCGAACAAGACTAATATTTTTTATAAAATATACTTTAGAAACAAGACTAATTGTTTTGTACTGTACAATATATATTTTAGTTTCTCCTGCAGTACTAATGTCTACTCTCTCGTCTCCATCTCATAATTTTTTCCAAAGTATATTAACATTAGTCTTGTTTGAAAACATTTTAATAAAAAATTAATATTTTTATTTTATTAAAAATCATAAAAGATTAAAAGTTACGGAAAAATAATCTCTTTCTTCAAGTTTAATGATTTGTATTTCTCTCTCCTAAAAATTGGTGGTGATACTCGTCTACATTTTCTACGGCCATAATGCACAAAAATAATACGTTCCGTTTTGTCATCGTCTTTTTCCTCCTTTTTTTTCTTTCTCTTCTCAACTACCCTTATTAATATTGGAGATAGTGGGCTGTTTTGCACATGAAAACAACTCTTGAACCAGATTGCTTCCCAGAGACGGGAGGAGATGGTGTGTAGCGTTATTATTTCTTTATTGCTTGCTCTTGCACATTGCGGAGTATTAGCAAAAGAGTACAATAACAGACGTCTGTTCGGGCAATCATTACCTTATAATACAGTTTCAAAACTGATTCGAATTTGAACTACTAACAGATTTAACAGAGACTGTTCTAATAGATTTGTTCTGCCAATTACACATAGAGACGTGGTACAACGTGACCTTGACCTCATGAGATGGCAGCGCCGTCCTGAGATGTCATTGTGTTTCGTATGCCAATTACACATAGAAACGTGGTACAACATGACCTTGACCTCATGGACGGTATGACTTTTAGTGTAAGGTCTTCTCTCTCTCTTCGTTCGCGGTCCCTCGACGTCGCCATGGCAGAGATCTCTGTTTATTTACGAAGATGCCGGATCAAATCATCTGTACCTGTGTTTGGTCTCCTTTCTATTCTTTCTATTCCATATCATCTGATCCGTAGAGTTCGGTCCACAAACTCCCGACTGATTGACAAATGAAACGTTTAGATATACGCAAAAAAACCTAAATTGCACATTTGCCAATTTTAATTACCTAAATGACATGTTCTTGAACTTATTGTCCAAAATGGCACATTTTGGAGCAATATGTCTCCTGCTGGGACGCATTGCTCTCCCGTGAGGCAATGCGTCCCGGTGGGGGACGCATTGGTCCCACAGGAGGGCAATGCGTCCCGAGCCGTGACGGATTGCTCTGTTGTGGGACCAATGCGTCCCCCGCCGGGACGCATTGCCACGCGGGAGAGCAATGCGTCCCGGAAGGAGACGCATTGACCCCACAGGAGTGCAATGCGTCACGACTCGGGACGCATTACCCTTGTGTGGGACCAATGTGTCCCCCACCGGGACGCATTGCTCAATGAGTCTCCATGCAGGACGCATTGGAGCAATGCGTCCCCATGCAGGACACATTGGTTTTTTTAATCATTTTTTACAGTCACTGATATTGTTTCATGGTTATTGATATGTAAATTAACAATATTGATTATATTTATACATTTATAATTCGTTCACTTGTATTTGGATGTCTATAATATACTCAATTATTATAAATTTGTCAATTTCAATAGGTCGTAACATGCATATGGAATATATAAGTGTATTGCAACCAACATTGGTTGGTTCCTAATTGATTATATAATACGAACTTAATCCAAATAAATGAGATAGCAATTAAAAACAAGGTTAAAACATGAACCAACATGACGAGAAAATAATACACAACAGAACAATATGATAGATCCACAACAACATGATCCAAAATGAACCAATGTGATATCATAATATGATAGATCCATATACAATAGATGTCCTCACAAAGGCATACATACAAAACTGTACAATATATAAAAAACTAAGTATGTCGTCCTCGCCCACGACGTCCTCGCCCACGTCCCTCTACATCAAGATCCTCTGTACCGATGTCGTCTGGAGACTGCTGAACTGGGGACAACTGCGTAGGAGGCTGCTGGCGAGCATCAGGGAAGAAATGAAAAGGTGGAGGTGGGGTGAGGGGTCTAGGAAAACCAGGATAGGATGCAACAGGTGGGGTGCATCCTGAGAAATCAAACGGAGTAGGTGAATATGTGACATAAGATGGTGGTCGGCTCTCGGGAATAATTGCTGGTGGGAATGGAGTGTATGGAGCAGAAGAAGAACTTGCTCCATGGTATGATGGTGGTTGAGGTGGGGTGATGAATGAGGAATATGAAGCAGCTCCTGAAAAATATGGCCATGTCGGTCCCCATGACATGAACTGAGAAGTGGGAGTGGGAGTGGGCTCAACAGTAGGAGTAGGAGTAGGAGTAGGAGTAGGAGTAGGAGTGGGCTCAGGGGCTGTGGTATGAGTGGGTATGGGATCCCACGGCCGAGCATAGTCGGGAAGACTATCAAAGTAACTCCCCTGGATGGTATAGATGATGTCTCTGATCTGTGCAGGGGCGTGTTGTACTGCCGCTCGGATCGCCACATGTGTTTGTACCTGTAACACCCCTGACCTGGGTTATGACCTAACCCTGGAAGTTTTGCCTAAATATGTAATTAATATACTTGTGAACACTCCCTGGCATGTAATTAAGTTCCTCGGGAACATTTACTTTCAATTTTGCTCCTTTTTGTATAAAGTTGTAGCATTGTGTTGTATGCAGGGACCTATGTGCAAATTACCCAGTTTAAGGGTTGAACTTGCAAAAATTCACAAGATAAGATGTTCCTTTGATGTTGAAACATCATGTGAATGGTTATGGTAAAGTTTGAGGGATTTCCCAAGCTTGAGCACCAAGGTGCAGCTGTGGAAGCAATTCCCATGCTTAGAAACCCTAATTTGGGGTAAAGTGCAATTTACCCAGATTGAGGGGTCCAACTTGTAATTTCACCATCTAGAACATCTTTTATGACTCTTGTCATCATTTAGAATAAAAATGATGAAAGGGATACATCATTTAATAATTAAATGAGAAAAAAGATCTTTGTGATAGAAATCACCTAAAATGGGTACAAAACCTTTACATGAATGTACCCTAGTTGAAGGTTGGATTCCTATACCCTTAGATCTTGAGTTTTCTTAAGAATTGCTTAAGAATTTGATGGGCTTGGGCGTGCTCTTGAGCAAGGAGGGACCTAGATGTGAATTTTTGGTTTTGAAAGGTCCTTGTGGTAAGAAATAGGCTTAAGCTATAAAAAGGCTTTTCCTTTGCAAATGAGCAAACGATCTTTCCCTGTTCCATTCATTTCCTTTCTTTCCCAAACGGCCAAGCCTTGCTCTGGAGCTCAGGAGAAACGACCAAGGGTGCAAGGTAGGTTTGGATTCCCCTTCTTGCCCAAATTCCATGGTTAGAATTCGGATTCAAGGGCAAATTCATGGCTAGCTTACTTAATTCTATCTTTTTAGCCATCTTTTCTCAACCTTCCTTGGAGGATTAACCTTGGCCGACCTGTGGAGCTTCTAGGACGCCATTAAAGGCTTGGAGCTCGAAAGCTTGGAGCTCAAGGAGCAAGCTTTAGGCGGGTTTTATAACTCTAAACTTGATGCTTCGATTATACATCTTTTCTATGCATATAGTTGATAGATCTTCTCTTCCCTATCTTCCCTTGCATCCTTGCAAGCAAAATCGTGAAGAACTGCTACTGTTCTTAAGGTGGAAGATAAGGGCGTTAATTACTATGCTTATCCACAGATTTTCACTTTATCAAACGACCTCCACCTATTGCTCAAAACGGTTTCAAACCGTTTGGTGGGCAAACGGTTTCAGGGTCGTTTGAGGGCAAACGGTCTCAAGACCGTTTGGTCCCGTTGACCAAGCGAAGACCGTTTGGGAATCTTGTTCATAATTATGTAGGTTAATCACCCACGAAATTTGAGAGGTTAACTCCAAAGGAATCGTGAGATATGAGCAAATCAATTAGCAAAACGAATTGAATTAATTTCTGATTTGCAATCTGTTAAATTCGCCCTTTTTGGGCAAACGGTCTCAAGACCGTTTAAGATGGTTGACTAAACGTTGACCGTTTGGGATTACTGTTCATAATGATGTTAATTAACGACTCACCAAATTTTATGGATTAATTCCAAACGAGTCATGAGTTGAAGGATGATTAATAGGGCAAACCCTAATTGAAATTAGTGCTGAATCTCCTATGAGTTAAGTTGAGATTTTGGGTTGATTAGCCCAAACGGTTTCAAGACCGTTTGGGAATCACCCAAACGGTCTCAAGACCGTTTGGGGGTCACCCCAAGACCGTTTGGAGGTCTGGGGTCAAGTATAGTTGATCAATTGAAGGTCCAAAGGCACCAAATCATATTGCAATTAAGTATTGATGTGATGATCAACTCAATAGATCAAACCTTGATGAATTTTCGCTAAAGTCCAAAGGATGGATGGGCAAACGGTCTCAAGACCGTTTGGAACTCATCCAAACGGTCTCAAGACCGTTTGGTGTCAACCCAAGACCGTTTGAAGGTCTAGGGTTGAGTTAATCTAATGGTTTGAGAGTCCAATTGTAGGAAATTGATGCATTGTTGAAAATTGCTGATTTTGACCTAATTGGACTTCAACCTTAGTCAAAACGACTTGGTTTTTGGTCAAACTTTGGGCAAACGGTCTCAAGACCGTTTGGATGATGTCCAAACGACCTCAAGACCGTTTGGGCCAAGTTTGAGCCCAATTGGAGGTCAATTGATAGGTTCAACCTTGAATTGTTTCACATTGTTGAACATTGATGACCAATCAACTTGAAACCCTAATTGAGAACGATTGAACCCTAATTGGTTTACAATTGAGGGTCAATTTGATGTCTAAGTGGTTAAGGCTAACCCTAATTGGCTCAATGTATAAGTGGTTAGCATACCTTTAGCCAATTGAGGGCTTCAACATACATATCCTTGAACTTTGGTGACCTTTGAACCCTTTTGGAGGTCCAAACGGTTTGAGCCCATTTGGACCAAACGGTCTCAAGACCGTTTGGGTCCAAACGGTCTCAAGACCGTTTGAGACCAAACGGTCTCAAGACCGTTTGGGGCCAAACGGTCTCAAGACCGTTTGGGCTCAAACGACCTCAAGACCGTTTGAGCTCAAACGACCTCAAGGTCGATTGGTCCAAACGACCTCAAAACGATTGAAGCTCCAAACAGTTTGGAAGTCAACCCTTCCAAACGGTCTTCACCTCCAAACGGTCTCAAGACCGTTTGGATCCAAACGGTCTCAAGACCGTTTGAGGGCCAAACGGTCTCAAGACCGTTTAGGTGGTTGAAACCGTTTGAAGGTTGAAACCGTTTGGAGATTGGTGATGGTTTGTACTTAACCATTTGATGATGTAATCAGTTCAATGGTGATTCAATCTAAACCCTAATGGTAACCTAGGTCATTAAGGGACTATGTGATTAGTGGGTTAACCCATGATGGTGATCATGTGGCAAATTACCAAAATACCCTTGAAGGGTCTAAAGGGGTAAAACCCTAATCTAATCAAACCCTAATCACATAATGTTGATGCTTTGGCTCACATCAGTCAATAGAGACTTGTCTCAACCTAATCTAGAGTGGTGTTGCCACCATCTACTAGAGAGAGGAAAGAGAAAGTGTTTCTAGAGAGAGAAAGTATCCTAGAGAGAGAAAGTGCCCTTTTTAGGAGGAATCTCTAGTAAGATACTTCTTTTACACATAAAGGTGCATGATTAGGGAATGACCCACCTATGTGAGGTCATGGAAACCCTAATGATGATATCTAATGGATCTTAATGATAATTAAGAGTCTTAATGATGATGTTTCTCTTACATGATGATGTAATGAGTACAATTCACCATGGAGTGAATAGTAAACCCTAATTTTTGGGCGATGACATGAAAGATGAATAGTAAACCCTGATTGTAAGGGTTATTAAGTGGAACCCTATTTTAGGGTGATTCCATGTGAAACACTAGTTGAGGGTGAATCCAAGTGAAACCCTAATTGGGGATGTATCCCTATTTACTGAAGTGTTTACTATTATCTGTTGAATTAACCATGCAGGTTGTTGTGAGATGATGGTCACACCCAGGTATGGAATACCATGTTATATTCATTGAAGGCATGTCTTATGCTTTATGAATAGTGAACCATCTTGATGCACTGCTAAGTGACATCCTTTGTGATTTATGGGCTGTAAGAGCCATAAATATTATTAAGGTCATGCTTGACAGATGACTTGAGATGAATATCTGATAATTGTGATAAGTTAGGCCTGTTACATTTTGTATTCTCATATATAGCTATGTTACTGTATGATGATTGGAATACTGAATGTACCTAACTAATCAAGTGAAATGTAGAGCCCTGATCATAGATCCATCATTGTCAGTTGTCTAAATGATGGTGAAACAGGTTTTCCTAAGGGAACTCCTGGAGCACATAATGTTGAGTATGTGGGGTACATGGATGTGTAGAACCTGACATCCTAGTGTAGGTAATTGATGTAGATTCTCGTAGTCCGTCATACCTTCACTATAACAGAAAGGGTGAGTGGATGATGTAGATTCTAGTAGTCCATCAGACCCCACCCCAAAGTTTTAAAGGTGAGCTGTATCTCTACACTCCCTTAAAGACATAAACCCCGTATCGGTGAAAGATAAACAAGAAATCTTCCGATAGCGAAGAGAGTACAAAATGCCACTGTAACTCTAAAAATAGCGAAGGACCAGAGTACCCTGGTGAGCTATTACATAGACATCCCGCCAGATGTCAAACAATCAATCCTCTAACTGACTGAGGAAGATGAGGTCATAAGAATCCGGCTCTCTTAATGACCTATGTATGATACTGATGTGACTTCTTAGCGATCAGTTGGAGTATGAGTGGTATGCCTCATCTCCACAGGGCATAATAATAATAATAATGTTTGGAAAAAACATAAACAACAGCGTAGTATATCTGTTAGAGTTAATTATGAGTTATTTGATTGATGTTACCTTGAATAGCATAGATGTTCTCATATTTTAAAATTGATTGAACTCTTGCTTATCATCAGAACTGCCAGTGAATATCTTGAAGGCTCTTATTGCTTTAGTTATTCCTTGCTTTGCTTATAAAGCCTAGTGGAGAGTTATAACTCTCGCTGGGGCAATTATGTATAATTGTCTCACCCCGTAGACTTCTACTTTTTAGGTTGTCGTCGAAGACGAAGGAACAAGAACTCAGGTGAACAATCCCAGCAACAACAGCATTAGGAGCAGTAAATATCTCAGGTGGAGATCTAGCCTGCTTCATGGTGTAGTTAGAGTTAAGTCCTATGTGTCCTCTGTACTCTCAGGTCCTGGAGTGTTTTGGAGTATGAATTCTTGAGAGTTTTGGTATCATGTTGTATATAATTACTCAAGAAGTAATTGTCAGTGATGTAAACAGTTAAATCCTTTTTCTATGAAAAAGGTTTGTGGTTTCAGGCTCTTGTCTCGAAAAGTTTTAATTTCCCGTGATTTTTGTCTTCCGCTGTTTACCGATTGCTTCCGCACATGATTAAATCGGGATTAATTCGTGGTTTGGAGATCGGAGCCCACAGTACCTGTAAAATAAAGTATGTACACATAATAAAGACCAATTACATATATTACAAATAACAAAGATAAATAATAACAATTTGTAAAAGAAAATAATAATGATACTCACAAATTCCTGCTGACGATAACTTTGCGGGTAGTATATGCTTGGAGGCATATCTGGAGGGGGCACAATGTATTGTGGATGATACCATGCATAGTGAACCTGAGGACTGTAGACTGTATCAGCTGGTGGAGCGGGAACTAAGCTCTCACGTCTGTTGTTCCACATCTGCACCTCCTGCCTATAATGAAGCATCCAATCCTCAGCCGCATGACCCCTCCCATCTATCCGGCTAAGCTTCGGCAGCTCAAGAGTAGGTTGTACTTGAACAAAGCCGAACTGTCCAAGTACTCTGTCGGGAAAGTGCCACTCCACTATTGCGTAGCACAACAGAGGCACTCGTGCCAACCAAATATCACTACCATCTCTACAAATGGCAGGCAATCTCTCGAGAACCTCAGGAGTGTAAGGAGTCAACTCTATCTGTTATTCATATAAACAACGTGTATCATATAAAACGGAGTAAATTGTAAATAAATAAAACATATCAAACAACAGAGGTAAGTAAGTTATACCTGTGAGGGCAAAATCTGGTCAAATGCTGAATCGTAAAATTGAATTGTTCCCCTGATAGTTTGACTCCTTTGGACAAAGGTAGGCCACCTATTAAATTGAGAAACTAAATTTAGATAAACACTACATAATATTTAGACAAATAAAAAAGTTAATTGTGTTGATCTTTAACCTGTAGCCCAAGGGAACATCTTCTGGCCAATCATTCCAGCGCATTCTAATTGTACATGGGCGTCCAATTCTCAACCTCTCCCAACACCACAACTGTAATAGGCACACACAACCTGATAGATGGGTTGTTCTCCTAGACCGAGTGGTTGCCTTATACAACTCCCTATATAAGAAAGCTAGAGTTGCAGCACCCCAAGATAGAGTACCACAACGTTCAAAATCGGACACAAGAGGGAGATACCTAACATGAACTCTATCCCCTGTACTATCTGGGATAAGGTAACTACCTAAGAAATATAAGAGATATGCCCTAGTATACCTTGTCCTCATTTCTACTTGTTGTTCTTCATCACCCGCGGTTAGATCCATATCCTTGAAGGTCTCACACAACCAAATCAAGGAGATATGCCCCTTAGACATCCCATCTGGTGCATCTCCTAAGAAATTCTCACAAAGGTGAGTCCATGAATAAAATTGCCCCTCATCTACACCTAAAGGATATGAAGCTATAACCGGTGGGCCATCAATCCTCAGGCCTAAAAGAAATGCAACATCCTGAAGAGTGACACTCATCTCAAAAGGGGGAAGCCTAAAAGTATTGCTAGAGTTGTCCCACCTGTTAACTAATGCAGTGATTAAACTAGGGTCAAGGTGGATACATGGTAGCCTATGAACAAGCCCAAAACCAGCTATGAAAATATTGTCTAAAACATCATGGTCAGTAATAGGTCATTGTGCCAACATAATGTGGTGCTGGGAGAGTCGGTAGGTTTCTTGTCTAGGAGCCATATCTATGAAAAGTGAAAATATTTCATTAAATGAAAAGTGCAAAATTACATTACATGAAAAGTGCAAATAGTGTACAACATTTAAGATTTTCAAGATTCTTCATTAGATAAGATGAAATTACAACATGAACAACATGAATTACATGAGCGTAATGTACGGTACTGGACATTCTTTTGTACCGACCATTTTTGGAGTGTCTCAACCAGTACAACTTTAGATGCAAATAAAGCACCCTCGTATATAACAGCACTGGAAGGATTGTAATTGAGACAAAATTCATGACAAAAATCTTCCACCCAGTCATCATCTTGAAAAGCTTCATAGTTGGAATCAATGTGTTCATGTTGGGGCCATTGGTTGTCAAATATGGATGGAATATGACTCAATGCTGCAATAGAGTCAGGGAATGGATGTGTGTGCTAATCATCGGTTTCAGTCAATGACTCATCCTCAGGTGGTTCACTGTTATTACCACCTTCAATGTCACTATTTTTATCACCTTCATGATCACTATCATTATCACCTTCATGATCAATATCATTATCTCCCTCCTCAACCTCAACACCAATATTCTCAGTACTAAGATTTTGAGAAAATTCAGGTGGTTGACTCCACTCAGCAGTTAAATTGCTAAGACTGAATTGAGGTGTAAGACTGAATTGAGGTGGTTGACTCCATTCAGTAGTTAAATGACTTTGACAGAATTGAGGTGGTTGACTCCGAGAGAATTGAGATTGAAATTGATTCAATAGACTCATTAAACAAGGTTGTTGGTGGATATATGTTTTTTCAAGAAACACATCAATATAGGCATCAGCTGAAAGTGATAACAAGGTTCTGTATGCATCATCATCATCAACTTGTACGAGCATATGATTTTCTCCAGGGAAAAGATAGGATATTTTTATAGAGAAGTGGTTGGGATTGATGTCAAGTGTTGTATAGATATATGATTTTAGTTCAGATAGGGTATTAATAAGTGAAATGTTTATGGGTCTAACAGATCAACTAGAATAAGACCCATCAGAGAGAAATTGCTCATCATATCGCATCTTCACAATTCGTGAATTTGAACTAGATGCCATGTTCCTACATTTTAGAATATTATATTAACATCAGAAAGAAATTCATATTTTATGACATTATATCAACATAAATTAATATTTTAGAGCAATGACATCAATTTGGAATTAAATTTATTGGACTATTTTTTCAATAACATTAACAGTGAACAACAATTTTGCTAATTTTTTCAGTAAAATTAACTAACATTTCATAACAACAATTTTGCTAATTTTTTAGTAACACTAACATTTCAAAATAACAATTTTGCAATTTTGAACAATAATTTTTCAGGTATTAAGTAGCCTTCAATTATCATTTTCTACATCATTATTTCAGTAATGTGTAATTAAAGAGTAACAATACAATTATTTCAGTTGTAATATTTCGTAAGTTCATATTTTGAAAATTAAAAATTTGGTAGAATAAATACCTGAAATGGAGAGTTATCTGTTGACAATCGAAGAATAGAAGAAGAGAAAGAAGAAGCTCCAAATAGTCTCCGAACAGCAGAAGATATCAGCTCCAAGATCGCCCGAAATAAGCTAGAAATCACCCAAAGCAATAGAAATCCGAGAAAAGCTCCATAGCAATGGGAGTATATAGCTAGATGAAGGAAATGAAGAATGGTGTGAGTTTGGGGGTTGTTTTCGGCCAATATATATATGGGAGCAATGCGTCCTGGTTGGGTGCGTCCCGGTTGGGGACGCATTGCGCCCACGTGGCACCGCGCGGCGGTCCCAACGGTAAAATAGCCGTTGTGCTGGGAGCAATGCGTCCCCGTCCGGGACGCATTGCCCGCGTGGCAATTTTATAGCCGTTGGGCGTGTCGCGGGCCGCGACGCATTGGTCCCACAAAGGGCAATGCGTCCTGAGCCGTGACGCATTGCTCTCCCGCGTGGCAATGCGTCTCGGCGGGGGACGCATTGGTCCCACAACAGAGCAATGTGTCACGGCTCAGGACGCATTGCCCTCCTGTGGGAACAATGCGTCCCCCACCGGGACGCATTGCCTCGCGGGAGAGCGATGCGTCCCAGCAGGGGACGTATTGCTCCAAAATGTGCCATTTTGGACAATAAGTTCAAGAACATGCCATTTAGGTAATTAAAATTGGCAAATGTGCCATATATGTATGGGAGACAGACCATGATTGGGGACAGAGGATTTGGCCCCGGTGGATGCCTAGCTGCCGTCCGCGCCAGCTTTCGGCTTTTCATGACGAGTCAGCGTTCTTCTCGAACATAGATTTTTCAGTTGTCATTGCCCAACGCGAAACGTGGCTATCTTCTAGAAACACAGAATTTATGAAGCCAACTTACCAACCGGACGTGCAAAGAAAAAAAAAGGAAAGAACGGACACAGAGCAAGCAAGCGCTGTGAGTTACACTACTCACACTCACCTATATACCTGTCTACATATCTAATTTTCGGGAGCATAAAATCTGGTTCCATACATTTTCTTAACTTTACACACAATTAACTCCATGCAGAAGAGAGTCTCGAAAATCTCTCCCCACTGTTCTTTCCGGTCCTTTTAAAAATTCGTTCTCTCTTGTAACTCCACTCTCTAGCTCCATTCCACCCCTCTAACATTTACGCACTAGTACAGTATGTGCGTTTACAGTACGTGGTTGAAAGTACTATACTTTTTATACACAATTTTATCAAGTGCTACATTTTGAATGTATACGAAATGGAATTGTTAGCATTGTATTTCTTGTACAATGTGGTTGTTAGTATTGTACTTCTTGTGTGCAACTTTGACAAGTGCTACATTCTAACTATATACAAAACGTAGTTGTACGTTCATACTGTACGTCTTGTATTGTGCATCTACATGTATTGTGAAACGATGTCAGTATTATATGTCTCGTATTGTATGTCTTGTATAGTATGTATTAAATATATAAATATCTGATGGGGCAGTGGCAACAAGATTTGAGAGGAACATGTAATATATGGTTGTTAGTATTGTACGTCTTGCACTGTATCTACCTACGTAGTGTACTATACATCTTGTACTGTACCTAAGAATTGAGTCAAAAATAATAATT